>CAMZMU010000105.1:14295896-14467273 GCA_947311845.1 Poa pratensis | reverse complement strand
CTCGATTCCTTCAGCCAGGATGTAGAGCAGAGGACGATGTGGGGTCGGTGGTGTTCTTCGATCTGCTCGGGGAGCTCTGGAATGGCGGCGATGCGGCGGCGAAGCTCCGGCTAGGGTTCGGCCATGGAGGAAAAGAGAGGGAGAGGAAGAGCAGGAGAGCAATGAGTGAGGGTGAGGGAGTAGAGCGTCGTGGTGGCCTTCTTATCTTCTTCGACGCGGCAGGAGGAGCGGGGCCTGGGCGCACGGCGAGCTCGGCCACTGGCGCCATGCCGTGCCCACTGGAGCTACAGGAAGACGATGGCAATTTTGCAGAAAACCCTCGCATACTCTTTTCTATTTACAATGAAGTCCTTTTCTGCTCTGGATTAAATAAACATCACTATTTTTGGAATTATTTGGGGCACCAAAACATTTCAGAAAAATATGAAATTATTCACGTAGCCTCCCCATATATCATGTAGAGGCTCCACAAAAATTGGTGTGTCAAAATAAAATGTTTTGCACCACATTTGTTCATAGGGTTCACTTGTGGTAATTTTGGTTAATTACTACTGGATATTCTTTTAGTAATTTTAAAGCAAGTGTGACATATTATTTTTGAACTCTTGGAACTTCCTTGACAAATATGGAAAGCATTTGAACTTGTGTTTGTCACAAACATCCATAATTGAATTGAAATGTTTGAAATCATTTGTTGGTTATGTTTTCATTTGTTTTTAAATCAATTGTTTCAACTTGATCTCTTCCTTAACAATGCCATGATGCATGAATGAAATGCAAAAGTGAAAATTTTGTTCACAATTGAGGTTCACAAACTTGGGGATGTTACAACAGCCTGCCCAATCTGCATCGGAAAAGGCACTTACCAAAGTAGAACTAGACCTCTGAAAAATCAAGCCAATATTCAAAGTATGCTGAATATACCTTATAATACGCTTAGCTGCTGTCCAATCAACTGACGTTGGAGCATGAAGATATTGACAAACTTTATTTACCGCATAGCAAATATCAGGTCTTGTAAGAGTTAGATACTGTAGTGCTCCAACTACACTTCTGTACTTTGTACTATCATCAGGACCAAGCAATGTACCTTCATGAGCTGATATCTTCTCGGATGAGGATAAGGAGTAGGGCACGGCTTGCAATTTTGCATACCAACTCGAACAAGTATTTCTTTGCATATTTTGCTTGACTCAACACAAGTCCATCATTTACCTTCTGAACTTCAATTCCCAAGAAAAATGAAGATCGAAGATCCTTGAGGGCAAATTCCTTGCTTAAATCTTGCAGAAGAGCATCGGTTGCAGCCTTGGAGGAACTAGCAACAATAATGTCATCGACATAGATAAACATAAATATAGTAGTATTGGACTTGCGGTAAATGAATAATGATGTGTCAGATTTGGAAGTAACAAATCCAAGTCTGATTAATGAGCACTCAATCGAGAATACCACGCTCGAGGTGCTTGTTTTAAGCCATATAACGCCTTCTCAAGCTTGCAAATATAATTTGGTTTTGTCTGTCTTCATAACCAGGTGGTTGTCTCATATAGACCTCCTCTTCCAGAACACCATGTAAGAAGCGTTCTTCACATCCAACTGTTGCAAACTCTAACCCCTAGAAACAGCAAGAGACAGAACAAGTCGAACAGTAGCAATTTTAACTACTGGACTAAATGTATCCTCATAATCAACACCATACCGTTGCTTAAATCCTTTTGCAACTAGCCTGGCCTTATACCTATCAATAGATCCATCTGATCTCTTTTTACTCTATAAACCCATTTGCAGTCAATAATATTTGTTCCATGCGCTGAGGAACTAAACGCCATGTTTTATTTTGCATAAGTGCATGATACTCCTCATCCATTGCATCTTTCCACTCTTTCTTTTCCAAAGCATCTTTCAAATTTGCAGGTTCATCTGACGAAATATTTAAACACCAGCGTACAGTACCATCTTTGAAATCTCTAGGTTTATGAATACCTTTTGATGCACGTGTAGCCACCCGAGACAAAACAGGTGGAGCAGCTGCTTCGGATCTTGTAGACACTGGTGTGGCCGAAGCTTCAGACGTGGGCAGAAGATCCTGGCACTGGAGACTGTGCAGGAGACTGCGTCGGGACCTCGCAGGTGATGATGGAGACGCGTCACGTGTCGAGCTCGGAGTGGAGGCTGACGGAGATCGCTCAGGCAACACTGGCGACTGCGCGCTGCTGCTTTCCCTGCATGCTGATGGACACACGATCCGACAGGGATTTCTCTGACGCTGGGCTCGACCCGAGGAGAATGTTGACAGGCGAATCAACCTCGTGTTCTGTGCTCATGGCATTTCTGTGTTTATTTCCTGTGTGCTGTTTTCACTGATTTGAACTCCGTTTCACCCAAATTTTCACCATGCTGCAAGTCTCAGGAACACATTAATAGGATTAGTAGGATTAGTCAACGTTGAACATTCAATATTTTGCCCCATGTTCAGATCTTGCAAGAGAGGAATCAAGTAAAATGAGCTCACGGCGCAACAAGGCACCGGCATTGGGGTGAAGTTCTTTGAACGAAAAGACTGCTTCATCAAAAAAACATCTCTAGACACATAGACACGTCCAGTGGAAACATCTAAACATTTGACACCCTTGTGAATAGGACTATAGCCAGAAAAAACACACCGTTTTGAACGAAAGGCAAGTTTCTGCGTGTTGTATGGACGAAGATTGGGCCAACACGCAACCAAAAACACGAAGGGTGGAATAGTTGGTTTGAGTACCTAAAAGGCGATGTGCAGGCGTATCATTTTTATAACTTTGCTTGAAGAATATTAATGAGATGTGTGGCAGTAAGAAAAGCTTCATCCCAAAATTTAAGAGGCATACCAGCATGGGCAAGAAGAGATAATCCAACTTCAACAATGTGACGATGTTTTCTTTCAGCCGCACCATTTTGTTGGTGGGCATGAGGACATGAGACATGATGAGCAATGCCATGTGTTTGAAAAAACGAATTAAGCTTAACATACTTCCTCCCCAATCAGATTGAATTGTGAGAATTTTTCTATCAAGTTTTCTCTCAACAAGCTTTTGAAAATTCATAAAGGCTTGAAACACATCAGATTTAGCCTTCAAAAGATATATCCAAGTAAATTTACTATAATCATCGATAAAGCTTACATAGTAATCATGTCGTCCAACAGACGTGGGTGCAGGACCCCACACATCAGAAAAGACTAATTGAAGTGGAAACTTGGATACACTATGAGAAACAGGATAGGGAAGCTGATGACTCTTTGCTTGTTGACACGGATCACAAATAGACCTAAAACTAGAATCTCTTACAAAAGGAAGTTTATTCTTGCTAATGACTTGCATAACTACTTGCGAGGAGGGATGTCCAAGACGACTGTGCCACTGAGCTTGGGAAGCTGCTAACGAGGAAGGCATGCTTCTGAGACGACTCGACCATGGAAGATATGAGTGGATAAAGGCCGCCTACACACCGTCCTCTATGAAGAATCTTTCTCGTGTCCCGATCCTAATCAAAAAGAAATAAGGATGAAATTCAAGAAAAACATGATTATCAAGGGTAAAACGATGAATAGACATGAATTTTTTGAAGCATTAGGCACATGTAGAATATTTCGAAAGCAAATTTTTAATGGGGTTACAATAATTGAATGTCCAACATGACAAATATCCATACCTTGCCCATTGGCTATGTTCACTTTGTCTTGGCCATTGTAGTTCTCTCTCATGGACAGGTTGTTAAGTTCACCGTGATGTGATGAGTGGCGCCGGATCTGATATCCAATTTGTATCAATCTTCGGCTGGCTCTTCATCACCATCCTCCTCCAGCGGTACCAGCAATCCTTTGCTGGATGTCCCTCACGGTTGCATATTTGACAGGTAACATCTACCCATGGGGTGGTACGGCGACGGAGACCACGGCCACTCACCTCCAGTGTTGTTTCGACCGACCACCCTCACGCTGGTTTGGGGAATTACGAGGGCGATCATCACGTCGCTGATCTTCGCGACGCCCATCATACTGATATTGATCATTGCGGTGCCGATCATCTCGGCCACCATTGTTATAGAAGCCACCATTGTTGTTGAAGTTCCGGGGCCTGTATCCGCCACGGTTTCGTCCTCCACTACTAGGAAACTAGCTTTCTGTGGAACCACATTTATGGTGCACCAAATAGCCATGCGCCACAGAAATATATTTCTGTGGCGCATGGGTCTAGATGCGCCACAGAAATGTGGCTTTCTGTGGCGCATCTAACCCCATGCGCCACAGAAACCAACATTTCTGTGGCACATGGGTCTAGATGCGCCACAGAAAGCCACATTTCTGTGGCGCATCTAGACCCATGCATCACAGAGATATGGTGGGCCTCGCCACCAATGATTGGGTGGGTGCCCTTTCTGTGGCGCATGGGTCTAGATGCGCCACAGAAATGCAGATCCCACCCCCTCCCCCCCTGTGGATCGCCTTTTCAGTTTTGCAAACAAGAAAAAATGATAAAAAAAATTCAATAAATAAAATCCTTTGAGATATAGTTAGGTTTTGGTGTCTAGTTGGTATAGAAATTTTGAAATATGAATTTTGACCTTTTTTGCAAAAAATAGGAACAAAAATTAGAACGGCCATAACTTTTGCATACGACGTCGAAAAAATACGTTTAATATATCAAAAAAACTAGAGAAAAATTGGAGCTCGATTTCACCCGGGTTTACCCGGTGAACTTTTCTCAGATCCTCGAAATGCCAAAAGGAAAAAAGTTATTTCAAAAAGAAGATTTTTTCTACAAAATAAAAAAATAGTTGGGCGGGATTCGAATTTGAATCCCGCCGGCACCCCCTTCTCCCTCTCTTTTCCCCTTCTCTCCTCCACTTCTCCCTCCACTTCTCCTCACCTCCACTTCTCCTCTCCCTTCTCCTCTCCTCCACTTCTCCTCTCCCCTTCTCCTCCTCCTCCTTCTCCTCTCCTCTCCTCTCCTCCACTTCTTCTCTCCTCCTCCTCCTCCATCTCCACCTCTGATGACCTCCTGCACCACCCGGCGACCTCCTCCTCCACCTCTGGCGACCTCCTCCACCACCCCGATGACCTCCACCTCCACCTCCGACGACCTCCTCCTCCACCTCCGGTGACCTCCACCTCCGCGACCTCCTCCAATACCCGGCGACCTCGACCTCCACCTCCACCTTCGGTGACCACCTCCGGTGACATGCATCCTTCTCCTCCTCCACCATCTCCGGTGACCCCCATCATCCACCCACCCACCTTCGGTGACCCCCTCCTTCACCCACGGCAACATGACCTTCGATGAGCTCCGACGAAATTCCGGCAAAATTCCGGCAGCTAGATCTAGATCTGGCCGCCCTTTTTTTTGAAATTTAAAAAAAAATTATGTGGCGCATGGTGGTGGGTGCGCCACAGAAATATTTCTGTGGCGCATGGTGGAGGGTGCGCCACAGAATCGTGGGCTTTCTGTGGCGCACGCCCGGATGCGCCACCGAAAAATATTTTTGTGGCGAGATATCTGTGGCGCACCCACCATGCGCCACAGAAAGCCAAAGTGGGTGCGCCACAGATAGCCTATTTTCTAGTAGTGCTCTCATGGCCGCGTTTGTGGAGGACTCGAAGCCATCATGGACAGGAGAGCTGATGTTCTGTTGATGCTGTTGATGTCTACGCACGCTTATATTCTTGTAGACAGTGTTGGGCCTCCAAGTGCAGAGGTTTGTAGAACAGCAGCAAGTTTCCCTTAAGTGAATCGCCCAAGGTTTATCGAACTCAGGGATATAGAGGTCAAAGATATCCCTCTCAAGCAACCCTGCAATTAAGATACAAGAAGTCTCTTGTGTCCCTCAACACACCCAATACACTTGTCACGTGTATAGGTGCACTAGTTCGGCGAAGAGATATTAAAATACAAGTAATATGAATGATTATAAGTGGTAATTGCAATCTGAAATAAAAATGGCAGCAAGCAAACATGAGACAAGATGAGAGTAAACGGTGTTTCAATGCTTGGAAATAAGGCCTAGGGATCATACTTTCACTAGTGGACACTCTCAACAATAATAATATAATTGAATACATATATATTTCCTCTTCACTATGCTACTCTGAATTATTCTCTCGTTGGATAACGAACACCAATCCACTGCATTGGGCTATAAAAGCACACCTTAAAGTCGCATTCCACATCTAGGGAACCCCACACTGTCAACTTGAGCGCCCTAAATAGTACTAGACAAACACCACAATTTCATAAAGACATCCAACGCAAATAATAACTCATGATAAGTATTCATGTAATCTTTAGCCTAAGAGCCACACACGGTGTGCACACTGTCAACTTCGCACCGTGGGACAAAGGTGACTCCGGAGTTTACATTAATAAAACCACTAAAGTAGCATATAAGATAATGAAGAGTAACATCTATGGATTCAACTAGATTATAAAGCTCATGATCACATAAAGTTCACACCATGGGAGAGAGAGATAAACCACATAGCTACCGGTAGAGCCCTCAGCCCCGATGAAGAACTACTCCCTCCTCATCATGGGAGGCAGCAACGGTGATGAAGATGGCGGTGGCGTCGATGGAGATGGCTCCGGGGCAATTCCCCGTCCCGGCAGGGTGCCGAAACAGAGAGTTCTGTCCCCGAATTAGGGTTTTTGTTGGCAGCGGAGCTATGGAACTCTTCTGGAGAAATCGTCGATTCTTTTAGGGTTGTCACCACGGAGGCAATATATAGTCCAAAGGGCGTCGCGAGGAGGTGACCAAGGTGGCCACACCACCCCACGGCGCGGCCCAGGCCAAACGCGTGGGGGCATGGTGTGGAGGATGTGGGCCTCTCCTAGACTTGTCCTTCTGGCTCCCGGAGTCTTCTGGCGTTTTAGAATTTCTGTAATTTTTTCAGATTTTTCTGAGCCCTTTCATTTTTGGACCTTTTCTGCAATGCACAGACATAATAAACAGAAACTGGCACTGTGGCATCTTGTTAATAGGTTAGTCCAGAAAATACATAAAAATGCTATGAAGTTTATGTAAAACATGTAACAATTGGTATAATATCAACATGGAACATCAGAAATTATAGATACGTTTGAGACGTATCAAGCATCCCCAAGCTTAGTTCTACTCGTTCTCGAGTAGGTAAAACGATAAAAACAAAATAATTTCTGAGGTGACATGCTACAATCGTAATCTTGATCAAATATACTGTAAAGCACATTTTATGAATGAAGTGATCCAGGTCAATGGTCTATAGTTTGCTAGCAAGTAGATAATGAGCAAACAACTGAATCATATAAGGAAAAACTTTTCATGGATAGTACTTTCGAGACAAGTATCAAAGAGTTTTGCATAAGAGTTAACTCATAAAGCAATAGATTCTAAGCAAAAGGTATTTAACCAACACAAAGGAAGATTTAAGTTTCAGCAGTTGCTTTCAACTTTCAAATATATATCTCATGGATATTTGTCAACACAAAGCATATAATAAGTGCAATATACGAGCATATAAAAATTGTTGCACCAAAGTTGACACTAGTGTTTGCTTCTGAGATAGAAAGAAGTAGGAAAACTGACTCAACATAAAAGTAAAAGAAAGGCCCTGCGCAGAGGGAAGCAGGGATTAAATCATGTGCTAGAGCTTTTTAAGTTTTTGAAATCATATAGAGAGTAAAAATAAGTTTTGAGAGGTATTTGTTAATTGTCAACGAATCAGAAAATGGAAAGTACAATATGACCCCTGCCAACTAGACTTTTAAGAGCGGCTCCCATGAAGGACGTTATTTCTACCAGCAAGGCAGATCATCCCTCTTCTCTTTTGTTTGCACATGCAGATATTTCACTGTTTGTCATTGCTTGACTGATAAATCAGGGTAAAAATGTGAAGAGAATTAAGCGGTTAAAGTTGTAATTAATTGGGACTGGGCACCTCATTTGCCAGCTCTTTTTACAAAATTAATGGATAAGCTGATGTATATGCCGCTAGTCTGGTGGTAAAGTCTGTTTGACAGTTGACATAAAGACATCCACCCCGTCCTCATGAGCTTGGTAAACATTTTACTTGGAATGACAAGGAAATACCACATATAGTTAGTTATGGTGGACACAGATGGCATGGATTTTGGCTCAAGGTTTTGGATGCACGAGAAGCATTCCCTCTCAGTACAGAGTTTAGGCTAGTAAGGTTATTTGAAGCAAACACAGGATATCAACCGACACAGCAAGACTTATATGAAAACATATTGCAAGCATTATAAGACTCTACACTGTCTTCCTTGTTAACCAAACCCTTTTTCTAGAAAATATCTAGACCTTAGAGATACAAATCATGCAAACCAAATTTCAACGAGCTTTACGGTAGTTCTTCATTAATAGGTTTTAGCTACATGATACAAAAGCTTAAACATGAACTACTTGATAACTCAAAACAATTGACAAGTATCAAATTATCCAATACAGTGATCTACAAGAATATGTAAGCTTTTTCCATTATATCATCTACCACATGCAACATTTTCTGTTCCAACCAAACACCAATCAACTTATTTCAACATAAACTCTCCAAACAATTATAAGAGAAGCAAGCGAGTACTTTCTTTAAAAGAAATAACAGCTCTAAATAAAAGATGCATGCAAAACAGGAGCTAAAAGCATAGCAATAGCTAGATAAGAATACTCAACAAATATAAGTGAAGAATATGAGTATTCATATGAAAAAGCGGAGCGTGTCTCTCTCCCAATCAAGAATGCTAGGATCCAATCAAGTTGACCAAAAGAAAAATAAAATACTGGAAATAAAAGCACACAGACGCTCCAAGTAAAGCACATATGATGTGAAAGAATTAACATATTGTTTCACTAGAGATGACCTGATAAGTTGCGATGAAGAAGGGGATGCCTTGGGCATCCCCAAGCTTAGACGCTTGAGACTTCTTGAAATATGCTGGGGTGATCCATGGGAGCATCCCCAAGCTTAAGCTCTTCACTCTTTTTGATCACATTATATCATCCTTCTCTCTTGACCCTAGAAAACTTCCGCCACACCAAACTCGGAATAATTCTCATTAGAGGGTTAGTGCACAATCAAAAACTCACATGTTCTATAAGGACACAAACATGCCCATTACTTTTAACATTAACTAATGCCACTGATGTTATGTGAAGCTCTACACCCTAAAAAAAAAATCCACTCAACACTAGTAAAAGAGAGAATACAAAATAAAAGGCAGAATCTGTCTAAAACAGAACAGTCCGTAAACACGAATTTTTTCGAGGCACTTACGTTGCTCAAATCGAAAAACTCAAAACTAATGAAAGATGCATACATATCTGAGGATCACACACAAAAAATTCAGATTTAAATAATTTTCAGTGATTTTACAGAAGTAAAACGGTGAACAGCAGAAATCTGTTCCTCCGCAGAAATCCAAATCTAGCATCATCTTCCTATTAGAGGCCTTACTTGGCACAACAATGCAAGAAAATAAAGATACAAATGGGCTGTTACAGAAGTAAACAGCACCTTGACTCAAAAAGAATTGAAAAAATTCAGAAATAAAACAATGGGCTGTCTCCCATAAGCGCTTTTCTTTAAAGCCTTTTAGCTAGGCATGATAATTTTGATGATGCTCTCATATGTATAAGAGTTGAATATAAAAGAGCATGAAGAAGCAAATATCCAACACATTTAAGTCTAACCCACTTCCTATGCAAAGGGATCTTGTAGGAAAATAAATTATTGAAGCATGAAGCCAATGTCATAGGAAGGCAAAGCAAGTGCAACTTCAAAAATTTCGACAAAAAGAGAGGAGACTTAGTATAATTGTGACATATGAATCCATGTCTCCCTCTCTCATCATGACCAGTAGGTCTTAAAGTAACCATCAAATAAAAACAAATCAAGAGAATCTCAAATCTTTCATCATAAAGAGAGGTGTTTTAGTAACATGAAATTTTTTACAACCATATTTTCCTTACCTTAACCTTGACAAAGCCTTTTGTCCCAATCAAGTTGGGGTAGGCTAGATATGAAACCCTTTCACGAGGACTTCTCAGGAGGTCACCCATCCTGTTACTACTCTCGCCCAAATGGGTTTCATACCCATAGGACTGGCTAGTTTTTACGTTGGCTCACCAAGCCTATCACAACCCTTAGATATGAAACCTTTCACGAGGACTTCCCAGGAGGTCACCCACCCTAGTACTACTCTCGTGGGTTTCATATCCAGGAGACTGGCTAGTTTTTACGTTGGCTCGCCAAGCCTATCACAACCCTCCTCCTTTACCCGGGCTTGGGACCGGCTATGCCTAGAAGACATTGGCGGAGTTACAACCATATTTTCCTCCCTCATAATAATTTCTAGTAGCATCATGAACCAAATTAACAATATAGCTATCACATAAAGCATCCTTATCAGGATCCACATGCATAAAAGTATCATTACTCTCCACATAAGCATAATCAATTTTATTAGTAATAGTGGGAGTAAAACTATCACAACCATCATTATAATCATCATAAATTGCAGGCATAGTATAATCATAATAAACTTTATCCTCCATAGTAGGTGGCACCAAAATACCACTATCATTATAATCATCATAAATTGGAGGCAAAGTATCATCAAAGAAAATTTTCTACTAGAAACTTGGGGGACTAAAAATATCATATTCATCAAAACCAGCTTCCCCAAGCTTAGACTTTTCCATAGCATTAGCAATAATGGTGTTCAAAGAATTCATGGTAATAACATTGCTACCACTATTATGCAAACAAACTTCCATAGGTTTTTAAATTTTCTCTTCAAACACATCATGTCCCAACTCAAGATAAATTTCATAAAGCTCTCTAATTTTTTTCCATTAAGCCTAACTAGTGAAATAAAAACAAGAAACAAAAGATATAACTGCAGGATCTAAAGGAGATAGCTTCGAGCACTCACACGCCGGCAACAGTGCTAGAAAATAGCTTAGTAGACAGAGGATGTGAGTACCTTTTACTTTACCTCCCCAGCAACGGCGCCAGAAAAGAGCTTGATGTCTGCGCACGCTTCTATTCTTGTAGACAATGTTGGGCCTCCAAGTGCAGAGGTTTATAGAATAGCAGCAAGTTTCCCTTAAGTGAATCACCCAAGGTTTATCGAACTCAGGGAGATAGAGGTCAAAGATATCCCCCTCAAGCAACCCTGTAATTAAGATACAAGAAGTCTCTTGTGTCCCCAACACACCCAATACACTTGCCAGGTGTATAGGTGCACTAGTTTGGCGAAGAGATATTAAAATACAAATAATATGGATGATTATAAGTGGTAATTGCAATCTGAAATAAAAATGCCAGTAAGCAAACATGAGACAAAATGAGAGTAAACGGTGTTTCAATGCTTGGAAATAAGGCCTAGGGATCATACTTTCACTACGGACACTCTCAACAATAATAATATAATTGAATACATAGATATTTCCTCTTCACTATGCTACTCTGAATTATTCTCTCGTTGGATAACGAACACCAATCCACTGCGTAGGGCTATAAAAGCACACCTTAAAGTCGCATTCCACATCTAGGGAACCCCACACTGTCAACTTGAGCGCCCTAAATAGTACTAGACAAACACCACAATTTCATAGAGACATCCAACAAATAATAACTCATGATAAGTATTCCTGTAATCTTTAGCCTAAGAGCCACACAGGTGCGCACACTGTCAACTTCGCACCGTGGGACAAAGGTGACTCCGGAGTTTACATTAATAAAACCACTCAAGTAGCATATAAGATAATGAAGAGTAACATCTATGGATTCAACTAGATTACAAAGCTCATGATCACATAAAGATCACACCATGGGAGAGAGAGATAAACCACATAGCTACCGGTAGAGCCCTCAGCCCCGATGAAGAACTACTCCCTCCTCATCATGGGAGGCAGCAACGGTGATGAAGATGGCGGTGGCATCGATGGAGATGGCTCCGGGGGCAATTCCCCGTCCCGGCAGGGTGCCGAAACAGAGACTTCTGTCCCCCGAATTAGGGTTTTTGGTGGCGTCGGAGCTACGGAACTCTTCTGGAGAAATCGTCGATTCTTTTAGGGTTTTCACAGCGGAGGCAATATATAGAACAAAGGGCGTCGAGGAGGTGACCGAGGCGGCCACACCACCCCACGGCGCGGCCCAGGCCGCGCGGGGCATGGTGTGGAGGCTGTGGGCCTCCCAGACTTGTCCTTCTGGCTCCCGGAGTCTTCTGGCGTTTTAGAATTTCTGTAATTTTTAGATTTTCTGAGCACTTTCATTTTTGGACCTTTTCTGCAATGCACAGACATAATAAACAGAAACTGGCACTGTGGCATCTTGTTAATAGGTTAGTCCAAAAATGCATAAAATGCAATGAAGTGTATGTAAAACATGTAACAATTGGTATAATATCAACATGGAACATCAGAAATTATAGATACGTTTGAGACGTATCAAGCATCCCCAAGCTTAGTTCTACTCGTTCTCGAGTAGGTAAAACGATAAAAACAAAATAATTTCTGAGGTGACATGCTACAATCATAATCTTGATCAAATAATATTGTAAAGCACATGTTATGAATGAAGTGATCCAGGTCAATGGTCTATAGTTTGCTAGAAGTAGATAATGAGCAAACAACTGAATCATATAAGAAAAACTTTTCATGAATAGTACTTTCGAGACAAGCATCAAAGAGTTTTGCATAAGAGTTAACTCATAAAGCAATAGATTCTAAGTAAAAGGTATAACCAACACAAAGGAAGATTTAAGCTTCAGCAATTGCTTTCAACTTTCAACATATATATCTCATGGATATTTGTCAACACAAAGCAATATAATAAGTGCAATATACAAGCATATAAAAATTGTTGCACCAAAGTTGACACTAGTGTTTGCTTCTGAGATAGAAAGAAGTAGGAAAACTGACTCAACATAAAAGTAAAAGAAAGGCCTTCGCAGAGGGAAGCAGGGATTAAATCATGTGCTAGAGCTTTTTAAGTTTTTGAAATCATATAGAGAGTAAAAATAAGTTTTGAGAGGTGTTTGTTAATTGTCAACGAATCAGAAAATGGAAAGTACAATATGACCCCTGCCAACCAGACTTTTAAGAGCGGCTCCCATGAAGGACGTTATTTCTACCAGCAAGGCAGATCATCCCTCTTCTCTTTTGTTTACACATGCAGATATTTCACTGTTTGTCATTGCTTGACTGATAAATCAGGGCAAAAATGTGAAGAGAATTAAGCGGTTAAAGTTGTAATTAATTGGGACTGGGCACCCCATTTGCCAGCTCTTTTTGCAAAATTAATGGATAAGCGGATGTATATGCCGCTAGTCCGGTGGTAAAGTCTGTTTGACAGTTGACATAAAGACATCCACCCCGTCCTCATGAGCTTGGTAAACATTGACACAAAATAGGAGTAATAATTTTTGAATAGTTTAAAGGTAGCACATGAAAAATTTACTTGGAATGGCAAGGAAATACCACATATAGGTAGTTATGGTGGACACAATGGCATGGATTTTGGCTCAAGGTTTTGGATGCACGAGAAGCATTCCCTCTCAGTACAGAGTTTAGGCTAGCAAGGTTATTTGAAGCAAACACAGGATATCAACCGACACAGCAAGACTTATATGAAAACATATTGCAAGCATTATAAGACTCTACACTGTCTTCCTTGTTAACCAAACCCTTTTACTAGAAAATATCTAGACCTTAGAGATACCAATCATGCAAACCAAATTTCAACGAGCTTTACGGTAGTTCTTCATTAATAGGTTTTAACTACATGATACAAAAGCTTAAACATGAACTACTTGATAACTCAAAACAATTGACAAGTATCAAATTATCCAATACAGTGATCTACAAGAATATGTAAGCTTTTTCCATTATACCATCTACCACATGCAACATTTTCTGTTCCAACCAAACACCAATCAACTTATTTCAACATAAACTCTCCAAACAATTATAAGTGAAGCAAGAGAGTACTTTCTTTAAAAGAACTAACAGCTCTGAATAAGAGATGCATGCAAAACAGGAGCTAAAAGCATAGCAATAGCTAGATAAGAATACTCAACAAGTATAAGTGAAGAATAGGAGTATTCATATGAAAAAGCGGAGCGTGTCTCTCTCCCAATCAAGAATGCTAGGATCCAATCAAGTTGACCAAAAAAAATAAAATACTGAAAATAAAAGCACACAGACGCTCCAAGTAAAGCACATATGATGTGAAAGAATTAAAATATAGTTTCACTAGAGATGACCTGATAAGTTGCTGATGAAGAAGGGGATGCCTTGGGCATCCCCAAGCTTAGACGCTTGAGTCTTCTTGAAATATGCTGGGGTGATCCATGGGAGCATCCCCAAGCTTAAGCTCTTCACTCTTCTTGATCACATTATATCATCCTTCTCTCTTGACCCTTGAAAACTTCCGCCACACCAAACTCAATAATTCTCATTAGAGGGTTAGTGCACAATCAAAAACTCACATGTTCTATAAGGACACAAACATGACCGTTACTTTTAACATTAACTACTGCCACTGATGTTATGTGAAGCTCTTCACCCTAAAAAAGAATTCCACTCAACACTAGTAAAAGAGAGAATGCAAAATAAAAGCAGAATCTGTCTAAAACAGAACAGTCCGTAAAGACGAATTTTTTCGAGGCACTTACGTTGCTCAATCGAAAAACTCAAAACTAATGAAAGATGCGTACATATCTGAGGATCACGCACAAAAATTTCAGATTTAAATAATTTTTCTGTGATTTTACAGAAAAAAACGGTGAACAGCAGAAATCTGTTCCTGCGCAGAAATCCAAATCTAGCATCATCTTCCTATTAGAGGCCTTACTTGGCACAACAATGCAAGAAAATAAAGATACAAAGGTTGTTACAGAAGTAAACAGCTCCTTGACTAAAAAGAAATGAAAAATCAGAAATAAAACAATGGGTTGTCTCCCATAAGCGCTTTTCTTTAAAGCCTTTTAGCTAGGCATGATAATTTTGATGATGCTCTCATATGTATAAGAGTTGAATATAAAAGGAGCATCAAGAAGCAAATACCAACACATTTAAGTCTAACCCACTTCCTATGCAAAGGATCTTGTAAGAAAATAAATTATTGAAGCATGAAGCCAATGCATAGGAAGGCAAACAAGTGCAACTTCAAAATTCAACAAAAAGAGAGGAGACTTAATATTATTGTGATATATGAACCATGTCTCCCTCTCTCATAATGACCAGTAGGTTTAAAGTAACCATCAAATAAAAGCAAATCAAGAGAAAGCTCAAAACCTTCGTCATAAAGAGAGGTGTTTTAGTAACATGAAAATTTCTACAACCATTTTCCTCTCTCATAATAATTTTCAGTAGCATCATGAACAAAATTAACAATATAGCTATCACATAAAGCATTCTTATCATGATCCACATGCATAAAAGTATCATTACTCTCCACATAAGCATAATCAATTTTATTAGTAATAGTGGGAGTAAAACTATCACAACCATCATTGTAATCATCATAAATTGCAGGCATAGTATAATCATAATAAACTTTATCCTCCATAGTAGGTGGCACCAAAATACCACTATCATTATAATCATCATAAATTGGAGGCAAAGTATCATCAAAGAAAATTTTCTCCTCAAAACTTGGGGGACTAAAAATATCATATTCATCAAAACCAGCTTCCCCAAGCTTAGACTTTTCCATAGCATTAGCAATAATGGTGTTCAAAGAATTTATAGTAATAACATTGCTACCACTATTATGCAAACAAATTTCCATAGGTTTTTTAATTTTCTCTTCAAACACATCATGTCCCAACTCAAGATAAATTTCATAAAGCTCTCTAATTTTTTTCCATTAAGCCTAACTAGTGAAATAAAAACAAGAAACAAAAAGATATAACTGCAGGATCTAAAGGAAATACCTTCGAGCACTCACACGCGGCAACAGTGCTAGAAAATAGCTTAGTAGCAGAGGATGTGAGTACCTTTTACCTTACCTCCCCGGCAACGGCGCCAGAAAAGAGCTTGATGTCTACGCACGCTTCTATTCTTGTAGACAGTGTTGGGCCTCCAAGTGCAGAGGTTTGTAGAACAGCAGCAAGTTTCCCTTAAGTGAATCACCCAAGGTTTATCGAACTCAGGGAGGTAGAGGTCAAAGATATCCCTCTCAAGCAACCCTGCAATTAAGACAAAGAAGTCTCTTGTGTCCCCAACACACCAATACACTTGTCAGGTGTATAGGTGCACTAGTTCGGCGAAGAGATATTAAAATACAAGTAATATGGATGATTATAAGTGGTAATTGCAATCTGAAATAAAAATGGCAGCAAGCAAACATGACAAAACAAAGTAAACGGTGTTTCAATGCTTGGAAATAAGGCCTAGGGATCATACTTTCACTAGTGGACACTCTCAACAATAATAATATAATTGAATACATAGATATTTCCTCTTCACTATGCTACTCTGAATTATTCTCTCGTTGGATAACGAACACCAATCCACTGCGTAGGGCTATAAAAGCACACCTTAAAGTCGCATTCCACATCTAGGGAACCCCACACTGTCAACTTGAGCGCCCTAAATAGTACTAGACAAACACCACAATTTCATAGAGACATCCAACAAATAATAACTCATGATAAGTATTCCTGTAATTTTTAGCCTAAGAGCCACACACGGTGCGCACACTGTCAACTTCGCACCGTGGGACAAAGGTGACTCCGGAGTTTACATTAATAAAACCACTCAAGTAGCATATAAGATAATGAAGAGTAACATCTATGGATTCAACTAGATTACAAAGCTCATGATCACATAAAGATCACACCATGGGAAAGAGAGATAAACCACATAGCTACCGGTAGAGCCCTCAGCCCCGATGAAGAACTACTCCCTCCTCATCATGGGAGGCAGCAACGGTGATGAAGATGGCGGTGGCGTCGATGGAGATGGCTCCGGGGGCAATTCCCCGTCCCGGCAGGGTGCCGAAACAGAGACTTCTGACCCCCGAATTAGGGTTTTTGGTGGCGGCGGAGCTACGGAACTCTTCTAGAGAAATCGTCGATTCTATTAGGGTTTTTACCGTGGAGCCAATATATAGTCCAAAGGGCGTCGCGAGGAGGTGACCGAGGCGGCCACACCACCCCACGGCGTGGCCCAGGCCAAACCGCGTGGGGGCATGGTGTGGAGGCTGTGGGCCTCCCCCAGACTTGTCCTTCTAGCTCCCGGAGTCTTCTGGCGTTTTAGAATTTCTGTAAATTTTTCAGATTTTTCTGAGCACTTTCATTTTTGGACCTTTTCTGCAATGCATAGACATAATAAACAGAAACTGACACTGTGGCATCTTGTTAATAGGTTAGTCCAGAAAATGCATAAAAATGCTATGAAGTGTATGTAAAACATGTAAAAATTGGTATAATATCAACACGGAACATCAGAAATTATAGATACGTTTGAGACGTATCAGATGCAGCAATTGACGCTGCTCATAATTCTGAACTTGAGAAAACAGTTCTGCAACTGAGAGCGAAGTTTTCACCACGCCGAGGGCAGCAACTAGTGCGTTGTAGTCCGATCCAAGACCTGCAAGAAGGTAAGAGACAAGCTCATCTTCCTCCAGCGGCTTTCTTGCTCCTACCAGTTCATCTGCAAGACCTTGCATGGTGGCAAAGAACGTGGCTGTGTTCATGTTGATTCTTTTGGTGTTGGCCAACGCGACCCAGAGATTAGTGATCTTGGACCTGCTTTGCGAGGTAAACATCTCTTCTATCACCGCCCAGACATCAGCGGCATGCTCGAGCTGAAGGACATGCATCAGGACTTCCTTGGCGAGCGAGTTGATGAGGTAGCGAAGGACCTCTTGATCCCGGACGAGCCAAGCTGCGTACTCGGGGTTTGGAACCATGATCGGCTCCTTTTCTTTGTCTGAATTTGCGCTGGCAATCTTCTTCATGGGTGCAGCATCTGTGCCGTCAAGGAGACCCGTGAGTTGCGCGCCGCGGATGGCAGGTAAGACCTGCACTTTCCACATCAGGTAGTTCGCCTGCGTCAGTTTTTCCGAGGACGGGGCACCGAGGTTTGGCGCGACAATGCTTGACGACGCCATTGATGGAGGCTCGGTGGAGTTTCGCCGGTAGATCGATTTTCTAGGGTTTGGTAGGAAGAGGCGGCTCTGATACCATGTAAAGTTTCGGAAGCGTTTCTACTCGGTGCACAATACCGAGCCGCGTGATGTTTATTTATATTGCGATGCAATGCGGCATCAAGCTGTTACAATTGGATTACTTGGAAGAAGGGAAACGTATTGACTTCATACTCTAGTCATATACGTATTATAGCTTAACGCTGAATATTCTGAACTTCTATTTCTAACACGCCCTCCGGAGGGACCTCGTGGCGCACGGTTACATCGGCGACTCATTTACGGCTATCTCTTGTGTCCCCGACGCCGCGAGTTGCCCATCGTAGAGCAGCATGCGTGCATATCATATGCAGATCGATTGAATCTTCGTCTGTTTCCTCTTCAAATTTCCCATTCCCTAATTTCCTTCCACCGGCTTGGTTGAATTGTGCTCTTATGCACGTGTGTGTGTGTGTATTTACTTACTTGTTTATGCCCTTCGATGATTTGGTTTTCATTTGTATCTACTATGTTTATTAAGTTTGTATGCGAGCTCAGGTTACAGTTCCTATATAATCCCTCCGTGTCAAAATATAATACGTTGTACCTATTTTCTGCACACATGAATCTAGACATGTTTTAGTGCAAGATTAACCTTGCACTAAAACATGTCTAACCTGTCATGGCCTAGGCTCCGAAGAGCGTAGCCGTGCAGATCCTTGTGCGCCATGGGCACATAGAGATTAGGGTTGGGGGATAATTGGAGGTGAGCCTCCTCTTTTCTTCTTTATTGATTCTATGATCACCATGTACAAGCTTGGGTCCCTTTACATATAGGGCTGTTGGGGGGCTACCCCCAGGTAGGGTCAAGGCGTGTATAAGTTAGGCTTAAAAGTGTGCCGAGGTATGGAAAGGGCCAAACTGTTTGGGCCTTGGAGTGTCCGAGCTGTATCTTGACCTAGAGAATATCATGACCGACCTATCCTGGGACCGTGGTGTCCGAGGTCATCTCAAAGGTGAGAGCCGGAGTTCATCATCGAGCTCCATAAGCCGACCTCTATGTAGCAGCATCGCCGAGCTGTTAGCAGTTTCAAGGAAGGCACTAGAGGAAAGGAGATCCGAGGTGTCTTCCGCTCAAGGCCCGAGGCATGTCAGCGGAATCACGGGCACGGCGGAGCCCAAGGTCCAAGGTTGCAGAGGACAGCTAGGTAGAGACACGGGTTTTACGGAGACACAAGGATCAATGCGCTGACCGACCTATTTCAGGAAAGGAACAGAGGATAGACCCTGGGCAGCTACGGTTCAGTCACCCAAAGTGGAAAGCTAGGCTTGCTAGGGCCTGACAGTCCGACCGTTGAAGTGACAGGGGGCAGAGGCTTGTCCTTTTCCTCTTGGCAGTGCCATTATCTCATGGAGCCAGGGGCAAAGAAGTAACTCGGCATGCCTTTATATGCAGCACCACCACCTTCTGTAAAGGAGAGAGCTCATTCCCCCCCCCCCCCGAAACCCTAGCTCATTTCCCCTTGTAGCTTCATCTTCTACCTCAAGTTCTCACCATTGTTGCTTCGTACAGCTCAAGGAGCACCTTGTACTTGTCACCAAGAGATATACATCTAGTAGGATAGTGCTGCAGTAGGGGTGTTACCTCCACACGAGGGCCCCGAAGCAGGGTACATCGTGGTGTGCTTTGTGTTCTTGGTTTCTTGGTTTCTTGTTCATGTTCTTGCGGTTTCTTGCGTGTTCTTGCTTGTGCACTTCTGGAGTGCATAAACCCTCCCCGGATCCCCCAACGCACGTTCGGCCTCATCTTAGCCATACCCATGGCATCTGCCTTGATCCCACCACGACAAGGGCCAACAGGTACAGATCCAATCGTATCTAAGGAAATAATTAACTAGCTTGATATGCAAGCAAACTAAAGATAAGGCTTATCTCTAAACTGACTCTAGACTCTTCTTGTTCTCCACGAGCAGCTCGTCCTCGAGCTGGAATTCTGGGTAGCAAGCTCGAAAATCAGTGGCATCCACCCATGAGGCATCTGAAGCAACAGCCCCTGTCCAATGTACAAAGAGCTGACGTACGCCACGGCATAGATGAGCCTTCAGAACTTGATGCGGAGCCGGGACGACTCGACCGTGGTGCAGTGCTGGTAAGCTTGGAGGTTGATACGTCTCAAACGTATCTACAATTTCTGATGTTCCATGTTGATATTATACCAATTGTTATATGTTTAATATACACTTCATAGAATTTTTATGCATTTTCTGGGACTAACCTATTAACAAGATGCCACAGTGCCAGTTCCTGTTTTCTGCTGTTTTTGTATTCTAGAAAAGCTAGTCTAGAAATATTCTCGGAATTGGACGAAACTTGGACAGAACCTCCTATTTTTCCAGCACGTACACGGAGTGCAAAGGAGAGATGGAGGGGAGCCACGAGGCAGCCACACCATGGGGCCGCGTGGGCCCCCCTGCCGCGTCGTGGGGTGGTGTGGGCCGCACGGGCGTCTCCAGCCGCCGCCCTTTCGCCTATTTATTCCTCCCGACGCGAAAACCCTAAATACCCGAGCCATTATCCACGAAAAGTTCCAGAGACGCCGCCGCCATCAACCCTAGCTCGGGAGGGTTTAGAAGCTCTTCCCGGCACCCTGCCAGAGAGGGGAATCATCACCGGAGGGCTCTACATCACCATGCCTGCCTCCGGAGTGATGCGTGAGTAGTTCATCCTTGGACTACGGGTCCATGGCAGTAGCTAGATGGTTGTCTCTCCACTTTATGCTATCATGTTTAGATCTTGTGAGCTGCCTATCATGATCAAGATCATCTTATTGTAATGCTACATGTTGTGTTTGTCGGATCCGATGAATATTGAATACTATGTCAAGTTGATTATCAATTTATCTTATATGTTATTTATGATCTTGCATGCTTTCCGTTACTAGTAGATGCTTTGGCCAAGTAGATGCTTGTAACTCCAAGAGTGAGTATTTATGCTAGATAGTGGGTTCATGCCTCCGGTATTCTGGGAGAGTGACATTAACTTCTAAGATTGTGGATGTGCTGTTGCCACTAGGGATAAAATAACCGATGCTTAGCTTAAGGGTGCGCCGTTAGGTCTAATGCATTTATTTACATTACGCATATTACTTAATGCGATTATCCGTTGCTTGCAACTTAATACCAACGGGGAACTCGGATGACAACCTGGAGGTGGATTATTAGAAATAGACGCTGTTGGATAACGGTCTATGTATTTTGTCGTACTTCACACATGAATATCATAGTAATCATCATGTCATATATATGCATTGTCATGCGCTCAATATTTTGTAAATTGCCCAGCTATAATTTGTTCACCCAGCATGTTAGTTATCTGTTATGGAGAAACACCACTAGTGAACTGTGGATCCCGGTCCATTCTTTTACACTGATAATACAACCAACTGCAAACATTGTTAATTTTCATTCTCTGCAATTTACTACTGTTTTCCACACCATACGTTTAATCCTTTGTTTTCAGCAAGCAGGTGAGATTGACAACCTCACTGTTTCATTGGGGCAAATTAGTTTGATTGTGTTGTGTGCAGGTTCCACGTCAGCGCGCCACTGACAACCTTCAGAAGTGATTTCTTGCTCCTACTGGTTTGATTAAACCTTGGTTTCATACTGAGGGAAACTGCTGCTACACTGCAGCATACCTTCCTCTTGGGGTCTCTCAACGAACGTGCGATCCACGTCACAAGCAGCTTTTTTTCTGGCGCCGTTGCTGGGGAGCAAGAGGATTTCTGCAAGGGGAGTTTCACGCTTCCAATCTCTTTACTTTGTTATTGTCTTGATTAGTTTATTTTTATTTAGTCTTGTTTGCTTTATTTATCAGTCTTGTTATCATGCCTAGCTTTGCTCCTTTTTCCGTAGTGCCACCTGTGGGAGAAATTATTACCTTTAGACAAAAAAGTGGGGAATCCTTTAGGAATGCCTGGGAGAGAATTTTGGAATTGCACAAGAAGGTGCAACATAAGATGGATTTGAGAGTTCTTATAAAAAATTTCTACTATGGTTTATTTTCTGTTTATCAACATGCTCTAGATACCATGGTAGGGGAAACCTTTTCTGAGTTTGATACAATGAAAGCTCATAATATTTTGAGTGGTTTGTCAATTTTCCCAATGGTGGACGAAACTGGGATATTCACTAAGCTAGATAAAATAGAAAATTCAATTGATAATTTAACTCTGAGCCATAATCTTAAAGAACAACCTTTAGTTGAGCTAAAAAATGATTGGGAACCATTCATTGAGATTAATATTGGTAATGAAAAGTTTCGTGCCTACTGTGACCTTGGTTCAACAATGTCCATCATGCCTAAAATGGTTTATGATCTATTAAAATTTGATAATATGGTTGATTACCCTGTTTTTCATTTTCATGCTGATGGAACAATCACAAGAAGCATAGGGATTATTAATGATATTATGGTCACTGTTCAAAATAAGACCATCCCTGTGAATTTCATGATCCTTGCAAAATCTCCCAACCATATTGTTTTAGGGAGATCCTTTTTAAAGAGTAATGGGGGTTTTATCAATGCAAAATATGGGTTTATGAAATTTAATGCTCCTATCAATCGGAGGTTCTTCTTCCCGATCAAAAAAGATGACCCCACCGAAAGGTTGGGAGATTTTAATGTCTTTGGAAACACTTGATTCTTACTTTCTGCGCCTAGCTGAAAGGCGTTAAAGAAAAGCGCTTATGGGAGACAACCCATTATTTTATTTCTGCAATTTTTCTTTTTTTTAGTCAAGGAGTTGTTTACTTCTGTAACAATTCCTTTGTATCTTTATTTTATCGCATTGTTGTGCCAAGTATTGCCTCTAATAGGAAGATGATGCTAGATTTGGATTTCTGCGCAGGAACAGATTTCTGCTGTTCACCGTTTTACTTCTGTAAAATCACAAAAAATTATTTAAATCTGCAAATTTTTGTGCGTGATCCTCAGATATGTACGCATCTTTCGTTAGTTTAAAGTTTTTCGATCTGAGCAACGTAAGTGCCTCGAAAAAATTCGTCTTTGCGGACTGTTCTGTTTAGACAGATTCTGTCTTTTATTTTTCGCATTCTCTCTTTTACTAGTGTTGAGTGGAATTCTTTTTTAGGGTGAAGAGCTTCACATAACATCAGTGGCAGTAGTTAATGTTAAAAGTAACGGTCATGTTTGTGTCCTTATAGAACATGTGAGTTTTTGATTGTGCACTAACCCTCTAATGAGAATTACTTGAGTTTGGTGTGGCGGAAGTTTTCAAGGGTCAAGAGAGAAGGATGATATAATGTGATCAAGAAGAGTGAAGAGCTTAAGCTTGGGGATGCTCCCATGGATCACCCCAGCATATTTCAAGAAGACTCAAGCGTCTAAGCTTGGGGATGCCCAAGGCATCCCCTTCTTCATCAGCAACTTATCAGGTCATCTCTAGTGAAACTATATTTTAATTCTTTCACATCATATGTGCTTTACTTGGAGCGTCTGTGTGCTTTTATTTTCAGTATTTTATTTTTCTTATGGTCAACTTGATTGGACCCAGCATTCTTGATTGGGAGAGAGACACGCTCCGCTTTTTCATATGAATACTCCTATTCTTCACTTATACTTGTTGAGTATTCTTATCTAGCTATTGCTATGCTTTTAGCTCCTGTTTTGCATGCATCTCTTATTCAGAGCTGTTAGTTCTTTTAAAGAAAGTACTCTCTTGCTTCACTTATAATTGTTTGGAGAGTTTATGTTGAAATAAATTGATTGGTGTTTGGTTGGAACAGAAAATGTTGCATGTGGTAGATGGTATAATGGAAAAAGCTTACATATTCTTGTAGATCACTGTATTGGATAATTTGATACTTGTCAATTGTTTTGAGTTATCAAGTAGTTCATGTTTAAGCTTTTGTATCATGTAGTTAAAACCTATTAATGAAGAACTACCGTAAAGCTCGTTGAAATTTGGTTTGCATGATTGGTATCTCTAAGGTCTAGATATTTTCTAGTAAAAGGGTTTGGTTAACAAGGAAGACAGTGTAGAGTCTTATAATGCTTGCAATATGTTTTCATATAAGTCTTGCTGTGTCGGTTGATATCCTGTGTTTGCTTCAAATAACCTTGCTAGCCTAAACTCTGTACTGAGAGGGAATGCTTCTCGTGCATCCAAAACCTTGAGCCAAAATCCATGCCATCTGTGTCCACCATAACTACCTATATGTGGTATTTCCTTGCCATTCCAAGTAAATTTTTCATGTGCTACCTTTAAACTATTCAAAATTATTACTCCTATTTTGTGTCAATGTTTACCAAGCTCATGAGGACGGGGTGGATGTCTTTATGTCAACTGTCAAACAGACTTTACCACCGGACTAGCGGCATATACATCCGCTTATCCATTAATTTTGCAAAAAGAGCTGGCAAATGGGGTGCCCAGTCCCAATTAATTACAACTTTAACCGCTTAATTCTCTTCACATTTTTGCCCTGATTTATCAGTCAAGCAATGACAAACAGTGAAATATCTGCATGTGTAAACAAAAGAGAAAGAGGGATGATCTGCCTTGCTGGTAGAAATAACGTCCTTCATGGGAGCCGCTCTTAAAAGTCTGGTTGGCAGGGGTCATATTGTACTTTCCATTTTCTGATTCGTTGACAATTAACAAACACCTCTCAAAACTTATTTTTACTCTCTTATGATTTCAAAAACTTAAAAAGCTCTAGCACATGATTTAATCCCTGCTTCCCTCTGCGAAGGGCCTTTCTTTTACTTTTATGTTGAGTCAGTTTTCCTACTTCTTTCTATCTTAGAAGCAAACACTAGTGTCAACTTTGGTGCAACAATTTTTATATGCTTGTATATTGCACTTATTATATTGCTTTGTGTTGACAAATATCCATGAGATATATATGTTGAAAGTTGAAAGCAATTGCTGAAGCTTAAATCTTCCTTTGTGTTGGTTAAATACCTTTTACTTAGAATCTATTGCTTTATGAGTTAACTCTTATGCAAAACTCTTTGATGCTTGTCTCGAAAGTACTATTCATGAAAAGTTTTTGCTTATATGATTCAGTTGTTTGCTCATTATCTACTTGCTAGCAAACTATAGACCATTGACCTGGATCACTTCATTCATAACATGTGCTTTACAATACTATTTGATCAAGATTATGATTGTAGCATGTCACCTCAGAAATTATTTTGTTTTTATCGTTTTACCTACTCGAGGACGAGTAGAACTAAGCTTGGGGATGCTTGATACGTCTCAAACGTATCTATAATTTCTGATGTTCCATGTTGATATTATACCAATTGTTACATGTTTTATATACACTTCATAGCATTTTTATGCATTTTCTGGGACTAACCTATTAACAAGATGCCACAGTGCCAGTTCCTGTTTTCTGCTGTTTTTGTATTCCAGAAAAGCTAGTCTGGAAATATTCTCGGAATTGGACGAAACTTGGACAGAACCTCCTATTTTTCCAACACGTACACGGAGTCCAAAGGAGAGACGGAGGGGAGCCACGAGGCCACACCACCCCCCCCCCCGCCGCGCCGTGGGGTGGTGTGGGCCCACGGGTCTCCAGCCGCCGCCCTTTCGCCTATTTATTCTCCCGACGCGAAAACCCTAAATACCCGAGCCATTATCCACGAAAAGTTCCAGAGACGCCGCCGCCGTCAACCCTAGCTCGGGAGGGTTCAGAAGCTCTTCCCGGCACCCTGCCGGAGAGGGGAATCATCACCGGAGGGCTCTACATCACCATGCCTGCCTCCGGAGTGATGCGTGAGTAGTTCATCCTTGGACTACGGGTCCATGGCAGTAGCTAGATGGTTGTCTCTCCACTTTATGCTATCATGTTTAGATCTTGTGAGCTGCCTATCATGATCAAGATCATCTTATTGTAATGCTACATGTTGTGTTTGCTGGGATCCGATGAATATTGAATACTATGTCAAGTTGATTATCAATCTATCTTATATGTTATTTATGATCTTGCATGCTTTCCGTTACTAGTAGATGCTTTGGCCAAGTAGATGCTTGTAACTCCAAGAGTGAGTATTTATGCTAGATAGTGGGTTCATGCCTCCGGTAATCTGGGAGAGTGACAATAACTTCTAAGATTGTGGATGTGCTGTTGCCACTAGGGATAAAATAACCGATGCTTAGCTTAAGGGTGCGCCGTTAGGTCTAATGCATTTGTTTACATTACGCACATTACTTAATGCGATTATCCGTTGCTTGCAACTTAATACCAACGGGGAACTCGGATGACAACCTGGAGGTGGATTATTAGTCATAGACGCTGTTGGATAACGGTCTATGTATTTTGTCGTAATGCCCACATGAATATCATAGTAATCATCATGTCATATATATGCATTGTCATGCGCTCAATATTTTGTCAATTGCCCAGCTGTAATTTGTTCACCCAGCATGTTAGTTATCTTTTATGGAGAGACACCACTAGTGAACTGTGGACCCCGGTCCATTCTTTTACACTGATAATACAACCAACTGCAAACATTGTTCCTTTTCATTCTCTGCAATTTACTACTGTTTTCCACACCATACGTTTAATCCTTTGTTTTCAGCAAGCCGGTGAGATTGACAACCTCACTGTTTCGTTGGGGCAAAGTAGTTGATTGTGTTGTGTGCAGGTTCCACGTCAGCGCGCCACTGACAACCTTCAGAAGTGATTTCTTGCTCCTACTGGTTCGATTAAACCTTGGTTTCATACTGAGGGAAACTGCTGCTACACTGCATCATACCTTCCTCTTGGGGTCTCCCAACGAACGTGCGATCCACGTCACAAGCAGAGGTGCAGTAGGTGGTTCACCATGGAAGATCTTCAACTGGCTGACATGGAACACATCATGGAGTCGAGCCTTTGGTGGGAGCTGGTGGTATCAGAGCTCTGACCGTTTGGTTTCAGAGGGAGCGCTTTGAACCTCTGCTGGCTGTTAATACTATGGAGCACGCTTTCTCATTCCATGAGAATGTCATGGAAGACGGGATCTGAGAACTAGCAATGGTGGTTTGTGTCTTCGTGACGATGAGGAATTGGCTGGGTGATTTGTGACTTGGAGCAGCGGTTTGTAAGTGGGGGTGACTGCACAGAGAAGTCCAAAGTCTTATGCATCAGGGTGAATATATAAGGTATGGGCTTAATTGGTTGTGCCTGGCAATGGCCTGTTAAAGACATTGTTTTGAGTGCGAGGACTTTCTTCAGGGTGAAAACCTATGATTTATAATCGGGTGACGACGGTGTGTGTGCACTGTTTCCTTCATGGAGGCGTCGCTTATGGAGAAGCTGGACTTCTGGTGTTGTCTTGGTGGTGTTAGCGCTGTTGTTTCAAGGAATAGATCGCTGTAGTGGGACTTTTGTTTTTTGTAATTCTTCTTTCATTTTTTGTTGTGTGCATCCGTAATGCCGCTAGGGCAATGCGTTGTTGCAGAGTCTGGGTGTAATTGGTATCTCTGTGATATTAATATATACTCTTTATCTAAAAAATGTCTAGATACATGTGTATAGAAATTAGGTACAAAATCTTATATTTTGATACGGAGAGAGTATGAAGTTGGTCGGGTGATATAAAAAAACGAACGGAATTTTCTTTCCGTCTAACGTGCATTTTAAATTCCGTTGACGTGGAAAGTTGAAATATTGTTATGGGATGCAAACAAATTCTAGGTTTCTTATGCGGCAGTTAAACAACTTTATTAGTCCCTACTTTCCTTTTCAATTTACATACGGTGTATGATTTTGTTCCGATTTAGACTACCCATATTAGGAGTAACATATGTGGTAATATGCATGGACGCTGCTACATGTAGGACGTTCTGTGTCTAATACTTGTCTGAGATGTCCGATTTCAGTCCGTCAGTTGTTGGCCCATCTCATGGCTCGGAGAAACCATCGGACACACAGCGTCTTGACTGTAGAAGGATTAGAGAGGGATTGGTGGAATCGTTGTTTATTCCTTGAGCCCCATGGGCATATATATAGGAGTACAATGATCTACTTGGAGTACCTGGCAAGGTAGAATAGAATCCTACTCTATCTCATATTTCCTAAATAACCATGATACTCAGCCTCCGTGTTAGTTCCAATCTAAACGGATCGTCCAAGTACTTCCGGCCGCCGGGTGTGCTTGTTGTTTAGATTGGTTTGCATCTTCCGTAAACTAATCTATTAGCTTGTGTCGATTCTTGTGATCTCACGCGAGCCAACTTGCTGCTACTATTTGCTGCTGAACAAGATTGATAGGGATTGGTATTAGTCTGTACTAGTTGCTACGACTGGATTTTGCAGGATTCTGAGAAGGTATTGTTGCTGCTTGTACCGTGAAAAGGTCAGACAAATTCTCACGGCGTCGTTTTCGGAGACACGCCATATCATCTTGGTATCAGAGCAAGGTTGTTCACGGTGCAGAAATTTTTTTTCTCTCGGCAATTTTTGGTTTGATCTTGTTTCTTTGTCAAGATGTCGAACCACGAGGAGTCTGATCTGGAAGGAGGAGAAATTCCTTTGGGTCCAGAAGTCACTGAAGATCTGCGTGTACACTTGATGTCAATCAAAGATGCCAATAAAAGCTTCGCGCAAAAGTTGTGGATTTGTCTACAAATATTGCGGGCGTCGAGGACATGCTTAATGAGCGCTTGACAACAAGTGATCGCCAGCGGGATGAAAGTTTACGAGTGGTTAACGAGAGCCTTAATCGGTTGACCGTGGTTGTTCAGCGTCTCGAGGCAAGGGATGCACCACGCCGGCAGTCCCGGTCACCAGCGCGCAGCCAAGGCCACTCGGATGGTGATGTTTCTGATTTGTCGGATGCTCGTGCAGGCCAGCAGCCCCGACCACGACGAGGTCTTGAGGGCCGCCATGGTGCTGCTCCACGGCGCAACCCAGGTGGTGAAGCTGCTCGGGAGGATGATGGTATTGGACGCATAAAGATCACTGTACCGGAGTTCTCGGGGCGTTCTGATCCGGAGAAGTATTTAGCGTGGGAGATGCGTGTGAATCAGATTTTTGACAACCACAATTTTTCCGAACAAAAGAAGGTTCGTGTTGCGTCCTCGGAATTTACAGAGTATGCTCTTGTTTGGTGGGATAATCTGAACCGCAATGGAGAGCGTGCTGCAACATGGGTTGACATGAAGCGTGTTATGAGGGACAGATTTGTGCCTGCTAGTTACACTCGTCAACTTCACAGTAAATTGCGTCGTCTTGTGCAAGGCGCAAAAACTGTTGATGAGTACTATAAGGAGATGCAAACATTGATGATACGAACAGCGGTACGTGAGTCTGCGGAGGCAACCATGGTACGGCTGTTTGAGGGCTGAATGAAGATATTCGTGACCGTGTTGATTTGATGCAATACAATGATATTCATGAGTTGATTCATCAAGCCGAGCGAGCTGAACGTTGGGTTCATGAAAAGCAAGCTGCAGGTGGTCGTCCAACTTACAGTAGTGTGCGGCGTAGTTCTTCTCATGTTGATGGTGGGTTTAGTGCCAAACCGGCTGTTTCGTACAAGCCACCAAGTGTTGAACATAGCAAAATGGCTGCTGCACCTAAGGAGGTCTCTCAAGCTGCATCAAACACTTCTCATCACAGCCACATTATTTGTCATAAGTGTGGTGGGCGAGGTCACATGATGCGTGAGTGTCCGAATCAGAAGAAGATTTTGCTTGTTGATGATGCATATGTGTCAGAATCTGAAGATGAGATGCCTTCACTAGAAAATGCTACTCGTAAGGATGGTGGTAATGTCGTGGATGCTTGGCCTGAACTTAATGTGCCGAGTTTGATGGTGCATAAGGTTGAGCGCAATGATCGGGTCATCGTTGAACCGGGACAACGACGCAGCATTTTTCAAACTGCATGTACCATCAAGGGGGAAATATGCAAGCTGATTGTTGACGGTGGTAGTGCAAGCAACATGATTAGTAAGGATGTGGTAGAGTCTCTTTCTTTGCCTACATGGGAGTACCCGAAGCCATACTATATGCAGTGGATCAATGGCGTGGGCAAGTTGAAGGTCACCCATAGAGTGAAGGTTCCTTTTTCTGTCGATGGATATGTTGATAAAGTGGAGTGCGACGTTCTGCCATTACATGTTTGTCATCTTTTATTGGGACGTCCGTGGCAACATGATGTCAATGCACTTCACCATGGACGCACTAACAGTACACATTTATGCATAAGGGTGAATTCTACGCTCTTCTTCCTAAAGATGCAAAGAATATAAAGTGTACCATCGAGGTGTTCAAGAAAAATTCTGCAAGGAGTAGGTCGAAACCGAGGATGGTTTCCCTTGAAGGGAGGGAGGATGATACGGCACCACATGTTGTTCATGTTAGTACACAGAAGATTTCACTCAAAGAGATACCAAAATATACTATACCAGCTAAACGTCAGGAGACGACGGTGCCATCCGAAACTCAGATAATGATTGGTCTAATTCCAATTCAGATCACACATGCAAATGAAGTAAGGCCAACGTTCAGGACACCATGCAAATACATGGACGTGGTGAAGTTCCAGTTCCAATTATTAGTGAGCCGTGTCAAGCAGTTCAATTGGTCTAGTAGTGTTTTTCTGGTACATGGAGCAACGAGCAAAGCAGCCTGCCATCGATCTAATTCCAAACCAAATCAGAGAAGGAGACAGCTAGCTGATTTATGTGCCGTAGTATCAGAAAGTTATTTCCTTTTTTAGTAGCGTATTTAGGAAAGAGTCAAAGACCATGTTGGTTCTCTATGGCGCTTGTGCCTTTTCCTTGTACGTGTCCGTGTCCCTTGGACCTTTATTTTCCTCCGCATCGTAGCATCAGGCAGACAAGAGTTTTTAGGTTATTTCCGTATGGAACAGACTAGCAAGTCGGGGTATCTTCCCTCGACGGCGAGTTAATTCGTGGTATTGGTTGAGAAGCTTATTTGCTGCTTTGTGTTCTTGGCGAGGGATTGGAGGCGCCGTCTCTAATTTGCTGCTGGTTCTACCTGAACCATCCACGTACTTCCTTCAGGGGTGTCCGTGTTGTTCCGGTCGGATTGCATCTACTTGATCGCAAGCCTGCTATTTGTGGTCTTTCCTGTGTAAGTGTTTGTTTTGCTACTGGATTGATTGAGCGTGACGTAGAGAGATACAAAACCGCTGCTACTTATTGCCTTGTATCGTGAAAGATTGGGAAACAACACAGCGGCGTCGACTAATCCTGTTATCAAAGAGAGGAAGACCATCCCAGACGTAGTTGATGATGACGGAGAGGAGGAACGACGGATGCGCAAGCCTTCAAAGCCAGAGGAGGAACGATGGATGCGCAAGCCTTCAAAGCCAGTCGCAATCGTCTGCTTCACTCCCGATACGACTGAGGGGGAATGTTAGAGTATAATACGTAGAGATACTGGAGTATTCTAGAGTTAGAGATAGACTCGGTTTAAACCTAGTATGACTTGGTTCGTTCCTCCTCTCCGTCATCATCAACTACGTCTCGGATGGTCTTCCTCTCTTACAAATTGGTAGAGACTATGGTTCTACCAGGTCTCGGACATAGATTATAGGGTTGGAAGTGAGGGCGGCGAGGCTGGAGGCGCAGCTACCGGCGGCTGGGCGTCGTTGCTGCGAGAGAGAGAAGGCGGTGGCTAGGGTGTGGCTAGGGTTTGGGCTCCCGTCTCCTGAGGGAGACGATAACAGAATATGTTTATTGTCTGCTTACAATCGAAGGGGTACATGTGTTTATATAGGAGGTCAGCTCCTCTAAACCCTAGATACTTGGGCTAAGCCCCTAATTCGACCCACTATTGGGCCTCTTCCGTGCATACTGTAGCGCGACCATAACATCTCTCCCCGCCTTCTCAAACAGCTCGTCCTCGAGCTGAACATCTAAAAACTGCTGGCGGAAATCGTCGAGCTTCTCCCAAGTTGCTTCCTCCTCGGGCAGGCCGTCCCACTGCACCAAGACATGCCACACGTCGCGGCGCTGCTGCGCCTGCATCACCTTCGCGGGAGCTGGCAGAAGTCGGCCATCCGAAGTAGGAGGAAGGGCTGGTGTCACTGCAGGAGGGTCCCCGCGGTAGGCCTTCAGTAAACCGACATGGAAGACGTCGTGGAGGCGAGAACCATCTGGCAGCTCGAGGCGGTATGCAAGTCTGCCCACACGCTCCAACACACGAAAGGGACCAGCGTAGCGGGGTCCCAATTTGTGTTTGGAGCGCGGGTCCAGGGACTGCGTGGTCCTGTGAAGGAGGCGCAGCCACACCCAATCGCCCACCGCGAACTCCGCCTCACGATGATGAGCATCATAGTACTTCCTGGCAAGCTGCTGAGCTTGGAGAAGACGCTGGCGTGCCTCAGTCAGGATCTCGTCGCGGGTGCGGAGTAAGTCGCCCGCCATCTCGGACCGAGCCGTGCCATGCTCATAAGGAAGCATCACCGGAGGTGGGCGCCCGTAGACCACCTCGAAAGGCGTGGCATGTAGGGCGGAGTGATAGGAGGTGTTGTAGAGCAGTACTCCGCCCATGCCAACCAGTCCACCCAAGCTCGTGGACGATCACCTGTCACACAGCGCAAATACAAGGCGATCACCTTGTTGACCACCTCGGACTGGCCGTCCGTCTGAGGGTGGAACGCCGTGCTCATGTGTAGCTTCACGCCCGCCAGCCGAAAGAGATCCCGCCAGACGTGACCCGTGAACACAGGATCACGGTCGCTGACGATGGACGAAGGAAACCCGTGGAGGCGGACTATGCCGTCGAAGAAGGCCCGTGCCACGGACGCGGCTGTATAGGGATGGCCGAGGGCGATGAAGTGCGCGTACTTGGAGAAGCGGTCAACCACCGTTAGGATGACGGACTTGCCGCCCACCTTAGGAAGGCCCTCGATGAAGTCCATGGAAATATCAGCCCACACCTGGGAGGGCACGTCCAGCGGCTGTAGCATACCCGCGGGACGCAGCGTCTCCGTCTTGTTCCGCTGGCACGTCACGCATGCCCCACCCAGTCACGGACCAGCGCACCATCACCGGGGATGTAGAAATCAGCACGGAGGCGATGGAGGGTCTTCTGCACGCCCTCGTGTCCTACAGAGTGCGCCAGGGACAAGACCTGGTGGCGCAGGTCACCGTGGTCGGGCATGAAGAGGCGACGCCCGTGTAGAGCAGGCCATCGTCCAGGCGCCAGGGCGCCCCCAGGTCGCCGGCGTCCAGGCACCCGCGGAGCGCCTGAGCGTCCGCGGCATTATAAGTCGCCCGACGGATGTCGTCGAGGAAGGATGGCCCGGAGCAGATACACAGGACGGTGCCCGCCGTGGTGACGTCGTCCGGAACATCCTCATTGTCGCGGCGGGACAAGGCGGCGACCGTGTTGAGATGGCCGGGGCGGTACTCGACGGTGAAGTCGAAGCCGAAGAGCTTGCTGGTCCACTGGTGCTGCGGAACGGTGGAGAGGCCTGGTCCAGCAAGAACTTGAGGCTGTAGTGGTCCGTGCGCACACGGAACGACCGGCCCCAAAGGTAAGGTCGCCAGTGATGCACCGCCTGGACCAACCCATAAGCTCGCGCTTGTATGCCACAAGCTTGTGATGGCGAGCGGCGAAGGGGCGGCTGAAGAAGGCCAGCGGCCCCTCGCCCTGGTGGAGGACGGCGCCGAAGCCGATGCCGGAGGCGTCGCAGTCCACACCATGAACGGCAGGTCGAAATCCGGCATCTGGAGACGGTCCTGTCGTGAGCGCCCGCTGGAGAGCCTCGAACGCCATAGTCGCCTCCTCCCAGGAGAAGGCGTCGCGTCGAAGGAGGCGTGTCAGTGGCGCGGCGATGAGGCCGAAGTCACGGATGTACTTTCGGTAGTAGCCGGCGAGGCCCAAGAAGCCGCGGAGAGCCCGCGGTGACTACGGGTCGGCCACGCGGCGACGGCGGCGACCTTGTCCGCGTCCATCGCGACACCGTCCGCCGAGATGACGTGCCCCAGGTACGCGATGGAGGTCGTGCCGAACGAGCACTTCGAGCACTTGAGGTGGAGAGGTGATGCGCTCGAAGCTCGTTGAAGACGATGGCCACGTGCTGCAGGTGCTCTGCCCAGGATGAACTGTAGATAAGAATGTCATCAAAGAAAACAAGCACAAAGCGGCGCAAGTATGGGCTGAGCACGTCGTTCATCAGGGCCTGGAAGGTTGCCAGCGCGTTGGAGAGACCGAACGGCATCACCAGGAACTCGAAGTGACCATGGTGAGTACGGAACGCCGTCTTCTCGATGTCGTCCAGGTGCATGCGCACCTGATGATAGCCCGAGCGAAGGTCGAGCTTGGTGAAGAAGCGCGCTCCGTGTAGCTCGTCCAAGAGCTCATCCACGACGGGGATGGGGAAACTTGTCCTTGGACGTCATGGCGTTGATACGCAATAGTTGATGCAGAAGCGCCATGTGCCGTCGGCCTTGCGTACAAGGAGCACCGGGGCGGAGAACGGCGATGTCGAAATCCTGATGATGCCCTGCGCGAGCATGACCGCCACCTGGCGCTCGAGCTCGTCCTTCTGCAACTGGGGGTACCGTACGGGCGCACGGCGACCGGTGCCGTGTCCGGCAGCAGGTGGATGCGGTGGTCACAGGGCTGCACGGGTGGAAGGCCCTGTGGCTCGTCGAAGATGTCGCTGTGCGCTGCTGCAGGAGGTTGGCCAGGAGAGGATGCGCCTCGTCAAGTGCGGCCGCCATGAACTGAAGCTGCGGGGTCGCGGCGCCGGAGCCACCGATGCCCGTCCACTGAACGCGGCGGCCGCCCTCGCGCCAAAGATGAGAGACAGCACGTCGAGGTCCCAAAGGATAGGGGCCTAGTGTGGACAGGAAGTCGACGCCGAGGATGAAGTCGTAGCAGCCCAGGTCGATGTCGACGCAATCGATGGAGAAGGGCTCGTCGCCGATGATGACGGGAACCTGCCGCGCCACGCCCTGGCAAGCAAGGCGGTCCCCGTTGCGACGGTGACGCTGAACTGCTCCGCGCCTGCCGGGTGAAGTGCGAGGCGGCGCATGGCGTCCCTGGACAGGAAGTTGTGCGTCGAGCCCGTGTCCACGAGCGCGGTGAGATGCTCCCCGTTGATCGTCACCGGGAAGCAGCATCGTCTTCGCCGTTTGATGCCCGCCATGGCATGAAGGGAGACGACGAAGGCTGTCGTGTTGACCAGCGTAGGTCGTGACGCCGGCCTCGGAGAGTGTGGTGGCGTCGAGCTCCGCGGTGAGGGCCTCCACCTCCTCGTCATCGACGGTCTCCAAGTAGAACAGGCGGGCGCACATATGACCCGGCGCATACGGCTCGTCGCAGTTGAAGCACAGGCCCTTGCGGCGCGCCGCTCGCTGCTCGGTCGACGTCAAGCGCCGGAAGGGACGTGTCGTGCGGGGGCGGCTGCAGTAGCGGCGGCGGGGCGGGCGCGTCGGGGTGGCGGCCGCCGGTGCGGGGCGGGTCGGGGGCGCGCGCCGCGCCCGGGAACGCCTGCTGCATGGCGTTTGCGCGCACTCGTACGCGCGCGCGTAGTACATGGCTGTCTACAGGTCCTGGGGGTCGCGCATCTCGACGTCGACGAGGATGTGGTCGGGGAGGCCGCCGACGAAGAGCTCGGCGCGCTGGCGGGCCGTGACGCCAGGCGCATGGCAGGCCAACGTCTGGAAGCGGTCGGCGAAGTCCTGCACCGAGGTGGTGAAGGGGAGGCGACCGAGCTCGGCCAGGCGGCTCCCACGTATGGGGGGGCCGAACCAGAGGAGCATAGGTCGCGAAAGCGTTCCCACGGAGGCATCCCTCCTTCGTCCTGCTCGAGGGCGTAGTACCACGTTTGTGCGGCGCCACGGAGGTGGTAGGAGGCGATCCATGTGCGGTCGGACGCCACGGTCCGCTGCCCCCTGAAAAACTGGTCGCACTGATTGAGCCAGTTCAGGGGTCGACGGTGCCGTCGTAGGTGGCGAACTCCAGCTTGGTGAAGCGAGGCAGCTGCTGCACGTGCGGCGAGGCCGTGTAGGCGCCCTCGTGGTGGCCCGTCGCGACGGGGGAAGTACTGCGGCAACATGGAGCTACCGGCGTACGGGTCAGTATACCCGCCGAGCCCTCCAAGGTGGTGGCGGGCGGCTGCAGCACCGTCGGCCGTGGCGGCGCCGTCATGTAGGTCGGCGTGTCGATCCACGTCGGCAGCGGGGGACGGCGACGACGGAAACCTGATCTGGGTGATCGGGAATCCCTGGGTCGCGACGGTGGACGGGGTGGTGGCGCGAAGGGCGACGCCGGCGGGGTCGGTGGCGGCGGTGGCGCGTAGGGAGCCTGGAGGAAGGTGCGGAGGTTCGAGACCGCCGCGGTGAGGTCGCGGATTGCCATCGACATCTCTGCCTGGGAGAGGAGGGGGGCCGCTTCCCCGCCGGGCCGCGATGCCCGAGGCGGCGGACCCGAGGTCGCTTGCGGCTGCGGCTGAGGGAACGGCGGCGGCTGCTGCAAGGTGGCAGTGGCCACGCCGGTGGAGGGCGGCGGCGGTGGTGGGGAGGCCGGAAGAACTCATCGAACCAAAGCAATCTGATACCAAATTGGTAGAGACTACGGTTCTACCAGTTCTCGGACGTAGATTATAGGGTTGGAAGTGAGGGCGGCGAGGCTGGAGGCGCAGCTGCCGGCGGCTGGCGCCGTTGCTGTGTGAGAGAGAAGGCGGTGGCTAGGGCAGGGTGCGGCTAAGGGTTTGGGCTCCCGTCCCTGAGGGAGACGACAACAGAATATGTTTATTGTCTGCTTACAATCGAAGGGGTACATGTGTTTATATTGGAGGTCAGCTCCTCTAAACCCTAGATACTTGGGCTAAGCCCCTAATTCGACCCACTATTGGGCCTCTTCCGTGCATACTACATTGACAAAGCGCGTATAAGGATTAGAGAGGGATTGGTGGAATCGTTGTTTATTGCTTGAGCCCCATGGGCATATATATCATGGTTATTTAGGAAATATGAGATAGAGTAGGATTCTATTCTACCTTGCCGTGTACTCCAAGTAGATCATTGTACTCCTATATATATGCCCATGGGGCTCAAGCAATAAACAACGATTCCACCAATCCCTCTCTAATCCTTCTACAAAGCAATATCAGATTAGGAAAATTCTTTTGTTGCCAACCGACACACATTCATCTACTAGTGGGGATGCACTTGATGATCATATGCCTTTGCCCATTATACCTATTGTTGCTAACCATGATCAGGAAAATATACCACATGATGGTTCAGAAGATGGCACCTCTGAAGATGCACACAACAGTGAAAATTTCAGTCAAAATGGTGAAGAAACGGACCAAAACCAAGATGAACAAAATCATGCAGAAAAATGACGAATCAGAAGATTCGTCTGCTCCAAATCACTCGGATCATGCGCCGAAGGCCGATCCCGAGGAAGATTTGTCGGAAGAAAGCGACGGCGACGCGTCCGTCGGTGCCCCCTAGGTGATGGTGACGGCGGCCACTCTGGTGCTGCCACGTCGCCGACACATGCACCCTCTCCGACAGCGCATGGCACTGCACATGCTCACGGCGCTGATGGCCACTCCCGTCCCGCCACGTCGCCGATGCTTTCTCTCTCTGAATCAAAAGATTCGGCGGGAGAGGATGATGCTGCAGCTGGATCTTCTGTGCCGCCTCCTGCTGTTGATACTTCTGTGGCTAGAGTGCGTACACGCCTCTCCAAAGGTATTAAAAATCCAAAAAAATTTAAAGATGGTACTGTTCCATATACTGTCAAAAAGGGTGTTGTTCGCTTTGGTATGCTTGCCTCCACAGATGAACCACGAACTCTCACTGAAGCTCTAGAGGATCCAAAGTGGCGCAATGCAATGAGGGAAGAATATGATGCCTTGCTGAAAAATAAAACATGGCATTGGTGCCTCCAAGTTCAAGCAGAAATTTGATTGATTGCAAATGGGTTTACCGTATCAAGAAACATGCTGATGGTACGATTGATAGATACAAAGCTCGTCTAGTTGCAAAAGGGTTTAAACAAAGGTATGGAATTGACTATGAAGATACTTTTGCCCCTGATATTAAAGCAGCTACCATTAGAACTGTCTAGCCATCTCTGTCTCTTGTGGTTGGAGTTTGAAACAGCTAGATGTCAAGAATGCCTTCATGGTGTATTGGAAGAAGAGTCTATAGAAACAACCACCTGGTTTTGAAAATGTTGAAGCTCCAAATTATGTTTGCAAACTTGATAAGGCTTTATATGGCTTGAAACAAGCTCCTAGAGCGTGGTACTCTAGGCTCAGTTCCAAGCTTCAGAACTTGGGTTTTGCACCATCAAAGGCGGACACATCCTTATTCCTTTATCAGAAGTCAGGTATTACTATATATATGTTGATCTATGTTGATGACATTATTGTGACAAGTTCTTCAGATGATGCTATTTCTGCCTTGCTTCAAGATTTAAACAAGAGTTTTGCTATTAAAGATTTTGGTAATCTTCACTTCTTCCTTGGTATAGAAGTCAAGAAATTAAGGAATGGTCTCATTTTGACACAAGAGAAATATGCCAACGAGTTGCTTGAAAAGGTTGGTATGAACAAGTGCAAAGGTGCACCTACACCCCTTTCTTCTTCCGAACCATTGTCCCTGGCTGAAGGAGAGCCTCTCAGTGCAGATGATAGTACAAATTATCGTAGTATTGTTGGTGCATTACAGTATCTTACACTTACGAGGCCGGATATCTCTTTTTCGTTAATAAGGTTTGTCAGTTTCTCCATGCACCGACCACTGTACATTGGGCAGCCGTTAAGAGAATTCTGAGATATGTCATGGATACGGTGAAAATTGGTATCACTTTTTAGCCTTGCACATCCACTCTATTGAGTGCCTTTTCAGATGCTGACTGGGCTGGTTGTCCTGATGATAGACGATCAACCGGAGGTTTTGCAATATTCATAGGGTCAAATCTGATTTCGTGGTGTGCTAGAAAACAAGCCACTGTTTCACATTCAAGTACAGAAGCAGAATATAAAGCTCTAGCCAATGCCACAGCTGAAATGATATGGGTTGAAGCACTACTTGGTGAGCTTGGAGTTCAGTTAAGAGAGAAACCTTGCTTATGGTGTGATAACCTTGGTGCAACATATCTATCTGCAAATCCAGTGTTCCATGCACGCACAAAACATATTGAGATAGATTTTCACTTTGTAATAGAACGAATGGCAAATAAAAGAATGGATATTCGGTTTATCTCAAGTAAAGATCAAGTTGCTGATGGTTTTACAAAGGCTCTTCCGGTTAGGGGTCTTCATGAGTTTAGGCGTAATCTAAACCTTTGTAAAGTTTAGATTAAGGGGGCTATTAGAACTTGTAACATGATACAATACGTACTGGGTACGGTATGGTATACCGACCCAGATACGCATCCTTGTAAGCCACGGTAGAGGCATATTTCTACCCTATATAAACACGTACCCCGAGCCTCGGAGAGGCATCGATTCCGCTACGGTACCTCTTAAGTTAATGTGTGTCCCATGAGGGTCATGCCAATACAACACGTATTTCCTAAATAACCATGAGAACGGTACCTCAACATCCCCCCGCAGTCACAACGTAGCGACGCAGACGGTGAGACTGGAGAAGAATCCGAAGACGGAGCCGACGGACATCCCCACCAAAGTCGTAGCGGTCGACGCATCGCGGAAGTTGTGGCTGGAGTGGTAGCCGATGAGGTTCCCAAGCAGGCGGTAGCCCTTTTGTGCCGAAGTCGAGGTAGCCGAGAGCGTAGGGTGGTGTAGCCGTGGTCGAGGTAGCCGTGCGAGGGGCGCCATGGTCGATGTCGAGTCAGGGTTGCCGGTGTCGAGGAAGCCGTCGTGGAGCCGCGGCGCAAGGGTGCGCCGTTGTCAGGGCGCAGTGGCGCCGGGTAGTAGATGATGTGGACGAGGCGTCGCGCCGGGTTTGCAAAGCCTGGGGACACGTCGTGGACGAAGACACACATCGTGTGTGCCGGCACCGAGCATGCGTAGGGCGGTGAGAGGATGCGGCGTGGATCAGCGAGTCACAGCGGCGCGTCGGAAGAAGCGGCGTGCTCGGCGAGCTGCAGCGGCGCGATGATGGTAAGTTAGTCGATGTTGACGAGGCGTCGCACCAGGTTTGCCAGACCCGGGGACACATCGTAGACGAAGGCACACGGCGGTGTTGCCAGCACCGGGCATGCGTAGACGGGGACCAGTACAAGCTGTACGCCATGTCGAAGGGGCCAGCAGAGGAGGACTCGACGACGGGTGCGGCGTCAATCGGCGTGGGGTTGCCGTTGTTGCCCGTGACTCTCGGAGTAGATGAAGTGGTCGGGGAAGATGACGGCGACGCTGGCGATGAGCAGGTACTAGACGAAGATGAAGATGCGATCGGCGATGGCGGCGGTAGCCTATGAAGGGCCACGGCGGTCACGTGTAGAAGCGCGGTGACGATGCTCGAAGTAGGCGAAGAAGAACCCGACAAAATGACGAAGACCAAGCGCGGACGGTGGCGTTCCCGCGCCTAGGGAGGCGGCGCAGTGCATACCACGTAGAAGTCGATGCACGGAGACGGCGGAGTGGACCGCCTGCCGCGGCACTACAGCCTGAAGGGGCGACGCAGCGGCGGCGTGCGTATCGGGGGCGACGGCGGAGAAGACCTCGGGGAGGCGGCGTGGACCGCGTGCCGCGGCGCTACAGCCCGAAGCGGCGATGCAGCGGCAACGTGCGTGTCGGGCAGCCACAGGGATGGCCTCGGGACGGCGGCGTGGACCGCGTGCCGCAGCGATACGACCCATAGGGGCGACGCATCGGCAGCACGCAGGTCAAGGTAGCCGCCCTGAGAACCACGGGGAGGCGGCGCTGCGGCCTGAAGGGGTGACGCAGCGGCATCCCATTGCTCGATCGATGGATAGGCGTTCATACTTGGACGATCTTCACGGGATCCCGCGGAGGCGCACGCGGGCGACTGATCAGGTCGGCGACATGGCGTGGATGGGGCTGATCGCGGGCGGGCGGATGGCCAATCCGATCGCCCACGAGGTGGATGTGCTGCTCGGTGATGAAGGCGTAGGCCGACGCAGGCGACGTGCGGCGTCGACGCCCAAGCGTGCGGTCGGGCGACCACGGTAGAGGTGCCCAAGCAGCCGACGCAGCGCCGTGCGTGAGGTGGCCACGATGGAGGCGGGTGGTGGAGGCGTCCGAGCAGAAGACGACGTCAATGGTCGACGCGGGCGAGGCGCGACGCCGGCGCCCAAGCGGGCAGCCGTGCATGAGGCGACTATGGTGGCGGCGAGGAGCGGAGGAGTCCCGATCGGAGCAGGGGCGGCGACAGCCGGCGAGGGCGACGGGCGAGCTAAAGCGCGGAAGGCGGCCATTACGGGTCGCCGCATCGCGTGAAAGCCGCCGAGGCGGCGGGCGAAGCCGCCTTGTCGGGGAAGAGGCCGGTAGTCGCACCGGTGTCGAGTAGAGGCGCGTGAGAATGACGGCGGCGGTGGGCGACGCAAACCGATCTTAGATCGGAAAACCAAAAAAGAACGCCGAACAAAGGCGACCAGCGCGAGAGAAAAACCTCGATCAAGCGATCGGGAGAAAAGACTCTAGGGCAGCCGGTCCACAGGACCGGCAGACGAACCCGAGGTACGGGCGGCGCGGCCCCCGGAGGAGATCATGGAGATCAACCTCGCCGGGGGCGCGCGGTGCAGAAGCGGTGGCGGCTAGGGTTTAGGATCGAAATAAGGCTGATACCATGTAGAAGGATTAGAGAGGGATTGGTGGAATCGTTGTTTATTGCTTGAGCCCCATGGGCATATATATAGGAGTACAATGATCTACTTGGAGTACACGGCAAGGTAGAATAGAATCCTACTCTATCTCATATTTCCTAAATAACCATGATACTTGGAGTACACGGCTCGGGGTACGTGTTTATAGGGTAGAAATATGCCTCTACCGTGACTTACAAGGATGCGTATCTGAGGCAAGCATACCAAAGCGAACAACACCCTTTTTGACAGTATATGGAACAGTACCATCTTTAATTTTTTTTGGATTTTAATACCTTTGGAGAGGCGTGTACGCACTCTAGCCACTGAAGTATCAACAGCAGGAGGCGGCACAGAAGATCCAGCTGCAGCATCATCCTCTCCCGCCGAATCTTCTGATTCAGAGAGAGAAAGCATCGGCGACATGGCGGGACGGGAGTGGCCATCAGCGCCGTGTGCATGTGCAGCGCCATGCGCTGTCGGAGAGGGTGCATGTGTCGGCGACATGGCAGCACCTGAGTGGCCGCCGTCACCATCACCTGGGGGCGCACCGACGGACGCGTCGCCATCGCTTTCTTCCGACAAATCTTCCTCGGGATCGGCCTCCGGCGCATGATCCGAGTGATTTGGAGCAGACGAATCTTCTGATTCGTCATTTTCTGCATGATTTTGTTCTTCTTGGTTTTGGTCCGTTTCTTCACCATTTTGACTGAAATTTTCATTGTTGTGTGCATCTTCAGAGGTGCCATCTTCTGAACCATCATGTGGTATATTTTCCTGATCATGGTTAGCAACAATAGGTATAATGGGCAAAGGCATATGATCATCAAGTGCATCCCCACTAGTAGATGAATGTGTGTCGGTTGGCAACAAAAGGATGTCATTGCGAAGACGGCGACCAGCATTAGTATGCAATGCAGCAAATGGAAACACATTCTCATCAAAGACAACATCACGAGAGACATATACACGACCAGTTTTGATATCTAGACACTTTACTCCCTTATGACGAGGACTATATGCAAGAAACACGCATTGTGTTGAACGATAAGCCAATTTTCTTTTGTTATAGGGTCGAAGGTTAGGCCAACAAGCACACCCAAATATACGAAGAGATTCATAATTGGGTTTAGTTTGGAGAAGGCGTTCTACAGGAGTTTCGAAACCAATCACTTTGCTAGGAAGTAAATTGATTAGAAAAGTGGCGGTAAGAAAGGCTTCATCCCAGAATTTCAGGGGCATGGAGGCATGTGCAAGTAAAGCAAGGCCAACCTCAACAATATGACGATGTTTGCGTTCAGCAGAACCGTTCTGTTGGTGAGCATGGGGACATGAAACATGATGAGTGATGCCAATTTTTTGAAAGAAACTATGAAGTTTTTCATAGTCACCACCCCAATCAGTTTGCATAGTGATTATTTTTCTCTGAAATTTTCGCTCAACCAAGGCTTGAAAGTTCAAAAAAACTTGATAAACTTCAGAACGATTCTTAAGCAGATAAATCCATGTAAATTTACTAAAATCATCAATAAAGCTTACATAGTATAAGTGTTTGCCAACAGAAGCAGGTGCAGGACCCCATACATCAGAGAAAACTTGTTCCAAAGGAACAGTGGAAACACTGGTAGATACAGGATATGGCAACTGATGACTCTTAGCTAATTGACATGAATCACAAACATAAGGATTTATTTCAGGAGTATACGAAATTTGATGTTTCCTAAGAACTTGCTGCACTACAAACGAAGAAGGATGTCCTAAACGGCGATGCCATGTGGAAGACGAAGGCTTTATTGTAACAAAGGCTTGCTTGGAAGACCTGGTAGACAACGGCACTAGCGGGTAGAGACCACCATGACACGGTCCTTTAAACAGAATTCTTTGAGTGGCCTGATCCTTAATGAAAAAGAAGTATGGGTGAAATTCAAGAAAGACATCATTATCTAATGTAAGCTTATGAACAGATATGAGGTTTTTGGATGCATGTGGGACATAAAGGATGTTGTTAAGATGTAAACTACTATGGGGAGTATGCAACATTGAGTGACCAATATGACTAATGCTCATACCTTTGCCGTTTGCCATATGAACGCGATCACGCCCATTGTACTTGTCATGTGTGGTAAGCTTGTTCAGCTCACCCGTGATGTGGTCCGTAGCTCCAGAATCAGGATACCAATTTGTGTCCACTCCGTAGGCAGCGGCAACATTGGCTGATTTTTCTTCTCTATCATCATCAGAATCATCACCGGAGCTCTTGGAATCATCCTCTTTCCGCCACCAGCAATCAGACGCAGAGTGCCCATGTATTTTACATATCTGGCAGGTTACATTGACGTACCGTGTAGGAGCACGTCCATGCCCACGGCAACGTCTATCACGGCGATCATCCTTGCTACCACCATCTTTGCGACCCCGATCACGGCGGTCATCATCACGAGGGCGGCGATCAGCCTCCCAGCGTCGGTCATCATATTTCTGTCCTCCATCACGGCCATCACGACGCTTGTCTGAGTCATAGCCGCGGTTGCTGTTGCCGCGGTCACCCTGATCACCGCGTTCATTGGAGTGTCCACGATCAACACGCAGCCGATTGTCCTGGCTACGATCAAATCCGCCTCGAGCAGCTGCATTGGCGGAGGAGACAAACGCAGACCCCTGTCCTGTCGCCTCGAGCATGGCCTGACACGTGTCATGAGCGCTAACCTGCGCATAAAGATCCTCAAGAGTGATAGCATTGTTGTTGTTGACAGCAGCCACCACGTCATTGTAGCCTCCATCCAGGCCATTGGTTATGTAGCCAATCATCTCATCTTCATCCACCGGTTTACCCACGGCGGCGAGCTCTGAGGCTTGTTAGATTCATGTCAATTAACTAGTAGATCAAGTGGAAAATATAAAACCCTAATCTTTGTTGTTGTATTGCCATGACCCTCATGGGGTATATATAGTGGTACAAGGAGAGAGGTAAATTTGGAGTACAAGAAAGTCTAATACTAGTCTATCTCTAACTCCTATGAATATACGTATTCTAACACTCCCCCTCAGTCGTAGCGGAGTGAAACGGACGATTGCGACTGGATTTGAAGTCTTGCGCTTCCGTCGTCTTCTCCCCTCCGTCATCATCGACTGTGTCTCTGATGGTCTCTCCTCTCTTCCCTCCCGCAGTCACAGCGGGAGTGGCATGGACACAAGTGATGACGCGGACGCTGTTGACTGGAGTTGTTGCCGATGAGTTCTGTAGACGTTGCCCATGATGTCGATGTCGAGGTAGCCGATCGTGATGTAGCCGTGGTCGAGGTGTTGTGGTCGATGTAGTACTCGTCGTGGTCATTGTAGCCGCCATGCCGGAGGCGCAGAAAATTGCGCGATGTATATGACGGGGCTGCAGTTGTGGTTTTTTGTGACGTTTCGCACCTTAAGAGGTACCGTCGGGGCATCTTGCAGATGTCAGAAGACGTGGTCATAAGTGAGTCCACCAGTTTTGCCAGGACTGGGGGATCCCACCAAGCACACAACGGTTTTGCCAGAACCGTGCGCGCGGTTGTATCGTAGGGGCTTTCACAATTGTGATGCCGGGTTGTTGATGCAGTCTTAGCCATCGGACGCGGTCGATGTCGTCGTCGGTGTCGTGTGTCGCCTTGCAGTAAAACTGTCAGAGGGCGCGTGTCCATCCATGTGGACGATGTAGCGGCGGCGGCGGTGTGTTGACGAGGTTGTCGATGAAGACCACGTTGATGTAGACCTTGGTGATGATGTGTCGGCGATGTAGCAGCAGCAGGCGTGATGTCCTATGTTGATTGGAGGCGTCCCTCGTGGCGACGATGGTGTTGATGCCTTGCTGCTGGATGTCAGAGAACTCGACCACCGGCCTGCGTGTGGTTGACGTCGCTTCTCGTAGTAGATGTCGTAGCTTGGCGTAGTCGTACAGTTTGTCGATGTGCTCGGCTCGATGTAGTTTGGCTGCTAGATGCACTAGATCGGTGCAGCTCGATGTAGACGACGTGCCGGCGCGGGAGATCGATGGAGACCGAAGTTGATGAAGACCTGCAGGCCCTCCCGTGGTCATTGCTATGGTGCTTGTAGGGGTGGCGCTGCATATGTGTGGCACGGGTAGATCCGATCGATGGTGCCTGCATAGTTAGACGAATAATACATGCATGCTAGTGTTGATCTCGTGCATGCATGCAGCTTGGTTGGATCTTCTTGGATTTCTCCTTGTGACGCGCGCACGGGCTGCTTCCGAGGAGGGCGTGCCGATGGTGAACGTCATCGCCGCCAGGAAGCTACTCGCGTGTCGCGCCTTGTTCGCCGTGCTCAGATTGAGACGCCGTACTCGATGTTTGGCTTCGATTCTTGCACTGTTTTTCGCCGGACGAGGATCATACGATGTAGGGATTTATTGCAAAGTGGATCTAATCTAAGGGATTGGAAATTTCGAAAATTGGCTAAGATCTAATCTAAGAACCGGTCAGATCTTTGATCAAAACCGGGTGCCGCGCCCCCGAGGAGAGATTGATCTCCTCGGGGCGGCGCGCTGCGGAAGTTTTTAGAACCCTAGGATCGGCGTCGTGAGACTAACCGCTCTGATACCATGTGGAAATTGTGAATCCCTAATCTTTTGTTATTGTATTACGGTGACCCTCATGGGGTATATATAGTGGTACAAGGAGAGAGGTAAACTTGGAGTACAAGAAAGTCTAATACTAGTCTATCTCTAACTCCTATGAATATACGTATTCTAACACTCCCCCTCAGTCGTAGCGGGAGTGAAACGGACGATTGCGACTGGATTTGAAGTCTTGCGCTTCCGTCGTCTTCTCCCCTCCGCATCATCGACGGCGTCTCTGATGGTCTCTCCTCTCTTAGCCAATCGATTCCGCTACGCCCTAATACAATAACATCAAATAGAAAGTTAGAAGAGTTTAAATATAATCTCAACTTGTCCAAGTTGTGATTAAGGGAGGGTGTAAACCGTATGATGTATAACGTGCTTGGTAAGTTATAAACCAACACGTTGTAGGTCAGGAGTCCTAATTCTAATGTAATTGCTAGAGGCCGCATTGCCTCCCCATATAAATACACATCTAGCGGCTCGGTATGTGCTACCAAGTAGAGACGCTTTCGTCAGATTTGACATGGTATCAGAAGCCTAAACCTCTTCCGTCACATCCAATCTACTGGCCGAAAACCCTATCAAAAAGCCCACCCACCCACCACGCGCCGCCGACGCCATGGCTGGCTCGTCGAGCTCTGCGCAGTCCGTCCTTGGACCGTCGCCCAAATTTGCGTTAACTCGCCACAACTATCCCCTATGGCGTACCCAAGTGCTCCCGACCCTGCGTGGAGCCAAGCTGCTCAGTTTCCTTGATGGAACCGCCAAAGCACCGCCGGAAACGATCCGATCTACAGGCGTCGATAAAAGTTCATCGGAGCTCGACAATCCAGAGTATGATGCGTGGCTCAAAACGGACCAGAAGGTCCTCAGCTACCTCAATAACTCGCTCGCCCCAGAGATTCTCACCTATGTTCTTCGCTGCGAGCATGCCACCGAAGTCTGGACGGCGATCGAAGGCATGTTTGCCTCCTAGAATCGCTCCAAGATCACGAACCTGCATGTTGCCCTTGCAACCACCAAGAAACTCAACATGTCCTCCGATGCGTTCTTCGCCTAGATGACCGGCTATGCGGACGAGCTCGCGGCTGCTGGCAAGCCGCTTGACGAAGATGAAATCGTGTCCTATGTCCTCGCCGGCCTTGGTGCGGACTACAATGGACTCAGCAGCGCCATCGGCCTGCTTCAGCGCTCCATCACCATATCCGAGCTATATGCTCAGGTTCTCGCTCAAGATCAACGCGACGAACTTCAAGGCGCGTCGCCTGTCGGCGGCTTTGAGTCCTCTGCCAATGCAGCCATCCGTGGACGTGGTGGCTATCGTCAACCTGGCGGCCGCCCCAATCTTCCCAACAACGGTCGTGACCAGTCTCGTTTTGGTGGCCGCGGAGGAGGCCGTGCTCCCAATGGAGGAGGACGTGGCCGTGGCCGTGGACGTCGCCGTACGTCCCCATGGGCCGACGGAGTTACCTGCTACGTCTGCAACAAAGAAGGGCACTATTCCAAGGATTGTTGGTACAAGGAAAAGGAAGAAGATGATGAAGAACAGGAGATGCACGCCTATGGTGTCGACACCAACTGGTACTCGGATACCGGTGCTACTCACCATATCACCAGTCAGCTGAACAACCTCGCTGTCCGTGACAAGTACAAGGGCCACGATAGGATCAACACCGCCAGTGGGCAAGGTATGGATATATGTCATGTTGGTCATTCTATTGTTCGTAGCCCTGTTCAAAACTTTCATCTACGCAATGTTTTACATGTTCCCAACGCTTCTAAAAATCTCCTCTCTGTACATCGCTTCACCTTTGATAATCGTGTCTTCCTAGAATTTCACCCATTCTATTTTTTGATCAAGGATCAGGACACGAAGAGAATAATTCATAGAGGGAGATGTGTTGGTGGTCTTTATCCTCTTATTTCATCATTGGCGTCACCCCACCAGAAGCATGCTTTCAGCGCTACTACACCGTCCCAAACCAAGTGGCATAGTCGTTTAGGTCATCCATCGTTTGCAACTGTTAGGAGAATTATTAGCAAGAATAAGCTTCCGTTTGTTAGAGATAACAGTTTAGCATCTATTTGTGATTCATGTCAGAGAGCAAAGAGTCATCAGTTACCATATCCTGTTTCTACCAGTGCTTCTACTGAACCACTTCAGTTGATTTTTTCCGATGTTTGGGGTCCTGCCCCCACTTCTGTTGGTCGACATGACTATTATGTGAGCTTTATTGATGACTATAGTAAATTCACATGGATCTATCTCCTTAAAAAGAAATCTGATGTTTATCCTGCTTTCATTAATTTTCAACAATTAGTTGAACGCAAGCTTGATAGGAAGATCATTACTGTCCAGTCGGATTGGGGAGGAGAATATGAAAAATTACACTCCTTATTTCAAACGCAAGGTATCTCTCATCATGTTTCATGTCCTCATGCTCATCAACAAAATGGCTCCGCTGAGCGCAAACATCGCCATATAGTTGAAGTTGGATTAGCTCTTCTTGCAAACGCTTTTATGCCACTCAAGTTTTGGGACGAGGCCTTTATCACTGCCACATATCTTATTAACATGTTACCTAGCAAAGTGATTAATTATGATACACCTGTCCATCGGCTCTTGAACACCTCACCTGATTATTCCTCCCTTCGAGTTTTTGGGTGTGCTTGTTGGCCTAATCTTCGCCCCTACAACAAACGAAAACTCGCTTTCCGTTCTACTCAATGTGTGTTTTTGGGGTATAGCCCCATCCACAAGGGAGTCAAGTGTCTTGAGGTATCCACTGGGCGGGTTTACATCTCTCGTGATGTAGTATTTGATGAGTCCATTTTTCCATTCAAACTTCTTCATCCAAATGCCGGTGCGTTGCTTCGAAAAGAAATTCTTCATCTTGATCCCTCACTTAGGCCTTTTGAACAAGGGGCGAACATTTTAATGATCCATCATTGACTAATCCTAACGTGGCACATAGACCTGCTTGTGAGTTACTGCAGGAAACAGGTTCAAGATTTGAGCAAAACAGTGAAAATCAGGTTCAAAACAATGTTCAAAATGACCCACAAGAAATAGCAGAAGAAGACGAATGTGCTGAAATAGAGGAGGAATCATCCTCGGATCAGGCGCCGACATCCGCCTCGGATCATGCGTCCGCATGTGGCAGTGCAGGTGACAGCAGCGCGCGTGCGGGCGCAGCGTCGCCGTTGTGATACCCCGAATTAATTTTAATGCTAGAAGGTTATACTTATTCAACTTTTCAAAAGAATAAATGATTGCAACAATGATGTCATTTAAATTCGATTTTGAGTAAGATATCTAGAAACAAAAAGAAATAAAATAAAGAAAGATAGTGTATAGTAGCACTTGAATTGTTGACCTTCTGTTATAAAAATTGTAGCAGCAGCCAGTTCGCCCTGTGGTGTTTTTAGTAAAACGCTAGCTGAGTCTATTTTGTACTTCAACATGTGAGGTTGGGAAGCCACGGGCTGGGCTCAAGACTCAATTGGATTCGACGGTTTGTATCCTAGCTACTTCACCGCCTCTTGACGACAATATAGGGCTGCGCCGTATCGTTTCGATCTCCTCCTATCTCGCCAATACCTGGTGCCTCCGGATCGAGGCGGCCACCGTTGGGTCGATGCCGCTGGATCACAAATGCCGCCGCCGCCGTGAGGTTGTTCGGCTGGACCAGCAGTTGCAAGATCTATGGGTGATGTGCTGCCGGATCAAGTTATTGTCGCCGTCGTTCATCGCAGCAGTGCGTGCACTCATCCCTTGATTCCTTTCTTGTTCTACTATCAACGTTGTAGCAGAGTTGTTGTTCTAGTTCTGTAGACTGGGTTAGAGTCAGAGTTGGTGTTCGGTTTCACCGTTCCTGTACTCCAGCAGGGCTATAGCAGCTTGTAGTTTTTTTAGAATCACGTTTTGGCTTGGAGAACCGAATGTTTCTGCAATTTGCTAGTTTCCTTCTAGCCTGAAAGTGTGTTTTTCTGAACCGTATCACTAGGTGCAGCTAGAGGGAAATCTGTAGTATATGTCAAGTACTGGAATCTTTGACTTAAAATCCGGGGTTGTTCTGTCAATAATTTCGTGTTAGAATCTGAATGAAAGTTGTAGCCCTTGTTTCAGGCTTTCCGTAGAGTATTCACTTGCGCGATTTGGTTGAACTGTTTGCTCGCAGCAATCTGTTTCGTGTTCTGTCCGGAACTGAACATTTTCTGCATGCAGTGATCTTCTTTGTAACCTTAGGCCTTCTTACCATCCGAATTAAGTCATGCGCTAAACATGAAAGTTGTGGAGATTGTTTTTATAATTTTAGAACTCATACTGTTTGCAAGATTAGTGTAGAATATTAATTCTCATGAAAAAAGGAAGTGATCTGTCCTGTGTTGGATAGAATGGCAACAATGCTGAGTGAAGATGTCAATATCCAGATTTTTCTGTCAGTAGAGGATGTGTGAAGTATGGTGTTGGTGCTGAAATGAAAATTAGCTCTATGGTTGAGTTTTATTTATGACTTATGTGCTCACCTTTGTTGAGAGGACTGGACATATGACTTAAAGGGGGTCTCGCGTTAGGAAACGATGTCATTTTGTGAATGTCTTTGCTATGAATCTATGTATTGTATTGAGTGTTATATATGTTTGAATAACAGGTGAAGATACTTCTGGTTCGAGACCCTACATCTCACATATCGTGACTCGCGGTTGAGGCAAGTTCATCATGGATAGTGGATTTTGCATATCTCTCTTCACTTGATTTAATTATAAAGTTTACCTTTATATCTATGATATTTCCATGATGAAATGATAATGATTATGATGATGACATGTGCATTTTATGCATACTTGCATACCATGATGATAATGATGTAAGTGACCTACTTCGGTGGGCACAATGAGACCTCATTTGATGGGTTGCGACCCACATTGGAGGCACCCTCCACAAGTTGGAGAGAGTGGATGCCGACGGGTGTCCACTCAAGCGATACCGGTATCCGCGATGAGATGAGATGAGATGAGCATATAGGCATGTAGCACAACTTTATATATGATGATGAATGAATAATGTTTAGTGATGACTCGGTGTTTTGATTTATGTAAGGTTCATTATTTGTTATGAACTTGTTGAGTCTTTGTACTCACCCTTGTTGCTTTAATGTTTTTAGGTAAACATTGAGACGACATGCATGGGGAGTTATGGGAGTAGCACACCTTCATGACCTCACGATTCACATATTCATCATCATTAGGAGTTGTAATGTCATTAAGATTTTGAAGTCTTATGGAAGTTTGGTTATGGTTAATGCTTGTGGTTGGTAGCTTTAAGAAGTGGAGATTTTGGAGAGTTAATTATTAATGAATGTTGTGCCTACTCTATTCATATGTTATCTCATCGTGCTTCTGTTTTGATTATTGTCTATCATGGATGTCTATGAAAACAAAGGAGGCTATGCCGAATTTTCCTAAAAAGACTTATTATTTCCAAAAAGTTATGAATGTGGTAACATTCCAAGTGCTTGGTTGGCTTGGGGTGTTATAGCCGCAGTCTGAGGAGTACGTGTCACCGGAGGATTCGCCGGTCTCCTCACCGCCGCAGTCGCCAGCTGGCTCGGCGGGATCTTCTGCATCGCCTCACTCAAGCTCGCGTGGCCACAGCGCTGGCCACGGATCGTCTGCGGAAAGTTCTCCTACTGCGACAGCAGGGGATAGTGCAGGATCTGCTACATCTACAGCTCCTGTAGACAATTCTGTGCCTGCTCCTAGAAGGCATGGAACTCGTGCATCCAAAGGTATAGTTAAACCAAAAAAATATACAGATGGAAGTGTTCGCTGGTGCATGTCTTGTGTGCGTGATGAACCGGCAAAATTAGAGGATGCACTTGCTGATAAAAATTGGAAGAAAGCTATGGATGAAGAATATGGAGCTCTTATAAAGAATAAAACCTGGCATTTGGTGACAGAGAAAAATGGTAGAAACATTATAGATTGCAGATGGGTATACCGAATTAAGAAGAGAGTTGATGGTTCCATTGACAGGTATAAGGCGAGATTAGTTGCAAAAGGTTTTAAACAACGGTATGGAATTGATTATGAGGACACATTTAGTCATGTGGTTAAAATTGCTACTGTTCGTCTTGTTTTGGCCATTGTTGTTTCCAGGGGTTGGAGTTTGCGTCAATTGGATGTGAAGAATGCGTTCATACATGGTGTTCTGGAAGAGGAGGTCTATATGAGACAACCACCTGACTATGAAGATAAAGGCAAGTTGAATTATGTGTGCAAACTTGATAAAGCATTATATGGACTCAAACAAGCACCCAGAGCATGGTACTCTAGATTGAGTGCTCAGTTGACTAGTATTGGTTTGTTGCCTCCAAGTCAGACACGTCGCTGTTTATTTATCACAAGTCCAATATCACTATTTTCATGTTAATTTATGTTGATGATATTATAGTGGCAAGTTCCTCTAAAAGTGCAACTGATGCTCTTCTTGAGGACTTGAGTAAAAAAATCGCATTGAAGGATCTTGGAGATCTTCACTTCTTTCTTGGAATCGAAGTCAAGAAGGTACAAAATGGACTTGTGTTGAATCAAGAGAAATATGCCAAAGAAGTTCTTGCTCGGGTTGGTATGCAGCATTGCAAACCCGCACCAACACCTCTATCATCATCCGAGAAAATATCAGCTTTTCAAGGAACTGTGTTGGGACCCGAAGATAGTACAAAGTATAAAAGCATGGTTGGAGCTTACAGTATTTAACGCTCACACGTCCTGATATTTCCTATGCAGTCAATAAGGTTTGTCAATATTTACATGGTCCTACCACTGTTCATTGGACTGCAGCTAAACGTATATTGAGATATATTAAGCGTACATCAAGTGTTGGACTAACTTTCAGCAAGTCCACTTCCACTTTGGTTAGTGCCTTTTCCGATGCTGATTGGGCAGGATGTTTAGATGACCGTAGATCAACAGGTGGTTTTGCTGTATTCTTTGGAGGAAATCTTATTTCTTGGAGTGCTAAGAAGCAAGCCACTGTTTCACGGTCAAGTACAGAAGCTGAGTATAAATCACTTGCAAATGCAACGGCTGAAGTTATTTGGGTGCAGTCCTTACTTGATGAACTTGGAGTTAAGCAGAACAATGCACCATGCTTGTGGTGTGATAATTTGGCTGCTACGTACTTGTCAGCAAATCCAGTGTTTCATGCAAGAGCTAAACATATTGAGATAGATTTCCACTTTGTTAGAGAGAGAGTTCTCAACAAGAAATTGGAAGTTCGTTTTGTTTCTTCTGAAGATCAAGTTGCTGATGGGTTTACTAAACCACTTCCGTTTAGAAAGTTAGAAAAGTTTAAATATAATCTCAACTTGTCCAAGTTATGATAAAGGGAGGGTGTAAACCGTATGATGTATAACGTGCTTGGTAAGTTATAAACCAACACGTTGTAGGTCAGGAGTCCTAATTCTAATGTAATTGCTAGAGGCCGCATTGCCTCCCCATATAAATACACATCTAGCGGCTCGGTATGTGCTACCGAGTAGAGACGCTTTCGTCAGAATTGGCATGTTAGAAGTATAATACGTATAGGTATTGGAATATTCTAGAGTTAGAGATAGACTCGGTTCAAACCTAGTACGACTTGCCTTGTACTCCAATCCTCTACCCCTTTGTACCTCTTTATATACCCCATGAGGGTCACCGTAATACAATAACAAAAGATTAGGGATTCACAATTTCCACATGGTATCAGAGCGGTTAGTCTCACGACGCCGATCCTAGGGTTCTAAAAACTTCCGCAGCGCGCCGCCCCCGAGGAGATCAATCTCTCCTCGAGGGCGCGGCACCCGGTTTCGATCAATGATCTGACCGGTTCTTAGATTAGATCTTAGCCAATCGTCAAGTATATCGAATTAGGGCACCAAGGCCACGCCATAACTGGTATCTCTAACACCAATGCCTCTCTAATCCTTCTACAAAGCCAATCGTCAATAATCCCTCTCTAATCCTTCTACATTGACAAAGCAATATCGAATATGCATGCAAGCTAAATAGAAAAAATGTGGCAGCTATTTAAGGAGGATAGACACAAATAAAGTTGTGACATATTATCCTACCATGTTATGGCACTTTTTTCTTGATGGCGCTTTTCAAGAAAAAATGATACCACAAACTAATAAATAAATAAATAAGGCTTTCTATGGTACTCACGCCGATACTGTCTATAACTAATGCACATAGATTAATTTGTTTTCCCAGTAGTATCTTTATATTAATTTGCACTACGGATGTAGTGACTTAGGACTTCTTTGGATCAGAGAATTACAAAACACATGAACTACAAAAATTTAGAAATTTAACAGGATTGCAAGTGCAAAATAGAGCAAAACTGTGCGAATAGTCCTTTGGATGGAACACGTGAAAAGTGATTCGATTCGCGTAATGAGTGTATGAATGCAATCTATAAGGTTTTTGGAGATGTCATTCATTTAATCAAAATGATTTCCTTAGAAAAGAATCCTCTGGATTGGAATATCCAAAAAAATATTATGCGAATCCTGTCATCTAAAGAGGTTTCGACTAGTAACATATGCATGCTATTATTCTAAATTATTCTCCACTATGACCTGCCTTAATCAATATTTTTAGATAACTAATAAATCTAGTTAATAGCCTAGGTAATTAATCAACGATATTAAATCACATATAAGCAAAACTAACAAAATTAGGAGGGTGTATTTACATGCATTAGCTAGCTACATTAAGTTAAGCTCTGGTTAAAGAAAATGATGTATCGGTTCCTCTAATATATTAGTTATAATTCATGCATGAGGGGTGGCGTTCTGAATCCCGGGAAGCTTTCAAAATGTATTTAAAAAGTTTTGAAATGTCAAAAATTTATCGCGTGCATATCAACATCTATGTGCTCACAAAGTTGTTTCACAAAAAACGACAATTATTATATCGTGTGTAAAAAGACAAAATTTGGGAATAAAAAACTTTTTCAGTTGACATCATTTTTATCTTTAAAATTATCAGTTTTTTGCAAAATTTAGCGTGCGCACATAAAATGTCGAATTGTACGAGTCATACTTTTATTTGAAATCTTCTGACATTTTCATAATATTTTTCCCGTTGGCACGAGCATATGTATCTAGGATCCATATTGAATTGCATGTGTGAGGCCAAGTGGTTCCGTGACACGGTCCAGGTGTGCGTCAATAACAAAGATGCACATCAATAAATAAGCGCACTTGCTACCCGAATTCAGAACTTTGGACATCGATTCAGATGGCAGAGAAGCACAGTAAGATTGGACAACACGCTGGCGCCATTTCATCGCTGACATACACCTGGTCAATACAGCAACAGCAAGCAGCACAGTTCCTCACAAGAAATACAAAAGATAAGGGCAAAGCACAAACATTTAAAAAGCTAGATTTTGAACTTGAAAAAAGGAAATTGTCCTGGAAAAGCTGGAAATTTCGTGAAAAGGAGAGAGGCAACAGTAGTACTGAATTTATCGCTTTACCTTCCACTAGCCTTTACCCACAGCCTCCGAACCCTCACTCTACAGTCCCCCCACTCTCACTCTCCCCTGTCGCTCCAATGGCCGCCGCGCGCGAGCTCTCCCGGCTCCTCCCGCTCCTGCTACTCCTCGCCACCGTCCTCGCCGCGTCGGCGCGCAACGAGGAGGAGGTCCGTTGGCTGGCGGCGCTCAAGGCGGCCCTGGACCCGGCGGGCCGGGTGCTGGGCTCGTGGGACCCTGCCGGAGACCCTTGCGGCGGCGCCTTCGTAGGCGTCACCTGCGACGGACAAGGCCGTGTCACGTTCGTCTCTCTACAGGGCCGCGGGCTCTCCGGCACCCTCCCGCCCGCGGTCGCCGGGCTTCGGCGGCTCAGGGGTCTGTACCTGCACTACAACGGCATCAAGGGGCCCATACCCAGGGAGATTGGCGGCTTGTCCGAGCTCGCCGACCTTTACCTCGACGTCAACCATCTCTCAGGGCCCGTCCCTGTGGAGATTGCCGCCATGGGGAACCTCCAAGGTGAGCTTTTGATATTGCTTTGGCTCAAAGATTGCTTTTCACCTTGATTTGTTGGGTAAATACGTGATTTTGTTCATTTTGTCTGCATTTTCTTATAGAGTTTCAGCTACCATTTAGCACTTGATTGGAACTTTGGGCTGCTATTTGCTTGGATCTGAACATTGCGAAAATGTCGCATAAACCTTTAAAATAACTTGAATCCCTATACCGACTGTTCAAGAACAAATCTAGTACTGCTATGGCCGTTTCTTTCTTCCTCCCTTTTGGTATGTTCCCATTTCTTCCATCACACCAAGGTTCGATTTTTCGTCGGCTTGTGGCGGGACTTGGGCATGGGACCGGGACTTTATTTAGAGTTGTGCATTTCAAAATGTGCTGTTGGGTTTTGGTTCATTTATTATCCCTAGTGCCACCGTACATGCTTATAATCTTTTTAAGGAGAGAATAGTAGACGTCCGCAACAATGTTGGCCTTAAATCTTGGCAGCACAACGGTTAACTTTTGAACCTTGCACACTCGCCATTTTTTTTTTAAACGGGTAGTTCTTTACTCCTGTACCAACCTTTCGTTTTGTATGTTCCTATTCCTCGCCTTCTTTTGGAGCTGTGTGGCAGCCACGTGATCATCGTATTTGATTTATCTTGTTTGACTCTGCATTGGTAAAGGACAAACAGTGACTTCCCAGAGTTGAAAATTGTGGTTTTCAATTTGTTTAGAGCCACTTGGCTCGGCATGGATTCCCTTTTTTTTTGGGTGGCTACTTCAGGTTGGATCCTGATGCATAACTATTCAGCAGACAGTAGAAATTTCTCTGATTTGATTTTTTTGTCCAATGGGTGTGTTCCTTGTGCGGATGCACAGCAATTAACAAGATTATTCAGTGCTCTTTTTATTTTGCAGTGTGATTGTGTGAAGATCTTTTTTTTTTTAACAGAATCCGACCACATACACAGGCAGCTCGAGCAAATTACAGACAGGTCCACAAAGGAAAAGAAAATTACAACAGGACCCAGGAATTTGCAGAGAGCCCCCAAGCCACCGAGGAAGATCACGATCGGATCCCTGCGCCGCTCGCCGGAGCACCTAGGCCTCGCCGGAGCTGCCGTACCACCTGCCGAAGGAGAGCCAGCACCTCCACGCATTGTAGAAGACCGCTTGAGCCGCCCGCCGCCCAGTGACGGGACCGAAGCCGATGAACACGCTCGGCCACAGCACCAGCTCCCCCGAACCACAATTCATCCCGCCGGCACGGCTCCGCCCAGATCCACCAACCACAACGCCCAGCAACTTCCAGCAGGCCGCTCCCCTCGCTACCACGGCCGGCCGGAGCAGAACAAGCAAGGAAGACAACCACACGAACCAGAACCAAAAGCGGGACACCCACACACACCTTCTTCTCCCCTTGCCACCACGGCCGGACAGAAAAACGAAGAAGGAGGAGAGCGCCCGATGAACCTTCACTGCCTCCCCGGCGACGAGGCCGGAACGGGGAAAGGAGGGGAAGGACACGGCCCAACACACCGACGCCATCGCCACCGTCTTCGATGCCGCGGCCAGGCCACAGAAACCTAAACTAAACCTAACTATCTACACGCACGACGAAGCCCGGAGCTCCCCTCCACCTCACGGCGCCAGACGGCGGCCGGAGGCGAAGGGGAGCAACGGATTCGCCGGCGAGAAACGGGGGACTGGAGACGCCTCTGAGTCGCCTCTCCCAAACAGTGAAAGGGGAGGGGTGTGGTTTGCTGTGATTGTGTGAAGATCTATATCCGCTGACCCTTTGTTTGCCTTTTTTTTTTGCAGTGTTGCAGCTGGGTTACAACCAGTTGACAGGCAGCATTCCACCCCAACTAGGCAACCTGAATAAGCTGGCTGTTCTTGCACTCCAGTCAAACCAGCTGACCGGAGCCATTCCGGCAACCCTCGGCAGCCTAATTCAGCTGACACGGCTTGATTTGAGCTTCAACAGCCTATTTGGCTCGATCCCTTCGAAGATTGCAGATGTTCCGTTGCTCGAGGTCTTCGATGTTCGCAACAACACTCTATCGGGGAATGTCCCTGCTGGTAACAGGCTCGCTCTTGTTCAACCTTTTTTGGAGGTAACTGATAGCTTTCATCGTACTAACTATTGCAATTTGGTTTCGGATGCTAGGCTTGAAGAGACTGAATGGAGGGTTCCAGTATCTGAACAACAAGGGTCTTTGCGGGACTGAGTTCAGTTTGCTTGATCTCTGTACTTCTTCAGAGGATGGGCTGAAGCCTAGCAAACCTGAACCTTTTGGCCCGGATGGTACTGTCAAGACAGGGCAAGTACCCCAGTCGGCAAATCCAAACTCCACAAAATCTTCAAAGGCCTCTGCAGGAGTCCTCATTGTCGGTGTAGTTGCTGTGGTTGTTGGTGCTGTATTCTGCGGAGTATTTGCTTTCTCGTATTATCGTCGACAGAAGCAAAAGATTGGCAGCTCACTGGAGGTTTCAGATAGTAGACTCAGCACTGACCATTACCAGCAGAAAGAAGTCTGCCGGAGGAGCGCTTCACCTCTGATTAGTGTTGAGTACTCAAATGGATGGGACTCCTTGTCAGGTGGAGGATGTGGATCATCCGGTGAGGTCGGTGATAGCTTTAGGTTTAACCTCGAAGAGGTTGAGTGTGCTACTCAGTATTTCTCTGAGGTTAACTTGCTAGGTAAGAGCGGCTTTGCTGCGACATACAAGGGAATGCTGCGGGATGGGTCTGTTGTGGCGGTTAAGAGCCTGAATAAGACAAGTTGCAAGCAAGAGGAGTCTGATTTCCTGCGAGGTCTGAAGACACTCACCTTGCTGCGACATGAGAACCTAGTTGGCCTGAGGGGCTTCTGCTGCTCCAGGGGGAGGGGAGAATGTTTCCTAGTATATGATTTTATGGTTAATGGGTGCTTGTCCCAGCATCTTGACATTAAGGATGGTTCTGATTCTTGTGTTCTTGATTGGCCTATAAGAGTTTCCATCATAAGAGGCATTGCAAAAGGTAAGCAACCTCTCTATTCAAGCTCCTCTACTCTAATTTATACATACGACACTGTTTTTTCCTATCCTTATCAATCTGTTAAACATTTGCAGGTATCGAATACCTACACAGTAAGAAGAGCAACAAGCCATCGTTAGTGCACCAGAACATATCGGCCGAGAAAATCCTTCTCGACCACCACTTCGCGCCACGGTTATCTGTCCCGGGGCTGCACAAACTCCTTGCTGAAGATGTCGTCTTCTCAACCCTGAAGGCCAGCGCAGCCATGGGGTACCTTGCCCCCGAGTACGCCAACACAGGCCGCTTCACCGAGAAGAGCGACGTCTTCGCATTCGGGATTGTTGTTCTCCAAGTCATCACGGGCAGGAGGGCTGTCACACAACTGAAGGTAGGCACAGCGGCCAGTGACCTCGAAGGCCTGATTGATCCAAACCTCGGCGGCGTTTTCTCGAGGAACGAGGCTGCCAAGCTTGCAGCGGTTGCTGCGCACTGCACAAACGAAGCGGCGAGCCAGAGGCCGGCAATGGAGGCTGTTGTTCAGCAACTCAGTGCCTGATGCTGATACGAGGATGTCTTCTGGGAACCTCATGGACGTTGAGGTGTTTTGTAGTAGTAGTAAGCTGGAGGGTAATGATCCAGTTGCCACTGACATGCTAGTGTGGAACATGTTGCCACTAGTTAACTAGCCACTTATGTTGGTGTGTCTTTCATCACTGGAATGATGAAAGATTGTGTTTGAGATCTCGCGAACCTTTGGTTCTGTAGATCAGTATGCCATTGCCATGAATGTAGAATCTGTAAGCCATTAGGTGAAGTAAGTTTAACATTTCTAATGTAACTTTGATCAGCTTGGTACTTCTGTCATTGCTTGCATAGATGCATTGCAATGCTCTGCCGTATAAGCTGATATCAGTCAACAGCTCGCGCTAGGAAAACCAAGAATTGCCCAGAAGATTTTCAACTTGCTGATACCAGCGCTGATATTTGATCTGAACAATGATACTTCTGATGTGGCAAGTTATAGGAGTAAAAAAATATTTTTATTTTTACATGTTGAGACAGTAAATACGGAGTACAACAGTTGTAAACAACAGGAGTACCCTGAACTGATGATCTGTACTGTAGCAGACGAGTCAACTTTAAATTTTGAATCAGCAAAACAGAGAAAGGACATTTGAACAGTTACACTTGTCTGCGCCGTCTTCTGAGCAATGAGCAATGAGCAGCAGGATGCACGGGAACCGCGAGAGTGCAGTATCCTGCTTGCCTTTTTGCTCCCTCCCTCCCAGCCGACTGACCCGTACCGTTGGGGCAATTTTGACGAAATTGACCCTTTTTTAAATTCATTTTATAAAATGGACCAAATTTCAAATCAATTCACGATCTAACCCTTTCTCACGGCGCCCGCCCCTGGGGCGTCATACTATACTGCACAACGCCCCGGCAAAAGGCGTCGTGATATCTGCCACGTCAGATTAGACGGGCCCGCACCTAAATAGCACGGCGCCCCGGGCCAGGGCGCCATGCCTACTAGCACGGCGCCTTAAGCCAAGGCGCCATGTTTTTTTTTTGTCTTTAGGTGAATCCAGGATAGAATAAATGGGCTTTAGGGATAGGTCTAGTACATCAAATTTAGTCTGTCTCAGTGGTCTGAATGGTTGCTCAGTGCTCTACTTAGGTCGTGAGTTCAAGTCCTTTCATAGCACCATTTTTATTTTTTTCTGATTTTTTTAATGTTTTTGTTTTTCACTCACGCAATGACGCAACATATGCAGTATAGTTTCCCCAAAAAAATTATGTTTTTTATTCAAATTTAAGCAAGAAAAAACATACAAAAAATTCAGGAAATATACCGCATTTGTTGCTTCCGATTTTTTTAATGTTTTTGTTTTTCACTCACACAATGACGCAGCATATGCAGTATAGTTTCCCCAAAAAAAATTATGTTTTTTTATTCAAATTTAAGCAAGAAAAAACATCAAAAAAAGTTGGGAAATATACCACATATGTTTTTTGTTTTTCATTCATGCAGCAAATGCGATATATTTCCTGAATTTTTTTATGTTTTTTCTTAATTAAATTTGAATGAAATAAATAGCAATAGATCCATGAGTAATGTATCTTGATTAAATTTTGTAGGCTCGGACATATCAAAAAAGAAAAAATTGTAGGCTCGACATGCATGCTCTATTACGGATAGCATGAGAATAGTCATACATGTGCTTTGGGTTCAGACTGTTCTGATCTGTTGGAGGCCAGCCAAAACAAGGTGAACTAGATTTGTCCACTCCGTGTTATCGACTACCGAAACTGTTTCATTAGATGGCGTCTTGAGAGATGAGGCGGCATATTCGATCTTTGGGTGGCGGCTGGAGAGATAGAGGCGAGGGTCCTCCCTACGCTTAAAAAACATGTAGACTACGGGAAAATGTGGGCGACAATATATAGTACGAAATAGTTTTCTCAAAAATAAGCGGGGAAATATTTCTTAGGCCGCAATATGGAGAAAGTTAGCGCCAAACCGAAAAAGTTCGAAAATGTTTTAGGATTTGTTCCTAAGTGCTTGTAAATGACCCAATTTATTTGTTTAGTCAGCTAATAAAAATGGGGACATTATGTGTAGCGTCTAATGAAACGTTGCTACGTTGAACTAGTCCATTATAATAGGGACGAAAATAAATGCATTTCATACATAAGTTCTTACGTGATGATTTTGTTGTAGTGAGAACAATGAAGCCATCTTCTGTTTTTCTTGTCCTCTCATCATTTTTATCATGCATTTATGCATTTATGCTGGTCACAATGGTTGCATCTTATATTTGGATATATAGTGCTTCGTTCAATAAAAAAGAATTCATAATATGTAGCCAAAATCCAAGTAATATCCAAAGAAGATAGAAGGCTTAGTTATAACTTTCCAAAAAAACATAAAAAAATGGCGAAAACTATGCTGCATATGTTGCATCATTGAATGACTGAAAAACAAAATACATAAAAAAAGTCGGAAAAAATAAAAAATGGTGGCATGAAAGGACTTGAACTCACGACCTAAGGAAGTAGAGCACAGAGCAACCATTCGGACCACTGGGACAGACCATATTTGATGTACATCATATCCCTAGAGCCCATTTATTCTATCCTGGATTCAACTAAAGACAAAAAAAAAGCACGGCGCCTTGGCTTAAGGCGCCGTGCTAGTAGGCATGGTGCCCTGGCCCGGGGCGCCGTGATATTTAGGTGCGGGCCCGTCTAATCTGACGTGGCAGATATCACGACGCCTTTTGCCGGGGCGTTGTGCAGTAGAGTATGACGCCCCAGGGGCGGGCGCCGTGAGAAAGGGTTAGATCGTGAATTGATTTGAAATTTGGTCCATTTTGTGAAATGAATTCAAAAAAGGGTCAATTTCGTCAAAATTGCCTACCGTTGGCGCTGGACACTGTTCATTCCTTCTTCTGCCATTATTATTGTTGTCGTTTCAAAACCCTACTCATGTGCTGTCACAGGAACTCGTCTACTGTAATTCGACAAAGCATGAGCCCTGAACAACATACTTCAGTTCATACTAAATATATAAACCATCAGAAAGTAGGAACTGAAATGCAAATAACATGAATTACAAAGGCTAAGATAACATCTAAAGAAGGCTAGAACAAAACTGCCAGTACATGCACATAAATTTACAAGAGAAGAATTCGGTCTTATCCCCTCCCCTGCTACAGTAGAGAGCGGCGAACTGAAAGGCGATCTAGTTCCTGCCGGCGATTCCGCCGCCCTCCTCCTTCCCGTCGGCCTCGGGGCCTTCGGAGGGGGGGAGGGGGGTCGAATCACCGGCCGAACCCTTGTGCAGCTAGTCTAGTTTAGCTAGGTTGCTTAGTTTCGTGCTCGCCGTCGCTCTGCTATCGGCGGTGATGGCGGCGGTGCTGAATAAGTTTGCTCTTGGTCTACTGCTGGTGGCCTGCTTGCAGGCGACAGCCAGATCTGTGAGCCTGGTGGCCAATCGAGGTGGTTGTGGCGGCGGTGATGACCTCGACGTGGCTTATGTGCCCTGGCTCCGCCGTCGCAGTTACGAGTTCTCCGGCGTCACTGCGGAGCCATGGGGCTTGTACAGGAGCTTGTCCCCTTCGTGCTCGTCGCGGCGGCGCCGGCGATTGCATCTATTGGGGTTCCCGTCCTCCGTCCCTGCTGCCGCGGCGTCGTCGTCTTCTCCTGCGGCGACGTGGGATTGTGAGGTATGTTCCTGGAGATTGCGGTGGTGTCTGCTGGCCTCCGGTGCAGGGTTGCCGGAGTTTGCGTGGTGGTTTGGAGGAGGTGGTGGTTTGGCCGTGCTCGTTCATCGAGTTAGATCTCGTCGCTGTGCTTCGGGTGGTTCTTGCGGTCGCCTACTTGTGTGGAGCTGCGCTTCGTTCCAGGTTCGGTGGTGGTCGGCCTTCTTCTCCGGCGTCTTCGGCGGTGGAGCAGAGTGGTGGCGGACCGACGGCGTGTTCAGCGGAGAAGGTCCTGGGGACCAAGCTGTAATTTCCTTTTTTCTGTGGTCTTTTCTGCTGTTGTGCTGGGGCTTGGGACCCACCTACCGTGTACTGCGTGTGCTTGTATTCCTTGATGTATTTCGTTGATTACATGCAGTATACTAAGTTCAAAAAAAAATTAACAAGAGAAGAGAGAAAAGGATGGCCATGAACCGCGAGAGAAGGCAAAATAAGGCCCCGGTTCCAGGCACCCGTGCCATTTATTAAGGAAAAAATCCAAATTAAACCTTGAAGTGCTTAGCTAAATTGAATCCTGAACTTTGAATCCCGGAAATTGGCACTCTGAACTTGTGAATCCCGGTCTAATTTGAACATTGAGACGGTTTGATTTGTAATTTTGCTGACGTGGCAGGTCAAATCTGGATAGTTGACTTGGACCCACATGACAGATACCAATCCCCTCTCTCTTTCCTCTTCTCTCACCTGCTCCGCCGTCCCGTCCGGTACCGAGCACCTCCACCCCGCTGTGAAACTCGCTTGGTTCCGCGGCGAGGTCCTCGCACAAGCAGCGCATCAACCTGTGCTAGCGCCGGAGTGAGCTAACCTGGGACTAAAAAAGGCGGAACCAGCCTCTGCCGGAGTGGAAGTCCAGCTTTGCCAAGCTGGCGCTGAAGGCCGACGAGTTGGTTGAGCTTGCTGTGCTCCGGTGGCTGACCTGGGACAGCCTCAACGGCTCTATCCGCTTCGCCGGCGCTAGGAACAAGCTGGGAGCAGAACAGAGTCCACCGCGAGCTTCGTCGACCAGCGGATCGTAGCGGCCATGGCGCACCGTCGTCCTCGCGGAACCGGAGCTGCAGCGAGTGCCTAGATGCGGCGGAGGACACGAGCTCCGGCGAACCTGGATGCGAGTGCCTGGATGCGGCGGAGGACACGAGCTCCGGCGAACCTGGATGCGAGTGCCTGGATGCGGCGGCGGAGCTGCAGGTCTAGAAGTCCAAGAACACGAGCTCATCGAGCTCGCTCACGTCGTCGGCTTCAATGGAGCTGTTGCCCGGCGCGCAGATGGCAGTGGGGAATCAAAATTGGGGCAAAGTACAAGGAGGACGGTGCTGAACTGGTGGTGCAGAGAGGATAATGGAGCGGTGCCACCGTCAGCCGGTCACATAGTGCTCGTTGTCGTCGCTGTAATCTAGCACGGGGAGAAGGATCTGCACTTTCTCTCTCTTCTAATTGGTCAAACTAGACCAGTTCCTTGTTGAAGCCAGAGCGACGGGAGTGGAAAAAAAGAAAAGGATGAAAAATAATGATTATGACATGTGGGTCCTACTGTCAGTGAGCGTAGCATGCAATCCCAGTTGGGATCGTTGCTTTTCCGGTGTGCCAAACATGTCTAGGGTTTAAATTAGACCGGGATTAACAAGTTCAGAGTGAAATTTCTGAGATTCAAAATTCAGGGTTCGATTTAGCTAAGCACTACAACTTCAAGGTTTAATTTGGACTTTTTCCATTTAGTAATACAGTGGTTACGAGGGACCCATCCGTGGGACCCACCTGTCAGCGGTAGTAAGGCGATTAAGCACAAGATTAGCTACACATCAGAGGATCCCGTTCATGGGGAACAACGACACAGGAAATTTGTTTAACCAAACCTAGAAGGAAAGGAGTAACCATGAAAAGAAGCGCACCATCGCATCTAATCATCTAATCACAGCGCCACTATCGCGGCCATCAGGACAAGACGGATCGATCTGTTTACTTCAAACATGGTCCTCTGGCCACGAGCCGTCTTGTTTCTTTTGGACGCACGCTCTGCTGGAACTGCAATGATGCAACGGCAATGGCTGCCATTCATATGTGGAGAGAGCTGCTCCGAAAGCTTCTTTCTTCTGCTCCTCTCTTGTACTTTCTCTCTCTATGTGGTGGGGGTATCGTTTCGACACTCGAGGCAGTGCCCTGAGCATCTCTAGCATATACCCGATGTCCTAAATTGCAAAATCCAGGCCGATATGCCGTTTCAAGATAGTGATTCGAAAGATAACGTATATTGGTTCGAGCCGGATAATTTTTTAGGGTCACATAACATTTATCCCCTTCCCCACTATATTAATGGTATCAGGAGTGTTTTAGGGTACTCAAATAATTGATCTCCTTGGCCGTGAAATCAACCCCCTTCGCCACAATAACGACGTCTCCGACAAGAGTTTTTTCGATCCAATCCGCCAAATGGACGTGATGGACTCTTGGCAAGCGTGGCCGTGGCAGCCCCGATGCGGAGGTGGAGAAGCTGCTATTGGAGTAGATCATGTACTCCTCATCTGACGACAACTCCTGTACCGACGATGATGCCGAGGACCTCGCCACTATCACCGACAACTAGCTGATGGCGCGCTTCCCGGCCAAGTCGGTGCGCTCTGAGCGCTGCACGGAGAAGTGACGCCGTTGGAGCAGCCCGGTTATTCGACACGATGAATACGGAACAACTCGCATACGGCCTCCGGCCATATAAGTAGTGCGGCAGCCGGCCCCATGGACTCTTTTGATTAGGGTTAGTATTAATCTAGCCCTAATATTTAGTTAAACCTTATGTAACTTGTTTTAGGGTCAACCATTTAAAATTTTACATTACGAAATAATGTTTTTGTTCTGCTACTGCTCACTCTATACTGCAAACTCAGTTTGGGGATACTTGATAGCAATTTTACGGGTCAAACTTTTAAGGCATCTGCTAGAGATGCTCCGGTGGTTCTATCTTTTGCTGCTTAGAGTGGTATGAAATTTCTTAGACTCGGGTCTAAGAACATGATAACTTCTCTGCTTCTCATGATTCCGCATATAAGAGTAGAGGGATACAAAAATAATGATTTGCCATACATTGACGAGAAGGCCATTCTACATTTAAATTTCTCGGTACTCAAGTCTATAAAAACCATGGCTAGACCCCCCCCCCCCCCCCCCCCCCCGCGTTGTTTTGGCTTAGGTCTAAGAGAAAAAAGATGTTCTTAAATGCCATTTTTTCTAAACGATGCAAACACTTGAAGCGGATTAAAGCCCGTTTACATGTAGTTTTTCTTATATTGTCTCTCATATATTTTAATAGCTATATTTTCAATGATTTCATTTTCACCGCCAACTTCGAATAACTATATTTATGACGGCTTTATATTTAACTGATATATTTTTAACGAGTTTTTTTAACATTTACGGACGTGTTTGGTTACAAGCTTTCCGCACGTCATCTGATTATTACAGTGACACCGGAAAGAGTAGAGATTGTTTACTCATGGTTTGAGTGCTCCTTCTACTAAAAAAGAATTAAAACTCATATTTGTAAGTTTAAAAAAATTAAAAACAGTTATGCAAGTTGTCAATGATATCCTACAAACATGAGAAATCTCGATTTGAAATAATTTATATTCAAATATACTCAATAATGATAAATGCGTGATCTAAATGTACACACTTTCAAATCTCCAAAATATGCAACATTTGTAATTTTTGTGTAGCTCAGAGTATGAAGGGCACGTTTGGTTTGCAGCCAACGGTGGCCTTACCAAAAAAATTGGCAGGCCCATGTCGCTCCCGCTGCCGTTTGGTTGGCTGCCAAAAAATTGGCTAGCCCAGGCCACCCCACGGGCTGCAGTACATTTTTTCACCAATCCTGGGCAAACTGGGGCCGCAGGATTCGTTCGCCAAAATTTTGGTCACGCCAGGAATTTGGTGGGGCGGCTGCAGGCGTAAACCAAAACGTACCCGAAGTATTTCAAATCAAAATTTTGCACTATTCGGTAGCGATCGACCGTAAAATTTTTGCAGGCGTAAAATTTTGCAACATATCGGCCGAGAAAATCCTTCTCGACCACCACTTTGCACCACGGTTGTCTGTCCCAGGGCTGCACAAACTCCTTGCTGACGACATCGTCTTCTCAACCCTGAAGGCCAGCGCAGCCATGGGGTACCTTGCCCCCGAGTACACCACCAACACAGGCCGCTTCACCGAGAAGAGCGACGTCTTTGCCTTCGGGGTTGTTGTTTTCCAGGTCATCACCGGCAGGACGGCTGTCTCGCAACTGAAGGTAGGCACTGCGGCCAGTGACCTCGAAGGCCTGATTGATCCAAACCTCGGCGGTGTTTTCTCGAGGAACGAGGCTGCCAAGCTTGCAGCGGTTGCTGCGCACTGCACAAACGAAGCGGCGAGCCAGAGGCCGGCAATGGAGGCTGTTGTTCAGCAACTCAGTGCCTGATGCTGATGATCTGAACGGAGCTGATACAGAGATGTCTTGTTGGAACCTCATGGACGTTGAGGTATTTTGTAGTAGTAGCAGTAGAAGTAAGCTGGAGGAGGGTAATGATCCAGTTGCCACTGACATGCTATTGTGGATCATATTAGCCAGTAGTTAACTAGTCACTTTGGTTGGTTCGTCACAAACTCACAATCTTTTTTCATCACTGGAATGATGAAAGACTATGAGATCTCGCGAACCGTTGGCTCTCTACAACAGTATGCCACGGATGTAGAACCTGTATGCCATTAGGTGAAGCAAGTTTATAATTTCTAATGTAACTTTGAACTTTGATCAGCTTTGCATTGAAATGTTGCGCTGCCATAAAGGAAAGTTTTCAACTTGCTGGTATGATATATCATATTTGATCTGGACCTGATACTTAAGATGTGGCAAGTCATAGGAGTAATATATATATATATTTTTTTTAAAACCGAGGCAAAAGCTTTGTCTTTATATTGATATAGAAGGATCAAAGCAGTACAAGGCCAAGGCCCCCAAAAAAAAGGACAGTAAAGGGCAAAACCACAAGTGGTAAGCCCCCCGCAACCCCAAAAGAATCACCCAACTCCGTCTAGTCTGTCAGCGAGAAAGATTGTCATATCTTGAGAAAACTACGAGGTGATTTCCGCGAGGTGCTTGGCACCAGCGAGGATCCAATCACGACCCTCGCACTTGATTTCCTTGGTGAGGTCACTAGGCATGGTGAACTTGTTGTTGAAAACTCTAGCGTTACGCTCCTTCCAAATCTCCCATGTGATGAGAACAATGGCGGTCTTGAGTCCTTTTGGGTGAGCCGTAGGACACTCCGAGGTGGCCTTCCAGTAGCTCAGCACAGTGGGGCGATTGATTCCCATGCAGAGGGGGATGGCAGGGCAAGAGAGCCAGGAGGCCGCAGCATCCCAAATACACTTAAGAGTAACGACATGGGAAGAGCAAGTGTCTAGCCGTCTCAGGGTGGCATCTGCAAAGCTGACAAGTAGGCTGGTGAGGCCAGCCGCGGATGGCCAGGCGATCAGACGTCCAAAGCCTATTTTGCACAGCGAGCCACGCAAAGAATGTTGGATTACTAGGCATAATTTCCATGATTAATTCCAGAATATAAAGCATGATCGCAAGAGCTACTAACATGTTAATCTCGAAAATACTAGACGTATTAATTAACATGAACAGCAGCAAGACATCTACAAACACAGCCATCAGGATGTGACGAACGTACCGAACGATTGTAGATGAAATAGTCGTTGGAGCAGCGACGGTAGCAGCTCGAAGAAGACGACGTTGAAGACGAGTCGCCCGCGGACCCGGAGATCGTCCAGGAAGTCGAGCCGTGATGAAGAACTTGAGCAGTCGCGTGGAGCGCTTCCCAAAAACCTTATTCGCCCTCTCCCGTACAGGATCACAAGGACAAATGGTTCCGGAGACCTGTTGTCCCGTTCGCCGGTGCACGCCGGCGCACGGGATGGAGTAGACTACGGTGGCGGCGCAAGGCGAGATTGGCAAAACCTAGATTGGTTCGGGGTGACGGCGCACGCAGTGCACGGCAATATATAGTGCGGTTCGGAAAACCCTAACGGGTACAACGTGGGCCGGCCACGTCGCACACGTTTGAGTCGGTTACAGCAGCCCACGATCCGGTAGCGATCCGAATTGGCTAAGCTGTACACGTACGCTAACACGACTCGTTTTTCCTGAACTGCAAAAATATAAGCATCGGCTCGGCTCATTCCCGCAACCCGCGGCGTGTCGTGACGGACGGCGGCGGAGGAGGAGGAGGAGTGCGCACGAGAGAGCCTTCTATTCTCCAGCACACCAAGTGATAGAACACTCCACTATATAAAGTGGTGCTCTCTCTAAGCTAGCAGTATGGGACTAAACTTTAGTCACGTACATGCACCTCCAAAATTCTGCCATGCACATGGGCCAATTTGAGATTTCAGAATTGCTTATATGGGCTGCCCACTAATGGGCCCAATATTCTAACAATCCCCCACCAGATCTCAAATTCCCATTTAGAGATTTTGCCAAACCTCGTTTCTTGTTTATATACCAGTGTTTCAGCAGAGACTGTTAAGTTGAACTTCCGCCTAGAGCTTCAAGCTACATCTACCAGCAACTTGAACAATGGACGAACCTTGAATTGCAAGTTTGGTGCCAATAGACTTCACTCAAAGTCATAACCAGTACGTGGCTGCCAGTAGCCTACCCCGCGGGTGGAGCATATGCGTCATACTCCCTGGTCTCTTCATGAGCTTACTAGAGATCACCCAAATCTCATAGACTGCGACGTTTAACAGTCGGACTCATATAGGTGTGTTCTTTCAAGGTCGCTCTGTAGGATAGCACCTTTGCTACGAATAGCCAACAGAAACACATTAAGGCATATTGCCAACCTGCCTTACAGAATGTGAGAGTTATGCATCTTCACGGAGAGGGTTAAAAAAAACTCTCCTCTGTTAAACCACTAGCTTGTTCTTCCCAGGTCCTAATTCACGGGATCTCCGATCACATAGGTTGGGTTACCACTATGGTGTAACGCTCACGGGTCTCAACCCCATCTCCTCGATGCACTATCTATCACATTACGTGATAGTCCCTTCGTAAAGGGATCTGCCAGGTTTTTGTCAGTTTGAATATAACTAACAGTTATTACTCCGGAGTTTCTCATTTTCCTGACAGACTTCAAGCGTCTTTTACGTGTCTTGATGACTTCGCATTATCCTTAGCACTGTTCACTTTCATGATAACCGTTTGGTTGTCACAGTTCATAAGGATGGCCGGTAATGGTTTCTCAACCACCGGCAAGTCCATCAAGAGCTCACGCAGCCATTCTGCTCAACAGAAGCTGTATCTAAAGCAGTAAGTTCTGCTTCCATGGTTGACCTCGTCAAAATGGTCTGTTTGCAAGACCTCCATGACACTGCGCCACCTCCAAGAATAAATGCATATCCACTTGTGGCGTAGAGCTCATCAACATCTGAGATCCAGTTCGCATCACAGTATCCCTCAAGCACCGCAGGGTGCCCTGAATAGTGAATCCCATAACTCATTGTACCGTTCAGATAGCGCATGACCCTTTCAAGTGCATGCCAATGATCAATACCCGGGTTAGACATGAACCTGCTCAACTTGCTCACAGCAAAAGAGATGTCAGGTCTCGTCGCGCTCGCAAGGTACATGAGTGAACCGATCACTTGAGAATATCTTAATTGATCTCTCGTTTCCTTTTGTTCTTTCTGAGTGTCACACTGGGATCATAGGGTGTTGGAGAAGGCTTGCTGTCTATATAACCAAAGCGGCTCAAGACCTTCTCAACATAGTGTGATTGCGTTAACGTAATCCCACTCTCATCCCTAATCAGCTTAATGTTCAGGATCACATCAGCTTGTCCCAGATCTTTCATATCAAAGCTCTTTGACAGAAAACTTGACCTCATTTATCACTATCATGCTTGTACCGAAAATCAGTATGTCATCAACATACAAGCATAATATAACACTATCGCCCCCACCATGGCGATAATATACACACCTATCAGCCTCATTAATGGCAAAGCCTGCAGAAGTTAAAGTTCTGTCAAACTTCTCATGCCATTGCTTAGGTGCTTGCTTCAGCCCATACAAAGATTTTAACAATTTGCACACCTTTCTCTCTTCACCTTTTACTACAAACCCATCAGGCTGATCCATATAGATTTCCTCTTCCAACTCTCCGTTAAGGAAAGCTGTCTTTACGTCCATTTGATGAACGAAGAGATAGGAGGCAGCCAGGGAAAGTAGTACACGAATGGTGGTGAGTCGAGCAACAGGTGAATAGGTGTCAAAGTAATCTTCGCCTTCGCCTGGGTGTAGCCCTTGGCCACAAGCCGTGCCTTGTACTTCTCAATAGTACCATCAGGCCTTAGCTTCTTCTTGAACACCCACTTACAACCCACAGGTTTGCAGCCGTAGGGTCGTTCAGATAATTCCCAAGTTCCATTAGAAAGAATCGAGTCCATCTCATTATGGACAGCTTCTTTCCAGTCATCAGCATCAGGAGATGCAAATGCCTCTGCAATGGACGTGGGAGTATTGTCCACAAGGTACACAATGAAATCATCACCAAAGGATTTTTCAGTCCTCTGTCTCTTGCTCCTCTTGGGAGCTGATTCATTGTCATCCTTCTCAAGGACTTCCTCAACAAGTGGTTGTTCAGAATGATCAACAGATGTACTAGGTTCAGCAATATCTCAGAAGAAATTCTAGCAATGCTATGCATATCCTTCATAGGAAAATGTTCTCAAAAAATGTTGCATCACGAGATTCCAAAATAGTATCAACATGCATATCAGGTATCTCAGATTTAACCACTAAAAATCTATAGCAAATGCTCCGCTGAGCATACCTAGAAAGACACAATCCACTGTCTTCGGTCCAAGTTTACGTTTCTTAGGAATTGGAACATTGACTTTCGCCAAACATCCCCAAGTACGAAAATAAGAAAGTGATGGTTTTCTCCCAGACCACTCCTCGTAAGGGTCTTCTTTTTATCCTTGTTAGGAACTCTATTCAGGACATGACACGAAGTCAACAAAGCCTCCCCCCACCATGCCTTAGATAAACCAGCAGTGTCCAACATGGCGTTCACCAAGTCGGTCAGCGTGCGGTTTTTCCTCTCGGCAACCCCGTTTGATTGGGGAGAATAGGGAGGCGTCCTCTCATGAATAATACCATGTTCCTCACAGAATTCATCAAATATTGGAGAAATACTCGCCACCACGATCTGACCTAAGACGTTTGATCTTTCTCTCTAATTGATTTTCTACTTCAGCTTTATAGATTTTAAAGTAGTCTAAAGCTTCATCTTTAGTGTGCAACAAATATACATAACAGAACCTAGTAGCATCATCGATTAAAGTCATGAAATATCTCTTATCACCTTTTGTCAACACGCCATTCATCTCACATAGATCCGAATGTACGAGTTCTAGAGGTGCCAAGTTTCTCTCCTCGGCTGCCTTGTGAGGCTTTCGAGGTTGCTTAGATTGCACACAGCTATGGCACTTAGAACCTTTGGCAATGGTGAAAGTAGGAATTAAACTCAACTGGAAAGTCTACTCATTAAACCAAAATTAACATGACATAAACGAGAGTGCCAAACATTAGCATCCGAATCCACACTGCCACAAATATGGTTTACTGACTTATTACAAAAATCCGATAATGAAAAGCGGAACAAGCCTCCGCACTCATACCCTTTACCAATAAATTGTCCAAACTTTGACACAACTACTTTATTGGACTCCAAGACTAATTTAAACCCATCTCTGCATAGAAGGGAGCCGCTAACAAGATTCTTGTTCATAGTAGGGACATGCTGCACGTTCCTCAGCTGCACGATCTTCCCCGAAGTAAACTTCAGATCTACCGTGCCAACACCACGAACAGAAGCATGTGATCCATTCCCCATTAAGACGCTTGAATCTGCGACCTGATAAGAAGTGAACATAGAGATGTCAGCACATACATGAACATTAGCACCCGTATCAATCCACCAACATGGAGATTGAAATACTGAAAGCACAATCGGTAAATTACCGTACCCATCAGCATTGCTAGCGGTCACGACGTTGACATGCTTCTTCCCTTTCTTGTCTGCACGATCTGGGCAGTCCACAGAGAAGTGTCCGGCTCTCCACAAGTGTAGCACTTTAGCTCAGATTTGTTCAGCATCTTCTTCTTCTTCTTGAAAGAAGTAGTCTTGGTAGGCATGTTGAAGGAAGGCTTGCTCTTTGCCTTGCTCTTGCCATGGTGAAAGTTCTTCTGCACCATGTTGGCGCTAGACTGACCTTCACCTCTCTCAGCAGTGTCCTTAGCCCGAGCCTTCTCCTCAACATCAAGAGACGCTATCAGGTTTTCAACCGATATCTCCTGTCTCTTGTGTTTGAGAGTTGTGGCGAAGTTCCTCCATGAAGAGGGCAACTTTGCAATAATGCATCCAGCCACAAACTTGTCAGGTAAGGCACACTTAGCGTGCTCAAGCTCCTTAGCAATGCACTGTATCTCATGAGCCTGTTCGACTACAGAACGGTTGTTAGCCATCCTGAAGTCATGGAAGCTCTCCATGATGTACAGTTCACTGCCAGCATCTGCTACACCGAACTTAGCGTTCAGTGCCTCCCAGAGCTCTTTGGCATCTGTAATGTGCATGTACACATCAAACAGCTTGTTGCTAAGAGCACTCAGAACGAGTCCCACAAAGGCAGTATTGGTTTCCTTGAACTTGTTCTGATCCTCGTCAGATATAGTTCCTTCAGGTAAACCCTCACTAGCCTCGAACACTTTCAGAGATCGCAACCACAGTGTGGTCTTGTACTGCCATCTCTTAAAGTCCACACCGGTAAACTTGTCCGGCCTCAGCGCATCAGATAGATGTCCCATGTTTAACTCAGGAAATTGCCTATAACACAAATAAGGTTTTTGGATTGTTGGATTATTAGGCATAATTTCCATGATTAATTCCAGAATATAAAGCATGATCGCAAGAGCTACTAACATGTTAATCTCGAAAATACTAGACGTATTAATTAACATGAACAGCAGCAAGACATCTACAAACACAGCCATCGGAACGTGACGAACGTACCGAACGATTGTAGATGAAGTAGTCGTTGGAGCAGCGACGGTAGCAGCTCGAAGAAGACGACGTTGAAGACGAGTCGCCCGCGGACCCGGAGATCGTCCAGGAAGTCGAGCCGTGATGAAGAACTTGAAAGCAGTCGCGTGGAGCGCTTCCCAAAAACCTTATTCGCCCTCTCCCGTACAGGATCACAAGGACAATGGTTCCGGAGACCTGCTGTCCCGTTCGCCGGTGCACGCCGGCGCACGGGATGGAGTAGACTACGGTGGCAGCGCAAGGTGCGAGATTGGAAAAACCTAGATTGGTTCGGGGTGTGACGGCGCACGCAGTGCACGGCAATATATAGTGCGGTTCGGAAAACCCTAACGGGTACAACGTGGGCCGGCCATGTCACACACGTTTGAGTCGGTTACATCAGCCCACGATCCGGTAGCGATCCGAATTGGCCAAGCTGTACACGTACGTTAACACAACTCGTTTTTCCTGAACTGCAAAAATATAGCATCGGCTCGGCTCATTCCCGCAACCCGCGGCGTGTCGTGACGGACGGCGGCGGAGGAGGAGGAGGAGTGCGCACGAGAGAGCCTTCTATTTTTAGCCAGCACACCAAGTGATAGAACACTCCACTATATAAAGTGGTGTAGCTCTCTCTAAGCTAGCAGTATGAGACTAAACTTTAGTCACGTACATGCACCTCCAAAATTCTGCCATGCACATGGGCCAATTTGAGATTTCCAGAATTGCTTATATGGGCTGCCCACTAATGGGCCCAATATTCTAACAAAGAAGTGGCACTTAGGAAGAGCCCAAAATTTCCAAACAAGCTTGTCGAAAGCGCAGTTGATTGCTCCCAGGAATTGAGCTTTGTAAGCTGAGCTCGCGTTGTAGAGACCATTGGTCGTAAGGGTCCAGGAGATGGTGTCTTCGACACCCGGGGCGAGGGGTCTATCACTGACTTTACACCAGAGGTGGACGAACTGCATCGTGTGATCAGCGGTGAAGGTGTCAATGGACAAATCAGAGACCCACTGATGGTTTGCTAGGGCATCTTGAACTGTACGGTTCTTTCGCTTGGAGATGGAGAACAGAAGAGGCACCACGGCCTTAGGAGTGGTTCCCTCCAACCAAGAAGAGTTCCAGAAGGAGGCTTTGCACCCATCATCCAAAGTGACCCTAGTGCAGGCGTTGAAGAGCTGTCTATCTTTTTCATCGTTGTGAGTTTCAAATCCGATCCAAGGCTTATCAGGAGCAGTCCAAGCCATCCAAAGCCACCTAAGACGCAAGGCTCTGGCAAACTTGTCAAGGTTAAGGATTCCCAGCCCGTCAAAGGCATTCGACCGACAGCATTTGTCCCAGTTCACCTTGCATTGACCACCACTGGCACTTTCCTTGCTCGCCCAAAGCATACCTCGACTAATCTTGTCAAAAGCCTTGATGGTGCACTTGCATTGATAGCCGTAAGGAGAAATATCGGGATGGCGGTGAGGACAGATTTGACCAAAGCAGTGGCGCCGGCCCTATTGGTGAAACGTCCATACTAGTGGCTCAATTTCGACGAAGCCTTGTCGATGTAGGGTTGCAGATGGACCCTCCGTAGCCGCCCCAAGGAGAGGGGGAGCCCTAGGTACTTAATTGGGAAGGAAGCGGTTCCGGCGGGGAAGTTTGCCAGGAGTTTTTATTTTTACATGTTGTGACAGTAAAAACAACAGCTGCAAACAACGGAAGTACCCTGAACTGATGATATATATTGTACCAGATGAGTCAACTTTAAATTTTAAATCTATGGAGCACTATAGAAAGAGGACATTTGAACATTTACACACTTGTCTGCGCCATCTTCTGAGCAGTGAGCTAGAGGGTGCACGGGAACCGCAAGAGTGACTCATGATGCTTGCCTTTTTGGTTCCTCCCTCCCAAGCTCCCAGCTGACTGACTGACCCCCGACCGTTGGCGCTGGACACTGTTCATTCCCTTCCCTGTCATTACTGTTGTTGTCATTTTAAAACCCCACTCATGTGCTGTCCCAATAAATTGTCTAATTCGACAAAGCATGAGCCCTGGTCTCCTGGACTAGTATCATACTTCAGTTCATTCTAGAAATATCAGCCATCATGAAATAGGAACTGAAATGCAAATAGCCTGAACTAGAAAGGCAAAAAAGGATACCATCTCAAAAGAAAAAGATGAAGGGCTTGAACAAAACTAACAGTACATTACTACTATAAAGGAGCCGAGTCTACCCGCATGCTGAGATGGTTTGCCCCTCCTGGCCATTCTGGACCGTTGGATCAGAGTTGAACAGTATTTTTTACCTCCCACTTTTCACCTCAGCCGTTGGATGCGGTAGATTTTTTTTACTTCGTGTTTGCTGATATGTGCATGACATCGTGGGCCACGCTGCGCACTGGACCCACAAATCAGTGGGCAAGACCAGCTCGTCGGCGTCGCATAGTTTCGCCCGCTCGGTGTCGTCGAACAAAACTAGCGCCCCAAACCCTAGCCACTCACGTTCACTCTCTCCTGCCCCAATCCCCTTCCTGCTCTCCTCCACGCCCGCCGCCACACCTGCCCCCAGCTCTCTCCCTCTCGACATTGTGCTGCCCGCCCGTCCGCGCGCAGCTCCCCATGGCAGTTGGTGGCGCAGAGCAGGGGAGATGGTGGCGGCAGCACGGAGGCGCGATGGCGGTGGCCGACGGCGGCAGCGGCAGCAGCAAGCGGCGGCGTGACGACGTCGCGGCGGAGGCAGCGGACGGCGGCAGCGGCAGCGGCCACCGCTTCCCTCTCTCTTGCTGCGCCGCCATCTCCATGCCCTCCCCGCGGCTCCACGCTCATGAGCGTCGGGCTCAACAGGGAAGAGCGTCTCCGGTACGATGCGGAGCACGGCGAGCGGCCACAAGAGCCTGTCGACGGGAGAGGCGTCCAAGACCACGGTTGCGTTCTTTGGAAGCGACGACAAGCACGGCTGAAATGCCAAGGTGAGCTCCTCACAGTGCTCTCTCTCAGATTGTGCCTCTTTTCCCTCAATCTCGTCCCCCCCTGTGGGGTGGGAGGAGGCGCTGCAGCAGGGCGTCCCAAAGAAGGGCAGTGGCGGTGAGCTGCGAGCGGACGGAGTCATAAGGGGCCGCCGGGATGCCTCCAGTCTCATGCAGCTGCGCGTTTTGGAGGAGGAGCTGGATAGGTCGATGGTCTGGGGAAGGAGAGGAGTGGCTGGCGGCCAGAGATGAAGCAGCAAAGTGACTTAATTTTCTGACTGAATGTGTTTCTTTGCAGTTTAGAAACATTGCATGTAGGTTCATCAATGAGAATGCTGGTACGGGAGTCTAAGTAGGCTTATTTGGTGTTGCAGCCAATAATTTGAGCTTCCCCGGTGTATGTAGTACCAGTTTGTTTTCTTGTGTCTTCACTGTATGCCACCAAAATTGTTGGTCCTAGCACCAGGTGAAAATACTCCTACTACTTGATTTGATTTGGTTAGCATTTGTGTAATCTGTTACTGAAATTTTTCAATCATAGTCTGTAACTACAGCTTGCACAATAAGAACCATCTGATAAATGGATAGGCTGTACTTTTGTGTTTTGTTAGTTCATTGAAACTAAATTTGGGTTTGTATCTTACTATGTAATACCCGGTCAACCATTTCTTGGATTATATTGTTATACCATCTCTGCCATTTGCATTCCAGCTATTTGAGAAGGACAAGGGACTGAACAATTTGTTTCTTTTCAATGTCCACATATAGGTCTATTCGAGTTGGAGTTTGCACTTGGATTAGCCGATGGCCTTCCTGAATGTGCCGCCATGGATGGAGCTTGATAGCCCGGCTGAACTGAATGAAGGTAAACAAGAGTGGACCATAAATCTCCTAATTATTTAACTTTGAAATGTGTAAAAAGTCATAAGAAATATAAATTACCTTCCTATTATTGAACTTTATGTTATAACATTTAAGTGTAAAATGATTTGGTCGAACTCTATACCCAAGGCTTTGCTTGCTGACACTCATAATATCTTGAATGCTTTTTTATCATAAGTTCATAACATATGTCAAATTCAGCACTTCCTTGAATGAGTTCTCTCTTCAACTCATATGTACTTTGTTTTTATAGCATGTGAAAAGTCGGCGAATCCTTATTCAGGGTAGTCCGTATGCTCTGCCCACCAGCTCAGGGAAAAAAAATCATTGCTATTGTCTCTAGAATATTAAGTAAGTCGTGCCTTTTGTTATATTTCTGGCCTCCCATAGGTGTGCACTTTCCTTTTGGACAAATAGACTCTGATCAAAACTTATATATCTCTAATTTCCTGTTGTTGTGATTGTTGTGCTATGCATAACTGACTTGTGATGGCCAGTCGCCGCTTTCAGGGATTGTATTGTGTATATCCTTCACCATTATTTTCTTTGCGGGTGTATCGCTGGATTTGTGGGGCATTGTGGTGGTCAATCGCCGCTTTCGTGGAGGTTTGTCGCCTTTCTCTCGGCCAGATGGTTGCTTCTCCCCACCGTGTTTACCCCTCTGATTTTCTCAGCTCGATTACATGGTTGATTTTTCTGATCATGCAGCTGACCGTCGTGTGATGTTTGTCTTGATCATACTCTTTTTGCAGTGTGGTTCATATGTCCTTAGGTTGAGCAGAAAAGCGTACACACAGGAATTTAGTAGTAAATTCGTTCGAGGAGTTCATTATCTTGCAGGTCTCTGTGTGTCTTTCCTTTCCCTTTTTTACACGTGTTGGTTGCCTTCCTATGATGCACTTTCTACAACAGCACACGTCTCGCATCAGATGGATTCTCTTATTTTCATATCATCCTGGCTTTCAGTACATGCTTATGTCCTTCTTTTGTTATAGTCTGTCAAGTGTCAACCATGTATTTCTTAGGCTTTTCACAATGGTTTTAGTTCTATGCTGTCAGTCAAAGTAGGTTTTGTAGTGCATTATCTGACTTCCGAGAGAATGAGATGATCATGGCATGTCATTGTCTGTGGTCTTCTATTTCTTAATATGCTAATATTGCTAGCTCACATTCATGTTTGTCGTTCCCTAAGCAAAAGAGATGGGAAACATATTGTCTTTTAGCCTGGTGATGAGTTATTATTTGTTTCAGTCGACCTTTTTTTGTGGTTTCAACTTTAGATTGTATTTACCATTTAAGAATTGCGCTAATGTTTGTTTGTCTATTGTGCAGGTATATTCCCACTTAATTCAACGATTAGACGAAACCTTATTTTCTCAATGTTTGTGCTGTGTATACCAGATAATTCCACCTTCAGATTTGATCCATTTGTGAACTGCATAGAGGTTTGCCGATTGACCCAGTTACAGATTTTGACTCCTTTATCTTGTCATATATTTTTTGTATAAAGATGTGGTAATTATGAACTAAACTATATTTGAAATTTGATTAGCTATGTGCAATTTGAGTTGACTGAGCTAATAGTAATGGGCACGTGTAAGTTCAAAAATGCAAATGCAAGGTCAATTTCTGGGCCCAGCTCAAGTGACAGAACCTTCAGTGAACTGAAATTGCTATAAGTGATGGTTTTCAAGTAATACTAAATTTCAAGGAAGTACAATTTTTAATGCTCTTATGATAAGAGGGGGTTTTTCCTGCCATTAGTTCATGTATGCCTTACTTCTTTCAGAATGGGCTTTTTACATATTCCACAAAGTTGATTGATAGGAGATGGAGATGTGTGCTCTACAAGGACCCAAGGGGAAAGCAAAAGTTAAGAAAGGAATATTGCTTGAATATTTTGAACACAACTTTCTTTCTGCACCCCTCTGAAGTTTTACTTAGCTTCGCTTTGTTGGTGTACATGATATAATTTTGGATATAGGATAGGTGTAATATTCGATATACAAAAAGTTTTGCAACCTTTTTGATACAGGACATGCTTAGTGTTGGATATATAAACGTCTACATGATCTTTGCATCCCAGTTCATTTATTGTTCTTCTTTCATGCTTAATTCTTTGATAACTGAAGCTTGATCTTCTCTTCTATCTGCGAACAGGCTTCGAGAACCTTACAGATGGGCTGCATTAGCCTGAAGCATTTTTTGCGTAATTTCTGTGGAGTGATTCAGACAGAGGCGATGGGTGGAGCAGTGCTCGATCCCAAAAGCTCAGAGGCGATTCAGTCAGAGTCGACGATGGAGACGGCTGACCACTCCACGACCACGCCTCTGCCTTTGGTAAGTGCATTAGCGATCTAATTTACTTCTTCTTCCATAAGCCTATCAAGTTCCCTGAAATTTCGAAGAACTCTGCTTCTAGACTACATGTAATGCTTAGGATCACATAGTCAGCGGCCCCATTTTATTCTTTATATGTCTGTCGGTCCAATAATCTCTGTATTGATCTCAGTTGGATTCAATTTCAGATTACTGAAACTTGTGTATTGTTCTCGCTTAAATTCGTTATTATTGGCACCAGCTGGAGTGCATTGAATGTGTCCAGTGGTGTTATTGTGTTGGTGTGTCTATGTATCTTTGAAAAGTAAGTTGGATTAGAGACTCTTTTGTTACAAATGGAATTAATATACAGAAGTTTAGGGATAATTGCTCCTGGTATGCTTGGACTGGCTCGGGGAGGTGTCACGCACCGACGATTGACGACGACGGCAGGGGAGAAGCTACAGCAGCAGGCCGGTGGCAGGGAAGAAGCTGCAGGAGCAGGAGCAGGCCGGCGTCAAGAGCTCCACTGGCCTGGATCCTGGCCGGCGGCAGGTGCTTCACGCTCCTGGAGATGATTTAGTGGTGCACCAACATTTGTCTTGCATTGTTTACTGAATATTGATTAGAACATATGGTCAGCTTGCCTTGTTTTCATTCGATCTTTGTCATTCTGGTAAGCACCAGTGTTGGTTACTGTACCTTCTTTTTCTTCCTGGTAAGAACAAATGCTTAGCTTGTTTCACACAACGAACAAATGTTGGGCTTGTGTACTTGACCTGATTATATTTCCTACTCAATAAATAATATTTTCGTTTTGGTGGCGCACAATTCTTGAGTGTTCTATGGATTCCATTATATGAAAGCCAGCGAGTTTCAAGGACTGTATTTACCCTTCTTAGATTTACACCATAAATCAGATTTACAATCTAGAATAGAGAAGAAACTGGTATTTCCCACTTGCCGATTTATTGGAAATACTGTATTTAATATCTTTAGCATTAAACTTTTCTTCAGACTCAATTGGTTAATTTCCATCTCCAGTTGTACTAATGGTTTATAGACCTAGAACAGTGCATGGTATTCCTGTTCCCAGTTAGTTTTTTAAAGATAATAAAGTATTGGTAGATAGGCCAGTATGTCATCTATATACATGCTTTGTTGTCGGTATTAAAGTTGCTCTTTGGTTTCCTTTCTGTATGCTATTTGCGCCCATGGTTTCTGTGGCTAATTAACATGTTTTGTCTAAATTTAATTTGTAGGGGCCATGAGATTAGACGATCTTTGGGGCGATGATGCGACTGATTTGGAAGTCAAAGGTGTTTGTGCCGTGGGTTATAAGGGATCACCATTGCCTTCTTTGTCGTAACATTTCCTAATATAGCAGGGTAATTCTTATCGACATTGGCTTTTTAATTGTGCAACATTTTCCTCTGGTAAATTCTCCACCCAAGTAAAATTATATATCTTCTTTATACTTCTGAAATTTCCACTAGATTATATTATATCCAGAGAATATGATATTACGCATGTATTGTATATTAGATATTTTCTCATCATGTATTTCCACTAAGTTCTTCTCTCTTGTTAACACAGCCTAAATTATAATGGTATGCATATATTCGAGGCATAAGAGAATATGTGGAAGCTAGAATAGAATAGTGCTGCATGTTTTTCAGATGAAGAAGACTACCTGCCTATAGTGTGCTCTACATGGGAACAAATGAGCTGCAGGTACTATTTCCATATGGCGCTGCACTCAGGAAGCTAGACCTTCAGTTTACATTCCTTACCAGAGGAAACCTGTCAAATAGTCCAGCGCTGTCCAAACTTAGAAGTTCGAGGTGTATTTCTTGGCAGATTATCAACTTCTTCTTTTTTGCTATATTTCCTGTTTGGAGGTTTGATAAGCTACCTCAAACGTGTTGTTTAATTATAATTTTGTTTCCTTGTGAAAATAACAGGTGAGAGATGTCATTGGAGATCGAGGATTAGAAGTTGCTGCACAGACCTGCAAGAAATTACATAGACTCAGAGTAGAGAGAGGAGATGATGACCAAAGAGGTCTTGAGGATGAACAGTTTGAGTCACACAGGTGGGATTGATGGCTGTAGCCGAAGGATGCCCTTGTTTGCATTACTGGGAGGTGCATGTGTCTGACATTACAAACGCAGCTCTAGAAACCATCGGCAGGTACATCAAAAACCTTTACGACTTCCCGACTTGTCCTGCTTGATAGAGAACTGCTTATAACCGTTGCCCCTTGACAATGGGGTTCGTGCTTTGCTGAGAGGATGCACCAAACTCCGGAGGTTTGCATTTTATATGGGACCTGGAGCTCTGTCAGATCTTGGCCTTTCCTATGTTGGTGAATTCAGCAAGACCGTCCGCTATATGTTGCTTGGGAAATGCTGGGAGTTCTGATGATCAAGCTTGCTGAAATTGGAGCTAAGGAGTTGCTGCTGCAATGAATGTGGCTTGATAATACATTTTACGGTTGTAATGTATATACATCTGGATGTTTGTTTTGTTCTTTAAATCAATCAAGTTACCAGCATGTCCGTTTTGTTATTTTAATCAATAATTTTATGGTAATTGTTTTATTTGGAATATCGCAAAAATGGTGTTGTTCTCTCCTATATGTCACCCACACACTTCGTAACTTACTCTCATGTTTTTATGCGTTCTCTTTGTCGTAAGATTGCTGCAAGCAAAGTTGCCATTTTGACTGGGCTTGCTCAGTTGTATTTTATAATTAGCAATGTATTACTTCATTCAATTTGATGTCTTGGGTCATTGTCTCACTTCATTTAATGAGAAATATAAATTTATGGATCATACGATTGATGTCAATTTACGTGTGGTGTGTGCTTGTCTAAAACTTATTATCTCGTTCTTCATGCTCAAATTGACATTATTTCAGTTAAATTGTCACATCAACTATATATCTTAGCGCTAGAAAAATTAGTGCGGATGTTCCCATTTTCCTATTTTGCTACCAATACTAACCACTGGACAGTGAATTCCAGTCACGGACAACGACATCCATGCAAAGCACACACAACTTATGGTTCAAATTATGTCTTGCTTTTTGACAAGTGCACCGGCGGCGCAACGGGTACTGGAACCAGCATACAACAACATATATCGGCACTAAAACAAGATTAAAAAAATTATGGTTCATATTCAGTCCCATTTTCCCCACTTGCGTCATGGAAAAATAAAAAAATTGGGCATAAACGGAGGAGCCGCGAAACCCCGGCGAGTGGTCTTGGTCGTGTGAAAACTTTCAAATGGAGGCAACGAGGGCCGGAAGAAATAAAAAACAAAATGATTTGGCGGTTTGTTGAACTAACATGGGGTTGCTGATATCTGGAGACACCATACCGGTTTTACGTGTTTATGCCTCAAACTTCCTTTCAAACTAAAGTCGGTAAATCTCAATCTCGGACAACAACATACATGCAAAGCACATAAAACCTGTGGCCAAACTATAGTCTTGTTTTTGGCATTTACCGAATCGAGAACAAACTCGGACAACAACCTACATGCATAGCATATAGAACGCCTTGCGAACCAGGTTGAGAAACACATCGACGATGTGGAGCTAAACCCCATGAACAAGCGTAAGCTGCTCGATAGGACTATACTGAATCCTCACACCCAGAGAAAGGATGGAGGCATTTCCATTCAAGCCACCGGTGATAAGCATCGAGCCGCCTACTCCGCAAAAGAGGTCATCTTCCTCTCCGATGATGAATACTAGGGTAGTGATTACTGCGATTTGGCCTTTAAATTCGGACCCATACGCTTTTCTATGAGCTATGTCTATAGACCAAACTTCTGTTCTAAACTATAAGCGAAATAAGTATGTTATTAGCGTTGCGACAATGCTACACTACTCAGCGTACGATCTCCTCTGTATTAGACCAAGTAGTTTATTATTTAGTAATTTGTTTATGTTATGTCCTTTGACCAGTTTAAAATCCATTTTTAATTGGTGCTTCATGCAAATAGCTTCAACATTTGCAGGTTAGTATCCATAGGTAACCGAGCTTAATGAGTGCAGAGAAAATTAGTTGCTTGAGTTATTTCTTCACATTCTATTTTGTAATCGATCAAAAACATCAAAACGCAAGTTGAAGATCATATGGCTCATAAATAGATACTCTAACTAAAAATATATGGATATCAAATACATTTGTGTGTGCTACAGGAATATTAATCGCTGATATCCTACTTCGCACTAAAGTATTCGATTGATATGCTTTGAAGATGAAACGTGCCATGTCGAATTGAAAATGATTGCCAACTACCTCCTGAAACCGCCTTAATTTCAATAAAATGATGGGCATGAAAACAAAGAGAGCATATGACAACAATACGGTATTGCTTTCGGTAGTTGCGCAGTTGCGCAACGGGTCATCTGCGGAGCACTGTCACATATGTAATGCATACTTTTAATCTTCTGATATATGTAGTAAACTCATAGAAACAATTACAATGTGGTGGTTTAATTGCCAGTTCCGTGGAATAGCAATTACCTTTTCTATGCCAGTGATAGGGAGAGTGGTCATTAAATTGATTTTGCTCATCTTGCATCGTGAAATAGCTTGACGTTTTCTCTTGCAGATATGTCATCTACATTGTTCATCGAGTCTCTACATGTGTATTTCACTTACCTATATGTGAAGCCTCTAGCCCTCTATTATGTCCATCACGTAATATGAATGTACAATATGATTTTCCGATGTCGAAAAAGCGTTGAGGGCACGCTATCAAGATGCCATGAACATTCTAGAACCACAGGGAAGGCAACTTGACATGTTTATTGTAATTTTGCCCGACAATAATGATTCTATTTATGGTGTGCTCTTTAGCTCAAAACATAAGAAGTGTATTATCTGATCCAAATACTATCTATTATATTCTTATCACTACTTAAAGTATTATAAAAAGAAAGAGGAGCCGGTAATTGCTTTCAATGTGTTGGTATTTTGTGTAGTTATTCTTGCATCTCCTTTGAGAATTAGTTGTCTATTTGTGCTTCACATTTCGTGACATTGGCTATAATGCACATATGGTGAGTCCTTTTTTACTCTCATTAGCCTATGGCAACAATACGGTATTGCATCCGGCAGTTGCGCAATTGCGCAACAGGTCATCTATTTCTTGTGCATTTTAAATTTTGCATTTTCCGTTCTTATTTGTTGGAGTTTTTTGGGTGGGTAACTCCGCTTACCATCTGTTTTAGTTGGTAGCGGATTCCAAGCCCGGGTAAATGAGGAGGACCCTTTTTGTATCAGCTTATTCTATGCGTTTTATTTCTCTGATTTAATTAGATGCTAAATTTTGTTTCCTGTGGTTGCATGTGGATGTGCTGCTACTCTGTTGGATGGTACCTTCTTCTTTTGAATATACTGGTTGTTCATGGGTGTTGTTGGGAGTATCGAGTGGCATTTTTTGTTTTTTTTTGTGGTAGTTGAAACAACTGTAGTATTTTAAGCTATTCTACATGTTTAGTTGAGTGTCTTTTTTTCTGAGCCCTCACAATTACCTACCTAAAACTGGCTTAATTTCAATCAAATGGCCGGTTACAAAACAAAGAGAGAGCATATGCCAATAACTTATTCTTGCTTCTGGTAGTTGCGCAGTTGCGCAATGGGTAACTCCGCCTACCATCTGTATTAGTTGGTAGCCGGTTCCAAGCCCGGGTAAAGGAGGAGGACCCGTTTTTTGTGTCAGCTTATTCTATATGCTTTATTTCTCTGATCTAATTAGATGTCGATTTTTTTTATTGTGGTTGCATAAGGATGTGCTACTGCTCTTCTTTTTTGAATATGATATCTGCCTATGTCTGAACGTATGGCTGTTTATTTACATAGTGTAAGTGCAACATTCAAATTTTCACTGTTTCCGAAACTGTCAATTCGGACAAGGAAATGAAATGATTCTTTCTGTTTAGGTACATAACTAAACTTTCGATATCAAATGATAACAGTGTTTCATACAAATTATGGGTTTCTATATGGTATAAGTTAAATGAATGCAAATAAAATTAATTAGTTTTCACCAACGAATATAGCGCGTGCCAACAATGTGGTAGTTGCATCCGACGGTTGCGCAGTCGCATAACGGGTCATCTAGTGCACATAAATTTACCGAGAGAAAAATGATGGCCATTGCACCGCGAGAGAAGGCAAAGCCCTGACTTCAGCGTCAGCTTATCCCCTGACGTAGCGACCCCACATGCCAGTTAAGGCTGGGAACAGCAAGGTTAGCTAGGTCATAGGATCCCGTTCATGGGGAACAACAACACATGAAATTTGTTTAACCAAACCGAGAACGGAAGGAGTAACCATGAAAAGAAGCGCACATTAATACATATAAACATCTAATCACAGCGCCATTATCGCGGCCATCAGGACAAGACAGATCGATCTGTTCACATCAAAACATGGTCTCTGGCCACGGGACGTTTTGTTTCTTTGACGCACGTTCTGCTGCAATGATGCAGCAGCAATGGTGGCCATTGATATGTGGAAGAAGGAGAGGAGAGAGACCGCGTACTTCTCTAAAGAGTAAAATACATCAATAGTCCTCGTACTTGTGTTGAAAACTCACTTTGGTCACTATACTAAAATTTCGCTTACTACGGTCACTATATACACATGTAAGTGATTATACGGTCACTAGGAAATCGTATAGCTCCGTATGTGACTACGTCAACCGGTCAACAGCTAAAACTGACATGTGGGACCGATCTGGCAGTGGCACTACGTTTACTAGTCTCCAGTTGTGATATTTTGACAAAAGGAACCCTGCACACACGAGCACAGCCGCTGCACAAGCGCACACACCGACACACGCACGCACATCACAGGTATACAACACACACGCACGCACATCACAGAGCACAAGCACTGAAGCTCGTCTCCATCCTGAGGCGCAACGCCGAGTCGCCGACGCCTCAGCCGCGGCAGAGAGCGAACTCGATGACGCGCGAGGCTACATTGCCTCGATCCCACCCCCGCGGCCGCCTCTCGCCGCCTGTAGCCGCACGGCCCGGCGCCAGCGCGTCTCTCGCTGTTGTGCCCAAGGGAGCCGCCCACGTCGCCGTCTCCCGCGCCCTCTTCTCCGACGTCGTCGCCGCCTCCTCTCCGACGCCTCCCCTTCATTCTCTCGGAGGCCACCTTCCTCTGCCTTCTGCGTCCTCTCCGACGCCCCTCGCTATTCCGGCTTCGCCGCCAACGCCGACCGCGACGTCCGCTCCGTCACGCGCGACCTCCGCGATGTCCCCAGGTTCCTCGCCAAGTACCTCGTCTCCGTCTTCCGCGGCGACTCCCGCCTCGTCCGCACCGGGGCCCGGCGTCTTGGCGCGCGAAGCCGCCAACATCCGCGACGCCTTCTTCGTCCTCCTTCCGCGGACAGCGCCGCTGCTGCTGGGTGGCGGCGCGTACCTCGCCGGAGCGGCGTACGTCGGCGCGGTCTGGCGCTTCGCCTTCGTGATGTCGGTGGAGGAGGATGGAGCCAGTGGATTCAGCGCCCTGCACACGAGCGACAAGCTCCTCGTCGGCGACGGCAAGTTTTGGGCCGCGGCGGTCGTCTTCACGAAGATCGACGGATGTGCCGTGGCCGTGCAGCTGGTATTCGGCGCTCTGGTGGTGGACGACAGGATGGGCCTCGGCGTCTTGCTCCGGGTGGCTGTGGGAGGTTTTTTTTTTGTAAAAATATCACAGCTGGAGATTAGTCAAACGTAGTGCCACTGCCATATGGGCCCACACGTCAGTTTTAGCTGTTGACCAGTTAGTTTAGTCACATACGGAGCTATACGATTTCCCAGTGACCGTATAATCACTTACATGTGTATATAGTGACCGTACTGAGCAAAATTTTAGTATAGTGACCAAAGTGAGTTTTCGACACAAGTCCGAGGACCATTGATGGATTTTACTCTTCTCCAAAACCTTCTCCCATCTGCTGCCCCCTCTCTCTAGGTAGTGCAGCTCAGCTGGGCCTATCGATTACATGCAGCCCGTGCCTGCTTTGGTGCGCGTCCAAGGAAAGCCGCATCGGGCGCATAATCGGAGATACAGTATAAAAAGTAAAGCTTGGCATCTGGCTGGTGGATTCGTAGGCTGTCCACCATTTGGGTGGCGATTCAGCTCAGGTTCAGAGCGCATTGACTCTGCCGCTGATGCTCCGGGCGGCGTGAGGCAAAATTAACAAATCTGACCCTGACACGAAACTTCAGCACAAAATGGACCATTTTCGAAAGTTTAGCCGGATCTAACCCTTTTTCGTACCGCTCAACATATAGGCGGTAGGCTTCACGGGGTACCGCCGGGTCAACAGGCGGTATTCATCCTGGTCCATGGTCCGCTCGATCTGCTTGACCGAGCTGACGTGGCGATACCGCCGCGGGAGGTGGCGGTAGACTTAGTGCATTACCGCTGCAGGTGCAGGCGGTACCACTAAACATTTTACCGCCGGGTGCGCCGGCGGTACTGCCTGGGACTTAATAGTTCCCCCGGCCCTATCCAGCCCGCATATCTCCCCTCTTCCTCTCTCTCCCCTGTCCATTTGCGGCGGCGGCGGTTCGGCGAGCTCTCTCCCCTCTCCCGTCTCTCCTCTCCCCTCTCCATTTGCGGCGGCGGGTAGGGGCGGATCCATACGGCGGCGGCGCGAGGTCTTCTGTCCCGTCAGGTTAGCCTTTTATCTCTCTCAATTTCGTCCAAATCAAGATGATTTTGTTGAAACCTAGATGATTTGTTCTTGATGATTTGTTCCAAACCTAGATGGTATATTTGCTCTAGTTGATTTGCTATAAATTTCGGCCATATACGTAGATGATTTGTTCCGAATTTAGATGGTAAATTTGTTCAAACCCTAGATGGTAAATTTCGGCCAAATCTATATGCTATTTTTCAAACCTTAGATGTTGTAGATGATGCCAAATGTTTGTTGGCATACTCGTGTTTGCCTCTTACTTATTTCAGCTAGATGCATGAGCAATTCTTGTAGTGTATGTAGATATTTGTGTCCTCAAATTTACGAGAATGTTTTGCATTAGGATGGATGACCCGCCGGAACGTTACTACCCCGGGCTTGATTTGGTGTACGACAGGGAACATCGCGCCCGGCTTATCGCGAGGGGAGACATGGACTTACCTCTTAATGTAAGACAATAAAGTTCCCCATTTTATTGTTGCAATTGCAAATATAGTGACCACATCATGTTTTTATCTTTCGCAGCCTATCCGTCCTATGCGCATGAGGGGCCACAATGCGGAGGACATGCCGTATGATGTTCGGTACGAGCCATACTTTGAGGCGGCTGGTCTCCTCCCATTTGTCCTTCAGTTCAAGCGTAAGCCACCGGCGTTCAACCACACGGCCATCACCGCCCTTGTCGATCGCTGGAGACCCGAGACACACATCTTCCATTTACCGTGTGGAGAGATGACGGTCACTCTTGAGGATTTTTCCATGATCACGGCTCTTCCGATCGACGGAGACGCTCTGACTGGGAGGGTGGATCTTGTCGGGTGGCGGCAGCGGGTACTTGGTCTCACCGGTAGACAACCACCGGAGCCGCCGGAAGGAACGAAAGATACTAGATCAGCGGGTGTCTCATACTCGTGGCTTCGACAGTTTGGGCCATGTCCGGCGGTGCCGATGCTCTGGTGGTGCAGCAGTATGCCCGGGCATACATGTGGTATGTGTTAGCCCGGGTGATCTTTCCAGATGGGTCAGGGGACACGGCCTCGTGGATGTGGCTTGACCCATTACGTGATTGGAACGTCAAGTACAGCTGGGGGTCGGCGGGTCTAGCCTTTCTTTACCGCCAGGTAGTTTATTTGCATACCTTCCATCTAGTGTATGTCATTTTATTTGGCATTTGACGTGAGTGTTGTTTTGCAGCTGGACATGGCATGTCGTAAGAAGGGAAAGGGAGCCTCATTAAACGGCGCTGCCTGGCCCTCACGATTTGGATGTGGGAGCGGATTCCGGTTGGACGTCCTCGCAAACTCCCACCAACTCCATGGGATTATGACCTTGATGGTGATGACGAATGGCGGCTCCCAACTGTCGCGTACACGTGGGATAGAGTGGAGGTGTACAAAGAACAGTCCATGGGCCGTTACAAGAGCTATACCAATGAGCTTGACACGCTCTCTCACAACTTGGTATGCTTTGGTAGATAGATAAATTCGACACGCTAGTGTGACATCAAGCATTGAAACTAATGATTTTTGTTTTTGTTTTGTAGGTCATATGGATGCCGTACCGCCGGGATAGGGGTTTCCCTCTGAACGCGATGTGTACGCGTGACGAGGCCCTATGGCGCATCAAGTGTCCGATGATATGTTTCTACGCCGTCGAGTGGCACCTCCCACAACGAGTTCATCACAATTTGGAAAGAGGCAACTAACCCCGCCGGCAATCCAAAGCACAAGTGTTGCTCTTCATAGGTTTGTGTTGGAAAACCCGTGTACATATTTAACTTGTCATGTTGTCTTCTTGCTGATATGTTTGCTATTTGTGCATAGGATTGATCGGAAGACGTGCCCTAAGGAGAAGGAATGGGATCGTAAACACATCCAGTGGGTTGGTATGTGGAATGATAGAGATAAGTACCGTGAGATGGACATGACACTTTGGCGGGAGAGTGATTATGTGGCGCACCACCTTCCTTGGCATGAAGAAGAACACCGCCTTAGGCTAAAGCCCGCTTGGACCACACAAGACTGTTTGGATTTGGGCACCGAAGATGGTGACAATGAATATAACTTGGCGGTTAAGGAGAGTGCGGGAACATCCAAGGACTACGCACCCGTTTTCAACCGTGTGGTAAGACAAATGCTGAGCTCAAATTTAATGTGTCATGACTATTTGTGACTTATAGTTTTCTTCATGTTTTTAGGGCTTGGAGCTTACTCGGAGCGTTAACGAGGCGTCCTATTATCTTTCTTCGTACACGCCCGGTACGTTGGAGGCTGAGACGGCTCTTAGGGACGGCATGACGGTATGCTTTCATACATATCCAATTGGTGTCCGGGTGGTGTCCGGGTGGTAGTGATATTGATGCATGCACAATTTTGGTGCACTTGCAGAGGTTCATGGAGCGATCTCGGCGTCTCGCGGATATGCTTGCCTGCCACGGTGCCAAGGCAACCGAAGCCCATGAGACAGACGACGAGGAGGGTGAGGACGCCGAGGAAGAGGAGGAGGAGCAGAATTCAGAGGAGCAATCGGAGGAGGAAGAGGAGCAGGAGCAATCGGAGGAGGAAGAGGAGCAGGAGCAATCGGAGGAGGAAGAGGAGCAGCAGTCCGACCAAGAGGACACGACCTGGGAGGAGATACCTTTGTCACAGTTGGTGGGTGCACCACAAGCATCACAACCAAGCCAACCAAACGTGAGGAACCGGAAGCAGAAGAAATTGTTCAGTCCAGAAGGCCAAAAGGTCCCTCCTCCACGACCCCGCCCAAGCAAGTTGGCAGCCAAGAGGGGAAGGAAGAAGTGATAAAATTGCGCTATTATGTTGTCTTCATGCTTCGGAGATTGACCTTGCTTTGTGTGATACTTTTCTCTTCATGTTTTGAACTTGCCTTGTGTGAACTACGTGATATGTATGCCTAGTGTGATGCTTATGTCCAAAATTTAGTGAACTTATGTGCTATGTATGTGCTGTGTCTTCCTTTTTGTGTAATTGCAAATTTTGCCTTGTGTGAATCTGTCTTGCTTTTATGTAATTGCAAATTTTGCTGAAAAATGCCAGGCCTGTACCGCCGCCCCTAAAGGCGGTACTGTATGCCATCGTACCGCCGTGAGCCTCGGCGGTATGACCTGGGACGCGCGAGGCCGTCCATCTTCTGTTGCTGGCAATTGCCTGGCGGTACTAGGCATGACGGTACCGCTAGTGAAACCGGCGGTATCGCCACGTCAGCGCAGTCAAGCAGATCGAGCGGACCGTGGACCAGGATGAATACCGCCTGTTGACCCGGCGGTACCCCGTGAAGCCTACCGCCTATATGTTGAGCGGTACGAAAAAGGGTTAGATCCGGCTAAACTTTCGAAAACGGTCCATTTTGTGCTGAAGTTTCGTGTCAGGGTCAGATTTGTTAATTTTGTCGCGGCGTGATGCGTCTTTCTTGGCAGAACCCAAGTGTGCCCTACTTTTTTTTATTTTTACTTTGGCTGGCTCTCCACTTCGCACTCAACATCAATGCAAAAGGGAAGAAATAACAATGCAGAAGTTTTATTTTTTGGTACAAATGCAAACCATATGAATATCTATTGATGAACATGTTACTCCCTCCTTCTATGCATATAGTTTTTGGTCAAAGTCAAAATTTGACCAACTATAGAGAAAAAAGTGGCAACATTTATAAACCAAAATCAATACTGTTAGAACCGTCATGAAATATTCTTTCGTATCATGTGTATTTTGATATTGTATATGTTGATATTTTTGTAAATTTACTTGGTCAAATTTATAAAGTTTGACTTTCAACAAAAAATATAAGTATCCTATTTTGGAACATAGGGGTACTAGTTTCCTAGTCTAAGGTTCCTGATTTCGCAAAAAAAAGTCTCAGGTTCCTGAGAAAAACCCTTTTAAAAACCCATACTATACTATAATTTATTTAAGAAAACTCCCTTACATGATTTTATTTCAATTTGATTTGATTTTATTTATAATTCAACTTAACACACCTAATGGTTTAAAAATCGTTTAATATTATTTAAAAACTTAGAATATTAGATAGTATTGTTCCTAATTATTTCAGACTTTCCCTGATTTTTCTTTAATTAAATAATAAACTAACGATGGAGAGATACAATGGTAAAACAAAGAACACAACTAAGGATGGAGAGACGAAGTGGCCAAACGCAGAAGCGCTGAAATGGAGTGGTGGCAAGACTAAAATTTTGTTCGGTCAAATGGCAGAACTGAGATTAGAGTTGGTCATTGTGATGAAATGATTAAAACCCTTAAATTTATATCTACATCAAACATGCCATGAATATTTGATAAAATTAGGAACTAAGTTTACAATATTGGTAAAAATTTATTTGATTTTAGTTACATTTCCATATTTTAAGGGAAATTTTAGAAAATAATTTGAGCTTTAAAATTTAATGAATTAACTTAGGGTTTAAATACCCAAACCCTAATCACGGTGGACCCAAATTTTAGGTTCTAATTGATCCTTTTGGATGTTGCTTTTCTCATTTAGGTTCAGTTCTTATATAATGTAGAGTATATGTGTTGTAGTTAAAATTATCCAAATATCACTATTCATTTAGTTTCCTAATATGAAAATTAGAAAGGTTTGATGTTTCTATGGTTTGATTGATCCAATGATTAAATTGTTCTTGTCATTTGTATTAAGAGCTATATTGCATCTATAAGTGGTTTAGTTTGACTACTTGATCTGTTTATTATTCAGTTGGACATATTAGTGTCAACATATAGGTTATTGTTGAGTGGATGATCATCTGCTTAGAATTGGTTTATATTAGTGATATATTATGATATTTAGATGATTTGGCAGTTTCTCCTGATCTATCTGGATACAAGATGATCATAGATTATTGTTTAAATTCAAATTCATGCTAGAATAGTATTTAATTGATACATTTCTTTTCTCATTGATTAGTTTGGTCTAGGATTTGAAATATATCATTTTCTTATAGCTCTATTCTTCCTAGAGTTTGATCCTTTTGCTAGTATGTGAACTTCCGGTGATTATCTCATCAAGTAGAAAAATTCTTCGCTATAATGGAACAAGTCCCATAACATGCGGTGAAAAATGATAGTCACAATTTCTACAAAGAACTTGTATCAGTGATGTATATATTCATCTTCATGGCATCCAATCTTATATCTAATTCATGATTTCAAGCATTACCTATGGAAGATTCCTTTGTAAATAACTCAATGAAAATATTAGTCCATATAAATTGTCATTAATTACCAAGAATACCTATGTATGCACTTCCACCAACTTGACTGTTCTGAACGCAATGTTTACAAGGCTTTCCACGTGTTGTTCCTTGGTTTTCTCACTGACACCTCTGGTCGTGTAGTTCTTCCTATTCCTTTGTTTTAGAATACTTCACTCTTTGTGTTTGGATGAACCATCCTTCATACACGGTGGTTTATTCATGATCTAGAAACCCTAAGACAAAGTAGTAAATAAAGTACGACTGGAAAGCATTTTTGTAGAAATGCTTTGATCCGTTCTAAGAACTACCTTTATATGCAACACATGGTGCAGCCGACGCGAAGTTTCCTACTGAATTGGAACTTGGAATCTCTGTTCATCTCGATAAAGTTCATCGTTGGAAGCGATAAAGTATTTCTTTTCTTCAATGGTTCCCGGTGATAAAACAATACTCCATGCATTGGAGCACGTCGGCGACTCGGCGTCGCCAGTGCACTTGGACCTCTCATCCATTAGCTTTGTTCGTCTGGCACGGTGTTTGTGTGGTGTTCTTCCCTAGAACCTAGACTAGAATCTAGCGTTTTGAAACTGGTTAGTAGACTATAGTCTTTTTTTTTTACATAATTTAAAATTTGTAGACTAGAATCTAGACTAATTTGTTCTGCAAAAGGTCAATATAAGACTAGAGTCTAGAAATTTTAAAAACGTTGGTAAACGATCATTAGACCATTTTTCAAAATCTTGTAGTAGGAACAATGTCAATCCTCTCCAACATCTGAGTTCATATTCCATTTCAGATGCAGCTCGGTAGTGCAGCTATCAATTTGCATACTTTGAAGATGAAAGAATTAACAAACGTACTGTTTAAACACCCATTTCCTGTACGAGATTGAGGTATGTTTTTCTTACAGGAGTTGATTGGCTGAAAACATCTGCTCCCTTCTGTGGTGAACACTGGTGGACAACATTGTCACTGTATAAAATGCTACTATGCCTGAACAGTTCCTTGCATTTTGCCGATGGTGCGCACTGAGCCCACTGACCAAAACATCAGGAGGAATCCATCCAAAGCATTCTCTTCCTCCGGGACCCCTGTTTGGCATATCTGCAGAGAGAACATGGCTCTGGTGCATCAATAAAGATAACGTTGATTCGGGATCCAAATTGATAGTTTGAGTCACGAGCAAAATAGAATAAGAATTGGCGATGCCAATTATATGTTCCGCTGTTAGAACCTTTTTCCCTTCTCTCGCAGCTGGAACAACATATGCCCATGAAGAAACCATAGCTAACTCTTGTATTATGTTTTATCTCTCCAGAAAAATAATTCGAGTACGATATAAACATGCAGCCTTCCAAGGTAACAACCAGCTGTTGTAGGAGCATCGCACTTACATTAGCTCTTGCCAGAAAGAAGGGTGGTGCTAAACATTGGCGGAGCAGAACCACTACAGGTAAAAAGAAGTTGACAACGGAGAGAATTAAGGTATATGATGCGAAATCAGAGCATCAGTCTCTGACTGTTCCAAAGAACACGTTTGCTGGCAAGTGGCGAACCCTAAACAGCGGAACTTATTTGAGTGTTTGGACGACCTACTTTGTACACGGTCGTTTATTTGTGATCTATCACTGATACAGCTAAGTGAAAGGACTGAGACACCACAGAGCACAGCTAGTCAGCCAGGTAATCTTTGCTAACCTCTCTAAAACTACTTCTCTGATGGCGCCTCTCTGAAAGATTCAACACCGCAAGCCTTCCGTATTTGCTTCTATGAACTCCAAAGAACTTTGCTTCACTAGAAGTCTTGGATCAGCTACTGGAACTTTGAAGGATCAAGCGACTGCGCTCTGCTGTTCTAGGACCTGTGTCCACTCAACCGGCCACCAGTCTGGTTTAATCGCCTTCACCCTCACATCCCTATTGTCGCTGATGGCAAGGGATGAATTTGGCTTCAGTGCTTCTTCCAGTCGCAACAGCCCCATCCCACGGCTGCCAAGAGCGGTGCTTACTGTACCGACTTTCTTACCGGAAGACTCGTCCACAACATCAGAGCCTGGAGCAACAGCCTGCTCAAGTTCTGGTGACACAAATGGTAGAATTAGTATACAGCAACAGATAAACTGCATATTTGCGTTATTTTAGAACAGAATAGTACCTTTGTTGTTTTCATCTACAAATTTCAAAGGTATAAGGCGCTTCCTAATGACACCACGGTGATGCGTGCGTGCAATAAGCTCCTGACCAATATAACACCCCTTCTCAAATGAAATAGCATTCAGGCCCGCGAAATTGTACTCGAGCGGAATTGCTTCACCTGTCAAAAGAAGATAATTTTAGCAAAAGAGGAACGAGCTGAGATGATATAATTAGGAACGCAAGCAAGGATAAGAGAAAGGATCCTGAAATACTGCCCATGTACGCATATAATAGAATTATATTAGACAGAGTTTCCATACCAACTTGCCCATGTGCTACAAGAGACAAGAATAATGAAATCCTGATAGTATCCTGTATACTTCTAAGCTAAGCCCCTTCAAACACCCTACTGAATAAGTCACTAGCACGAATCGACCAGAATTTACAGGCTCCTAGCACCACTATCTTCTGATAGAACATGATATTGCCTATATGACTTACGAAACTGTAGGCTTCTAAGCTCTTCCCAGTAGATACTAACACCATGACAAATCATCCATCGCCACCTCTAACCAACCAGAATGACCTTACAACAAACCATGAGACCTTAAAATTGTTTCAGTAGATAGAGATGTTATCATCAATAGTTTTACTGTTGTTAACAGGATGTGGTACAGCTTTTCTGCTACCATTTCACTATATGTTGAGCTGTAAACTAGGCATTGGATAATAGCAGCTACAATGGCATTAAAACCTTTATGACGAATTATTGGACATAACACTGAACCAACAATTCCAGAACCGAAGCCATGAAGTTAATCAACAAACGAAATAGCTATGTAGACCTTTAAGTATGTCGATGTTCCAATGTCTTAAGAAACCAATTGGAAATGAATCCTACCTTTTGGTATCTCAGTTGAGCCCTCCGCAACCCCGTTCTCTATCCGCCAAAGTAAATAATGGCCTTCATCTGCTTCTTTGTCAGATTCGACAAGTGGTGCTGCAGACAAACCCGAGAGTCACGCGTCCAAATGAATATTGTTAGGTATTGAGCGCCATATCAGGTGTATTTTTTTCGAAAGCACCAATAAAAAATGACTTACGTATTGTATCAGCTGGAAAGATTCCTCTGTAGCCAAGAATATCCAGCCGAGGATCTTTGAGCCACTGCCAACCATGACCGTTTGCTTGTGCAGATGACTCGGCAGCATGGTCAGTACCTTGTCCCCATCCAATGGATTGAGCCTCAGGTTCTTGAGTTGAAGGTCCAGAATGTGCCACATTGCTTCCAAATCTTTGCCAGCACAAAAACTCCTCACTTACATTATCTATCTCAACCTTGCTTCGTAGCCTATATCTACAAATGGACCAAAACGTTGACGGGCATAAGGCATTTGAACTGGAGTAAGAGCATACAAGAATACGACCTTGATCCTACCGCTACAACAAATGCACTCCTACTAGAGCTCAACCAACAACCTGACTGCTACAATTCGCTCAACATAGCAACCTGACAGCTACAATTCGCTCAACATAACAACCTGACGGCTACAACTAGTTAAAGACAGGCTACTCCATAAATCCATACTAGACTCCAGAATAATTCCCAAATGCGATTCCTACTTGAGACCAAACCATGCTCAGCTATAGGTCTCAAGTCCAAATAGTGAGTAAGCTGATGTTCTTCTTCAGTTTTGCAAATTCTAGTTTTTCACCCTGAAACGTCCAAGGTCCAACATAACGATCAAGATTCCTAACTATTGCACTAAAATCAACAAGCAGGTATATAACAATCAGCAACTGCTTTGACTACAGAAACTACATTTCCCAGCGATTGTCCCATCGGCTGATTAGCAGCTGGTAGCACCGTTTTTCTTTCCCCAGGTTAATTCTACTTTTCCTGCCATCTTAGGATCCCAGACATAAGAGTAATGACTGCAAAACAACCAGGCGTGGGGATTTCACCTCTTGAAGCAAGCGAGCAGCTCATCGACCTCTGCGGCGTCGACGTCCGCGAGCACCTCCGCGTCCTCCTCCCCTCCCCCGGGCCTCTCCCCGGTCTCGGGCGCGGAGCCGGTGTGGTCGAGCATCTGCGACCGCGGGGCCGGGCGGTAGAGGACGAGGTCGTAGAGAAACCTGCCCTGGGGCGTGAGCAGCGCGGCGTAGACGGGCGGCGGTGCCCGCGCGGGCACGTTGGGCGTGGGCGCGTACCGCGGCGGCTCGTCGGAGGAGGAGCGGGCGTGGGCGAGGACGTCGTTGGTGAGCAGCGAGTTGAGGAAGCGCGCCGCCTCGGGGCCCCGGAAGCGGACCACGGCGCGCGAGGCCAGGCGGCACGCCAGCACCCCCGGGTCCGCCGGCGGGCTCGTGTGGAGGGAGCGCCGGGGGGCGATGACGGGTGGGCCGCGCAGCAGGCGGCGGGCGAGCGGCAACATGGCTTGGGAGGGAGGAAAGAGCTGGAGCTGGCTGGCTGGCTCGGTGGCGGGCGTGTGCTTTCGGCCGGGGTTCTGGGCTAAAATCTGGGTGTTTCGCTGGGGATTTGGGGCCAAATTTGTGTGGAAGCGGCGGCGGCGGCGGCGGTGGAGGGACGCGTGGGGACAGACGTGGCGGGAGCGCGAGACGGTGCGTGTGCTCGCGTGGACGGTAGACGTGTGTAGGCGACGGAGCTGGAACGAAAGGTGTCGTGTGTTTCCTTTGGATGCGATGCCGGCATTGCCGCCAGGCCGTGACGCGCGGCCGGCGCGGTTGAAGGACACGCTGAGCTCTGCGACGGAGGTCGCCATGGGGTTTTTTCGGATTTGCTAATTCTCAATCTAATGAGAATTAATAAAAATTAGTTTAGTTCTTATTCACATGACATCATCAGTTTAGACCACGTGATTTTCTTTATGATTCATGTATCAGTTTTACAACTTGACTTGCAACTGGGATTTGATTAAGTCCAGACCACGTGATTTTCTTTGTGATTCATATATTAGTTTTACAACTTGAGTTGCAACTGAGATTTAATTAAGTAATGTGAATGAGAACTAAGTTATTCTCATTCGACTGAGTTGCAAATAGACTTGTAACTGTTTTAAACCGTTTGATTTGCTTCGTGCTAATTATGAGTTGCAACTTTTTGTAACTGGGGCAACTTGACTTGTAACTGGGATGGAAGACGTCATACGATAAAAACTAAGCTAAGAGACCCAGGTTTTTCTGCACATCTGGAGTTCCTGACGAAGATGCACGCCAAGGGCGAGGAAGCGAGCCATGTTTCAGAAAGTTTTCAGGAATGCGAGAAAAAGTAATTCCATCACCATGGACACGGGGGCAATAGCTACAAAGAACAGGTACTGCTACAACTGAAGAGTTTCATGAATCCAAACAGTACTACTTACAATCATACAGACCAGATGGTCATACACATAACTCTTTACTTGAGGGTATTCAAGGTCCCGGACAAGAACAAACGGCAGCACGTAGTAGATCTCATTCGGACCTCCAGGCCTCCATCACCTTCAGTATAGCAGTTCTCTACTCTGAACTGCTTGCGCCAACCAGCACTACTTTATTCAACTACTTGGTGGATAGCACGGGCACTTTCTCTTCAGGAGATTGGGGATGAATCGCCACACAGATCTCTCTTCAGGAGATTGGGATGATTTTGGCTTCCCGTCATCCCGCCTCCTCGGATCCTGGAGCGGCTGCGTTCCGGGGAGCGCCCAGCTAGGTGAAGGCTGCCTGCCGACATGTGGATTTCGGTTACCTGCGGTGAAGTTCAAGGGTTAGAGAAGCCAGCGTTGTGCAAGTGTTTAATTTCATGTGCTCACAAGTAGATATTGTTGTTGCCATTAGTATGATGAATCAGAGCAGGCATCTCTGCAAGTACAACTGTGAACGCCACTCCGCCAGTCCGCATATTAAAAATCAACCACAAAACGAGAAGGCAGATTTCAGTTATCAGCAGATTGCAGTTCAGTTGCTTCCGTGGAACATCTAATGCATAACATGCTCCATGCACCCCACTTTCAATCTAGCTCCACGGACTCACGGTTGATATGTTCATCATGCTTGATAAAATGTCAATGTTCACAGCATCATCTTGTGAGCAGCTATTTCACATACGATTTAATCTTTCATTAGGTGATAGATAATTCTGCATACAGGGGACCATAGATGTTTCATATGTTCCATTTCTCAGTCCCTACTTCCATTTGAGCTATCAATATGTCTGCCAGTTGTTTTCCAGGACTGAGCTTGTAAAAGACTGTTCTACTAAGAACTTGTTCATTTCTAGTGTATTTGAAGTATGTTCCATTTCTCAGTCCCTACTTCCATTTGAGCTATCAATATGTCTGCCAGTTGTTTTCCAGGACTGAGCTTGTAAAAGACTGTTATACTAAGAACTTGTTCATTTCTAGTGTATTTGAAGTGTATTCTAGGGGATTGGAGGGGATTATCCCGGATCCCAGAAATCCACAATAGCCCGTTTACTAAGCCGGTTTTTGGATGAGAATTCCTATATATCCGCCCACGAACCATCTCATTTTTGTGTAGATTAGAAACAGGGATTATCCCGGATCCCAGAAATCCACAATAGCCCGTTTACTAAGCCGGTTTTTGGATGAGAATTCCAATATATCCACCCACGAACCATCTCATTTTTGTGTAGATTAGAAACACTGCTCCATACTACTGTAATGGAATGGAATAGTATTTGTAGGGATTTAAGGGGACTAGGTAAAAGGAAAGATTTCACCAAATCCCCTCTGATCCCCAATCCACTTAGGGATGAAATTACAACCCTAGTAAATAAGGCCTAAGAAGGTGAACATAAATGATCTGACCGTTCCTACTAGATATAGTCAATGGCTGAGAACCGTATTACTAATGTTACTCCGGAGGGATCAGCCACTATCATACATGAAGGGCTGTTTGGTTGGCATACTAAGCTTGCCACACTTTGCCATGCCACAAGCTAGGTTAGACTAAATTAGGGCATCTGGGGTAGGGTGCTAGGAAAATGGGGCACATGACAAGTGAGACAGAACCAAACACTAGACTAAGAGAGTGTCGCATGCTTAACATGCGGTGTGGCAAGGTGTTGCTTCAGTCCAAACAAACCCTTAACCCCCTGTGCAAGATTAGTTTCATGTAACTAGACCCACATGCCATTGACTCAGAAAAGTGTGGCAAGATTACCTCAATTGTGGTGAAGTGTGGTGCCAGTTTTGATAGCCTAACCTTAGGCATGTGTGACAAACTTAGTATATGAACCGAACATACCCAAAAATTTCATTGAAGTAGGAGTCTGGTGTGGACCCGCTTTCTTAAATTATGTTTAAGCCATTTTAAGATGCAGAAAATTTCTGTCGGCTGAAGAAATGCATTTGTGTTCAATTGTTTTCACTTCTATTTCAACAGGTGAGTGAAGCATGACGTGCCATTTGTTTACGTGTTCTCACAATTCTAAAATATTTACAGTTTTGACATATAAAATATTGCTTACCAGAGCTATCACGATTGGATATACCAGCATTTTGGGTCCAGCCTGGCAAGTGCTGTCCAGCATTTCCCTTCCACGATTCTTCAAACCCAGGTAACTCATCTGTATAGACAAATATTATGAAGAATATATAAGTGAAATGTAGGCATGTCACGGCAGGGAAAGCTAAAAAGATAAAAACAAACCTTCATTGAGATTGTGCAGTATCTGTGTACTGTCCACCTTCCCGTCTGCTTTCAGCTTCTTTGTTAGGGAGTGCCCCTACAAGAATATAGTACAAGGAGAATTAGCTGTAAAACCTAATTCACCAAATACAGTATTTAATCCCTAATTCACCAAATACAGTATTTAACCGTGTTTGTAGAGGGCACAAGTTATAATTAATGTAAGCTGAATGTGGTCTACAACCCAGTGTGCATGAAGTTCCTGAATATTATTTGATTGTTCAGCAGGATAAGTCAATGAACAGATCGAAGGGGTCATCTGTCTACCTTGTCATGAATTCCTCTGGAGATCCTATGAGTGGCCTCTTTTGTTGTTGTGTCTGCTTCCCTGCTTTCTTCCACAGTAATCTGCACGAAACATAATCAGTTTCTCTTCCGATTCGCACAAACAAATGAAGTTTTACAGTTCTTCATCAGTAATTTGCTTACTCCATCGCTGCCACTCCTCCGGGTCTTGGAAGAAGTGTAGTAGGCTCCATTAATACCACCATAAGTCACAGAGGAGCTCTGATACGTGAACGTGCGCGACTGCGGCTGGCCGCCACCGTTCGCCCTGTTGGGATGTCCCCGCAGCTGAACCTGACCCCCTTGCATCCCTAAAACACACAAACAAAGCATTTGAGAATCAATCATTTACAGGACATTCGATTAAACAACGCTTGAACTGTTCCAACCCTACCATCATTCCCATCATCCGGCTCCTGAACATAGGCCCCATGGTTCGCCTGCCGGTCTCCATCATCCCCTTCCTCCTCCTCGTCGTCAATCTCTGTAATGACAGGCCCCCCGCCATTACTGCTCCTCGGAGGAGGAGCTTGCTGTTGCTGGAGGAACCCGTGTCCGGGCCCGAACGCGCCGAACATGCCAGGGCCGCCCATCGGCCCGAAAAGGCCACCGCCGAACATGCCGGGGCCGCCTACCCTGCCCCCGAACGGCTGCGTGAAGAAAGGGTCGTCGAACGGATCCCTACCCCCGAACAGGCTGGGCATCGAGCCCCCGAGGGGGCCGAACCCGCCGCCGAATCCGGCGAACGGGTCCCCCGCGCCGAAGATGTCGTTCCTCTCCCTTCCGTCCCGCCCTCTCTCCATTTCCCGGTGACTTGGGCAGACGGCGGCGACCGAGGGATCGACCGGGCAGGGCGCCTTACCTTACGTTGATATCTCGAAATCGCGCGGAGGCAGAGACGGATTGCTGCGGCGGTGCGCGGTGGTATGGTGGCCGGAGAAAATTTCTTCGTCCCGTGGTCAGGGACGGCTGTTTTTTAATTGCGGGTTGGTGGGGGCGACGGCGACGTGGAATGCTGCGGTTTGGTGCGACGTCTCGGGAAGTCACCGTTTCTTGAAGGTTCGGGCGTCCGAGAACCCTCTAGACCTGGCTACTCGTGGCCCATGGGCCATGGTGCGAAAAACTGCCTTCCGGCTAAAGCCCAAACGGCCACCCTACGCATTCTTCTCACTGAAAAAGAGGATAGCTGAATGCAAAATTAACCAAAATATGAAATAAACAGATATTTATGTCGCCACGGAGTAAATATTTATATACTACATATGTAGCATGCTAGTTGCAATGGAATGCAAATTAGTGCATCAGGCATCGTAGTATCACTTAATCGTTTAACTCTGAGGTAGGGTACTTGGGTGTGTTCCAAATAAGCTGTACAACATTGATTATAGTATGCTAAAATTGACGGTTTTCCATTCTAACAATGTTACTTGTATTTGAGGTTATAAAATATTAAACACAATAATAAAAAATATTAACAAAGAAAGTTTGTACCCAATAAAGCAAAAAAGACCTCTCAACACATGAGGTATCCGGATCATGAAAATTTGTTATATCATATAACGATATGTATTTGCTCTTGTATTAAGCCTTAAAATATTTATTTCTGGTAAATGGATAGGTTAGATAGTAGCACTACATGGCCAATTAGACCTAGTTCTAGTATTGTATAATTATTTTTCATAGTGTCCATGTTTGTACATTCAGGTCTTTCCATACATGAAGAATTATAATATTGTATGTAATCTCAAAGAAAAATTAGAAGTCGCAAATCTCAGTCATCTTCTCTTCTGACAGAACATCTTCCGTGTGTTCTCGGAAGGATACTGGTGTTGTTGAACAAATCTGCACGTACTATTGGTGCCACAAACCATTTTTGAGCGGGAGGCACATGACAGTAGGTAGGGTCGAGATATCCTCGCTGTTAAACATCTGGTCGCGATGATCTCCGGATAGGATCCCAAAAGGACTGGAGGACTGATCTCGTAGGGCGGCAACGGTTTGCTCTGTCTCTCTCAAATAGAAATGAGACTAAGAGGATCTTGATAGTCACCATATCTATATATATTAAAATAAAATCACAGTTTTGCGGTTAGTAACAATCTTGCTGATCAAAGCAAACCTTGCACCATAGTATTTGAGAATAGACGCCCTTGCCTAGTGCGGCTAGGAGAGTTTTTTTTTGAGAATGAGGCCAAGAGCAAAGGAAGACAAAGGGCGAATGGTCTCGGGGGTGGGCGCCCCTACTCCCACCAAATTCTTTGGCGAGGCCTGTGCTCCAAATCGAAGCCATCTAATTTTGTTGTTTTCTATGTTGGATGTGTGATTTTTTACATATTATAGACCATGTGTGCTTTGATGCAAACACATGAGCGAGATGTTGCAGTGTTTGTGGGTGTTTACAACGAATGTTATAAATGTGTTTTCATGTCGCTTGCAGTGTTTAGCCGCCACGTTGTATACATGTGGCGACTTTATAAGAGGTTTTTGTACATTCACTTTTTTTCATCGCATTGATGATTTTGAAATGCTAGATGTAGGTGTTGAAAGTGGTGGAGGATAATCCGAGACATCCGTATTCGGGAAACTGCAAATGGGTGTGGAAATGTCCAAATTTATTTTACAAATGCAAATATAAATGTGGGATTGGGTTTTGAATCAAATATGAATATGGAAACGGATATATCATATTCAAACAAAATTACATCAGTTATTGTAAGCCTATATGTCGTTTGTCCAACCTAAAAATCTAACTCGTGACAAAAGTATTTTCATGTTACTGAACTATAAGCTTGTGTGCATTCCATTAGTATATTTTATGTGTCCACCAATCTATGATTGACTTAGATTCTTATCGAGGAAACATCGATATATCCACATCCGTATTAATTTGAATAAGGCATGAGTCTATTAATTTTTCAAATTCATATAGTTCCGAATTAAAGAAACATCAATCCACATCAATCTAGATTCTTATTCAGTAGTTAACATCCATATTTGTTCTGAAAATAAGAAAACATAAGTGAGATGTGCTGATCCACATTTAATTCGTTTTCACTTCTATCTGGACCTATTTTATACCGTGGGAAAAAATGTTGTGACGACGTTTTGATGAAATCCGACACTATGGGAGGAGCCGACTTTTGTTACCGTTGGAACAGCGGACCCTTGCATCTGTCATTAATCTAGGCACGTAAAACAAACATTCTATGATACTCCCTCCGTTTTCTAATATACGATGTTTTAAATATTTCACATATTGTCTTAGATGCATACTAAAATGAGTATACATACACACTAAAACATGTCAACATGTCTAGATACATTTATATACATGTGAATATGGACAAATGCTAAAACATATTATATTTAAAAACGGAGCGAGTAATACAGTATTACCGAACAACCGCCAAGTTGCCACCCTCGGAACCAAACACAAGTATGCCACATGGGAGCTGCAACCCCTTCATCGGCCGGGCGTCTTCGTGGAGCTGACGTTGTTGGTCAGACACATTGTAGAGCACGATGGGGATAAGCGACGCCACCCAAGCCAAGATTTGCCGAGCGCATCGTGTCGCCGTCGACGAATTAGCAGCGTGGGATCTCCAGTCGCGCGTTGGCACGTGCGCACTCATCGATCCATGGAGACGGCGGCAGAACCCAAGCCAAGATTTGCCGAGCGCATCGTGTCGCGTCGACGAATTAGCAGCGTGGGATATCCAGTCGCACGTTGGCACGCGCGCACTCATCGATCCATGGAGACGGCGGCGTCGCTGCCGTGGCTAGTCTTCGGCCACGGCGACGACCAACGCACCATGACGCTCTACAGCGTCTCGGACGGCGCGCGGCGGCCCTGCGAGAAGATGGAGGCGGAGCTGCGCGGCAAGTGGAGCTGGGTGACCTCGCACGGCTGGCTGCTCGTCTGGGACCCGGCGACGCTCGCCACCTTCCTCTGGAACCCCTGGGCCGCCGCCTCCGAGTCCGAGGGCAACAGCAACAACAAGATCGCGCTCAATGCATGGGTTTCGCCGCCGCCTGCAGGAAGCGGCTGCGCGCTGTCCGGCGAGCCCACCGGCGGCTGCACGGTGGTCGTCCTCGAGTCGACGGAGTCGAACGATACGGCCCTGTGGTACTGCCACGCCGCCGTCGGCACGTCGTCGCCGTGGGCCAGATACGAGTACGACGTCGGCGGCACCTGGGTGCCGTGGGACACGAACGTCTTTGCAAAGCGGTACGTGGGCGGCCTCGCGGCGTGCCGCGGCAAGTTCTACTGCGACGTCTCGTCGACCGAGTACGGCGTGCTTGAGTTCTCGCCCGAGCCGGCCTTGACGACCGTGGAGATGACAGAGCCGGTCGAGATGACCGTAACGCCGGGGAGCACTACTCCTGAGCGTACACCTACATACTGGACCTCGACGGCCAGGTGCACACGGTGTGTATCTCCATCGCCGGAGCCAAGACCGTCGTGGACGTCGCAGTCTACAGGATCGACATCGCTGGCAATATTGTCAGGGTGGACAGCATCGGCGACCGGGCCATCCTCGCCAGCGGCTCGAACTGCCATTTCGCGGGCTGGTGTCCGGCCACCGAGTCCGGGCTGCTGCCCAACAGCGTGTACTGGGTACACCCGTCCGACGGCCGCCTGTACGTGTACGACGTTGGTGCCAACACGGAGGAGGTGTGCGAGCTCGGCGAGGCCGGGGAGCCGTCTCGCTTGCCATTCGCCCTTTGCGAGAATTTTAGGCAGAGTGATATAAAAAGGAGAGGAACAACATCTACATGGATAAGTGAAAGAGAAGTAGCTCTAAGTTTCTGGTTGATGCTCTTGTCATTGGAAGCTACATAACAATGGCGATGCAATTTTTAGGTTATAAACACTGGTAAGAAAACAAAATGCTAATGAGTGCAAGTACGCTTTCAAGTAGTAATAATTGGCTATAAATCTGAATCTTATTTGGACCTCACAGTAGGGATCAACTATATAAGAAATGCATTGAAACTACATGATCAGATAAGGCCACATAAGAAACAATAGATACATCAAGCGGCCACGAATAGTTGATTTGCTTCATTAAACATATCATTACAATTCCAAAACGATAGCGCACATATATCATATATAGATAGCGAACCAACCATCTATATAATATTACAGATGCTTAATAATCACTCAACTCCATAATTGCAAATAAATTAGTAGATAACTGTGAATGGTAAGTTGAAACTTGAAATAATCAATCTAAATATATGCTCCTTTCACAATGTCCGCTGTCCTGAGTACAAAACCATGTAAACACATATTAAATATTAACTATCAAGTAAATTGGATGTTTGCATACTCAATAATGAATAATATCTTTTGCAAGTGTTTCATGAAAGCAAATAAACTAAATGAATGGGAGTCCCAACAATATGAAAAACAACAAAATAAAAGCAAGCACATTGACAAATTCAGTGAACAATTAGCCAAGACATCTTCTAAAATGTAAGTAAATTGTTTCATTTCAATATATACCAAGGGAACAAAATATTCTCCCGAAGCATATCCATCAAATAAATACAGCCAAAAGTCCCAACAACAATAGCACACCTGCAGTAGAGCCAGCAAGGAAGAACATTAGAAATGGTCAGCGACAATGAAATACCTTTTAATTTTAGCCCAACCTGCAGAACTTTCAATCCCAGCAAGTAATTACGGTAAATAAATCTGATTTTCTAATTTGAAGCAAGAAAATCCTACATTTAGCATATGTTGTAGCCTGAAGATAATTTATAAATAGGCATGTACCAGATCTCTCTGAAGTTGGTACTACACATATAGTTGAGTATTAGCATCAATGGTCCAATAACTATTTGAACCTTCTTAATAAAACCATAGTAGAAAAGGGTACACATCAGATTTATTTATAAGTACGAAGCAGGAGAATACAAAATTAGTTTATTTAGATGGAATTCTCAACAGTCACTCTATTTGCTAAATGCTTTAACCTGAAGGTAATAGCCATCCACCAACTGTATATAGACCTTATAAACAGGAACAGGAGGAGTAGTTTAGAAGTAAAGAAGTGAACAAACATAGGGACAATCACTTGATCAGGGAAGTGGAATGGTTATGTCATATTTAACATGATTTTAACACTCAACCACAATCAGTTACATACTTGGAAGCAGAAGAACTGAAACGTCAGTGACATCTAGGATGAAATATAAACTAAATGAAATTTTGTGAATCTAGCCAAGCAAGCTGAAAAATATAATGTTCTTCTTGTATCACTCATCTTCTCTATTCTTGGTTGCTTAAGATCGAGCAATCCCGTCTCGATGCTTATTTTGATGTCTTTGTGTACAACTATGAAAAGGAAATAATGAGCAATATGGTGTTCATGCAGACTACTATTGGATGTTAAAACAACCAAGGGGATGCAATAGCGGCATCGCACTCCATGAGCGCAGTTTTCTAGTCCCCAACCTTCCATGAATCAAGACATCTTCCCAGGTGCTTTGGCATTGTTTGTAATTTGTGTAAATCTAGGAGGTCAGGCTGCGCGCTAGGCAGGGAAAGGTGCTTTTGAGCATCCTCAATGTGTCCTAACCTGCCATTCATAAAATCAGATGCATAATTTGCACAAATGAAGAATTCGATAGTCACTTAATCTAGTGGTACCAGTAGATAAATGCAAGTAGTAACTAATGTAAACAGGGGAAGGAGGTGGAGCAGGGGCACGGCGGAGGGACTCACATCGAGCTTATTCTGCACGTCACGGGGCCGGCGGCGAGGGCGGCGGCGCGGGCGGGCGCCGGTGAGCGCGTACACGTCCTCCTCGATATCGTCCGCGGAGAGCGTGGCCGAGAACCGCGGCTTGTCGAGCGCGTCGGTGCGGACCAGCCTCCGCTGGGACTGCGACGGCGACGGCGCGGAGGAAGGGGACATGGTGGGGTGGCGTGCTCGTCGGGTACGCCGGTTGCGCGTCTGCGGAGAGGCCTCCTCGGCCTCGGGGTCATCGTCCTCCTTGCCACCTCGCGGAGGCGGAGCAGCAGGTCCTCCCTGACCTCGTCGAGCTACTGCGGGTAGGAGCGCCTGCTGGCGGGCGGGGCGGAAGGGGACATGGTGGGGTGGCGTGCTCGTCGGGTGCGCCGGTTGCGCGTCTGCGGAGAGGCCTCCTCGGCCTCGGGGTCATCGTCCTCCTCGCCACCTCGCGGAGGCAGAGCAGCTGGTCCTCCCTGACCTCGTCGAGCTGCTGCGGGGAGGAGCTCCTGCTGGCGGGCGGGGCGATGGCGTCACCGGCGCGGTTGACGGACGCGCACCGTGGGACGCGGCGGCTCCCCCACGTCTTGAGCATCGCCGACAGGAACGATGACAGTGCCCCGCGCCGCGCGCTCGAGGAGTTGGTTGTCGTCGTTGAGACCGCCTCCGCGGCCGCGCCTCCTTCCGCCGCATCGGCGCCGGCCTCCGCGGTGGGATCCGAGGGCAGGGCGGCAGGGGTGCGGGCGGCGGCTCTGCCAAGATCAGCATGGTCGCGGGCGACGTCGCGACGACGCGCGGCCTGAACTCCTGGTCCGGCGCAGGCTGTGTCGGCGGCGGCGGAGGGGACTGCTGGTGGGTGGGAGGTGACCGGGTGGAGGGAGGCGTGACCGTCCTGGGCGGACTCGGCGGCATGGGCAGGCGGCGGCGCGGCCACAGGGCGCGCGGGCTTCTCCTCCGGCACGGCCGCAGGGATGAGGAAGGGGTCGACGGCAGCGTCGGGGGAGCAGCCGGGGTGGGGGTGAGGAAAATGAGGAGGATTGGGAATCCAGCCTAGGGTTTTGGTGCTTATGTATGTGGACTGCTTCGTAGTTTTTGGGGAACGCAGGGATGTTTTTGCAAAAGTACCACGGTGACCATTGGATGGGGAAGCAACGGCGCGGATCGGAGACTGTAGAACACTGTTCATTAGAATAGTGTTCTACAGTGACCGGATCGCTCCCAGCGCGCTAAAGCGTTTGTCTTTCATATAGGTAGTATTTGGAGAAGACGATGAGCAGAGCATGTACTTCTAACTTGGTGAAGACAATGAGAAATTATTTATCTAAAAAATAAATACTACTAGCACTGCTACTTGGCCCACATGAAAAACGCGAAGTCACGAACGACACTAGTAGAAAACCTATCTTTCGTCCAGAGCCGAACCAGGCTTTAATCCCGGTTCAGAGGAAAATCGGGACCAATGCCTGGCACTGGTCCCGGTTCAAGCTGCCAGGTCCCCGTGGAGCATTGGTCCCGGTTCGGTTGAGCACATTAGTCCCGGTTCGTGGCACAAACCGGGACTAAATCTCCAGAGACGGACACGTGGCATGTCGCGGAGCTTTAGTCCTGGTTCGTGTCTCGAACCGGGACTAATACCCCTCCCCTGCCTATATATAGCCCTCCCAGCCAGCTTCTCTCCTCTGTTTTTTTTTCTGCTTGGATTGGTGGGAAGTGGGTGTCCTTTGCCACGCACAAGATGTGTTCGATGAAATGCCCGAGCCACACTTAAGTTCACACAAAATGATATCCTCGACCGAGGTTAGCAACTTTATCCTTTTCATCTGTAATTGATACAGAAATATTGCATGTGTCGATGTACGGTGGTCATTTCACTATTCAAGATGTTATTGTAATGGTATTTGATAAACTTAATTATATGATGCAGATGGATGCACGGATGCGATGGATGTACGGCGAACGACGCAGTTCCGAGTTTATTGCAGGCCTGCATAAATTTCTCGATGTGGCTGAGGCAAACAAAGTGGATAATTTTATGCCTTGTCCATGTGAGAAGTGTCGGAACGTCAGGGAGTACTCTAACCCGAAAACCATTCAAGACCACGTGCTTCGGAGAGGTTTCATGCCCAGCTATAATTGTTGGACCAAGCACGGAGAAAGAGGGGTTAGGATGGAAGACAATGAAGAAGAGGAGGATGATGACAACTATCCTATGTTCCCTGAAGAATGCGGTGATACTGTAATGGAAGACGTTGAAGAAGAAGGAGGTGAACATCGGGCATCAGATGAGCCCGCTGATGGTCTTGGTGGGGTCATTTCTGATGCAAAGCGAGAATGCGATACAGAAAAGGAGAAGCTAAAGTTGGAGGCCATGCTAGAGGATCACAAAAAGTTGCTGTACCCAAATTGCGAAGATGGCAGCACAAAGCTCGGTACCACACTGGAACTGCTGAAATGGAAGGCAGAGACTGGTTTTCTGACAAGGGATTTGAGAAGTTACTGAAAATAATGAAGCCGAAGCTTCCAAAGGATAACGAATTGCCCGAGACTACATACGAAGCAAAGAAGGCTATCTGCCCTCTAGGATTAGATGTGCAGAAGATACATGCATGCATTAATGACTGCATCCTGTACCGCGGTGAGGAGTACGAGAATATGGATAAATGCCCGGTATGCAATGCACTGCGGTACAAGATCAGACAAGATGACCCTGGTGATGTTGAGGGCGATGACGAGCCCCCCGGAAGAGGGTTCCTGCTAAGGTGATGTGGTATGCTCCTATAATACCACGGTTGAAACGTCTGTTCAGAAACAAAGAGCATGCCAGGTTGTTGCGATGGCACAAAGAAGAGCGTAAGAAAGACGGGAAGTTGAGACACCCCGCCGATGGGTCCCAGTGGAGAAAAATCGACAGAGAGTTCCCGACATTTTCAGATGACGCAAGGAACTTAAGATTTGGTCTAAGTACAGATGGCTTTAATCCTTTTGGGGAGCAGAGCTCCAGTCATAGCACTTGGCCCGTGACTCTATGTATCTACAACCTTCCTCCTTGGTTGTGCATGAAGCGGAAGTTCATTATGATGCCAGTGCTCATCCAAGGCCCGAAGCAACCCGGCAACGACATTGATGTGTACCTAAGGCCATTAGTTGATGAACTTTTGCAGTTGTGGTCCGAACCAGGTGTACGTGTGTGGGATGAGCACAAACAACAGGAATTTGACCTACGAGCGTTGTTGTTCGTAACCATCAATGATTGGCCTGCTCTTAGTAACATTTCAGGACAGTCAAACAAGGGATACAATGCATGCACGCACTGTTTAGATAAGACTGAAAGTATACATTTGGGAAACAAGAATGTGTACCTGGGGCATCGTCGATTTCTTCCGAACAGTCATGCCGTAAGAAAGAAAGGCAAGCATTTCAACGGTGAGGCAGATCGCCGGAAGAAGCCTAACCTCCCTGATGGTGATGTTATATATGACATGGTCAAGGATTTAGAAGTAATCTTTGGAAAGGGTCCTGGCAGTCTATCTGTTCCGAATGACGCTGACACACGTACCCATATGGAAGAAGAAATCTATATTTTGGGAGCTACCCTATTGGAAAGTCCTAGAGGTCCGGTCTTCAATCGACGTGATGCACGTGACGAAGAATCTTTGCGTGAACCTGCTAGGCTTCCTGGGCGTGTATGGGAAGACAAAAGATACACCAAAGCACGGAGGACCAGCAACGTATGAAAGACCCATACAACAAGCAGACGGATAAAGGGCGTCAATACTTAAGCAGCTACGCTCTTACCAAAGCAGAGAAGGAAATCTTTTTTGAATGCCTGAGCAGTATCAAGGTCCCGGCTGGCTTCTCGTCAAATATAAAGGGAATAATAAATATGGCAGAGAAAAAATTCCAGAACCTGAAGTCTCATGATTGCCACGTGATTATGACGCAGTTGCTTCCGGTTGCATTGAGGGGGCTTCTACCGGAAAATGTTCGAGTACCCATTGTGAAGCTATGTGCATTCCTCAATGCAATATCTCAGAAGGTCATCGATCCAGTAACTCTACCAAGTTTACAGAAGGCTGTGGTCCAATGTCTTGTCAGCTTCGAGTTGGTGTTCCCCCCATCATTCTTCAATATTATGACGCATCTCCTGGTTCACCTAGTCGACGAGATTGCCATTCTCGGTCCTGTATTTCTACACAATATGTTCCCCTTCGAGAGGTTCATGGGAGTCTTGAAGAAATATGTTCATAACCGTGCTAGGCCAGAAGGAAGCATCTCAAAGGGCTATGGAACAAGGAGGTCATTGAGTTCTGTGTTGACTTTATTCCTGACCTTAAGCCGATTGGTGTTCCTGAATCGCGGCATGAGGGGAGACTGAGTGGAAAAGGCACGCTAGGAAAGAAAGCACTGATATGTAGGGACGGGCATTCTTTAACTCAAGCACACTACACAGTTCTACAAAGTTCCACCTTCGTGGCTCCGTATATCGAGGAACACAAGAATTATGTACGCTCCAAGAACCCGGGGAAGGCTGACTCCTGGATTAAAGAAAAACACATGGAGACTTTCGGCAGTTGGTTGCGATTACAGCTCATGAATGACACCACTGTCGGAGATCAGCTCTACTTGTTGGCCGCGTCACCATCTTCGACTGTATTGAATTTCCAAGGGTACGAGATAAATGGGAATACATTTTACACGATCGCCCAAGATAAAAAGAGCACCAACCAAACAGTGGTGTCCGCTTTGATGCAACAGACGAGATGGGCAAAAGGACACATACTATGGTTACATAGAGGAGATATGGGAACTTGACTATGGACCTACTTTTAAGGTCCCTTTGTTTCGGTGCAGTTGGGTCAACATGAATGGAGAAGGGATAAAGGTAGACCAGCTGTACGGAATGACAACAGTGGATCTCAAGAATCTTGGTTACAGAACGAACCATTCGTCCTAGCCAATGATGTGGCTCAGGTTTTCTATGTGAAGGACATGTCCTCCAGACCGAAAAAAAGAAAAAAAAAGCAAACGAATACATCAGACGATGAGCCAAAGCGTCACATAGTTCTTTCAGGGAAAAGAAACATCGTGGGAGTCGAGGACAAGACAGACATGTCAGCAGATTATGATAAGTTTGATGAAATTCCGCCCTTCACAGTGAAAACTGACCCAAGCATCCCGTTAAATAATGAAGATGCTCCATGGTTACGGCTGAAGCGATCATAGGCAAGGGACATATGTGTATAGTAATGTATTAAACCTTTTAGAAAACAAGTGACCATATGTAATGTATGGTTCCCGAGTCCATTTTTATTTAATCCAGTTACATAGCACGGGTCCATTTTTATTTAATCATAATACATCACGAATAATATCACTAACTTTTGCCGGGTCCTAAGCCACGGGGTGATGAGCGGCCGGCGCTGCGCACCCAAAGAGCAGGAACCATCATAGGGTCAATACTCACGTGAGAAGGATCCCTATGAAGAACCATCCATGTACTGTCATACACCGCTGGCGTATCCAACATAAACACATAGCGATTGACGTGCTCATTCTCCTCGGTGATACGGCGACGTACCACCTCCTCGGGGGCCGGCTCCCTCTGTACCGAGTGTGGCCCACATGACTTCCACCAAACAAGATCCGGGTCGACGACGTCACCCGGATTCCTCACCAAGCGACGCGTCCCGGAAGATAATGAAAGTGCATGAGCCCTCATGTGTGGTTTTGGTAATTAATGACAACCTATATGGACTAATGGTTGCATTGAGCTATCCTTGTAGGGCTTGTCCATTGGCAATGCTTGAACACCATGTGTTGGTATCAAGATTGAAAGAAGAAAATAAAGTGATGACCAAAGCAATATCCAAGTCATCATATATATATATATATATATATATATATATATATATATATATATATATATATCAAGAGAAGAAGATGAAGTGCAAGTTTAATATGATCCATCTAGAAAGATATTATTTGATTGAAGCTTGCAATGGATACATGAAGACGGAGCTTAGCGAGGCTCTCCCATAATGGGGTATGGGGGAGTATTTGGAGAAGTCTTCATCAAGCATGTGCTAGCAAGCACAATCAAGAAAGGTGTTCCAATTTGAGGGAGTCAAGATCGTCATCATCTAGATCAAGTGGAATGCGCAAGGCAAAGGTATGATCTTGATAGGGTTTCTGTTTTACCGGTTTCGTGGTGTTAGTAGGAGACCGGGTTATAGGATAGACGGCGTACTATCAAGAGGGGCTCTCAAGTGAGTAACTTGATCGCATCTTTGTGGAGAGCTCAAACCTTTACATACTTGGCATATCATCTTTCTTGGTTCTTAATTGGCTTTTATCCATGTGAGAATTTAGAGCTTGTGTTCATCTCCATGCCAAGCTCTAGTTCATCAAAAACGGATTTCATTTGAATATCTTGTGATGTTTTTGATGTTGGAAGTTTTACCGGTTCGTCTTTTGTAGAGATGTCAAACTCTTCTCTTGTGTTATCCACCCCACATGATGGACTATGATGTTTCTCTATATTATCTTGTTAAGCTCTTCGTTGCGATTCCAACGAGCCCAAGAACATCGAAAACGGAGTCCAGATGAGAAACATATTGCGATTTTGGTTTGGAGGTTTTATCAGTTGTTCTTTTATCGAGAGGTCTAACCTTTCCCTATTTGGTTTTATCCTCAATTGTCGGACTATGATGTTTCTCTGCATGATCTTGTTAAGCTCTTCGTTGCGATTCCAACGAGCCCAAGAACATCGAAAACGGAGTTCGGATGATCAAGATATGTTCGTTTTCGTGTTAGACTTTTTTCTGTTTTTGGTTGGCCGGCCCCCAGGCCAGCCCAGGCCGGCCCCAGGGCCGGCGGGCTTTGTTGGGCACCCAGACTTCAGCCCAGCCTAGGCCGGCTGTAGGGCCGGCCGGCTCTGTGAGGCGCCCGGCCTCCTGCCCAGCCTAGGCCGGCCTCCAGGCCGGCTATAGCGTACCTGCACTAAGAAATTGGCAAGGTACCTGTGTATAGTGCAAACCCCTGGATCGATTCATTTGCACACACAGTCTAAGATGAAATATCACAACATTGTATCAATTATTACACGTGGATCCAGTACTTAGGAAAATATCCTTTACAAATTGCATAGCACGAAGCTAGCTTTGAAAGAGTAAAGCAGCGAAAATTTATTCTTCATGGAGTCTCCATCATCATCATGTGCCACAGGTGAAAACATGTTGGTTGCAGACTCGAAACCTTAACGAACCTTACTCGTCGTCAGAGCAATCTGCAACAAATAAAATGTTGCAACAGAGTGGGTCAGATACCATTAAAAATGGATCTGGCAAGTGACACTATGTGGACACTTAATGGAATAACTCTATAGCCTATATGCATATTTGGCTGGTGGAGTTCAAGGCTATTTTGCATAAAAGCCAATTTTGCCTAACACTTTGTAAAACATTTTCTTCAAATGTTTGAGACAATATGGCATGAAATTCATAGTCTCGTCTACCCTTGTTCACCCATCAAGTTTTACTTAGAGAAATAAGATGTTGGGAGCCTCCGTTGCCATCCTTGATCAGCTGCTTGAATTGTCCGTAACCGGGGACATGGCTAAGTACTTAGTTTTAACTCTGCAGAGGTTGTGCACTTTCACCATTAGACCCAACAAACCCAAACTATCCTCAAGCACTCAAATTGTGCTAAGGAAAAGGAGAGAGTTGAGACGAGACTTTTCAGAAGCATATTCCCCATCCCATACCGGTTTGACCCGTTCCCTCCTACATCCTCTACATCTGCTTGTCAAGCCGGGAGGAGTCCACGCAACTTAATCCATCTAGCCAGAGCCAATTTGACTAATGGCTGCATGGTAAGCAACTTCACTTAGAGAAACATTGGTCCCTTTAATCCTGGGTGGCAATCCACAAGTGAATAAACACTCAACTCTGACAGCCAATCAAGCCCAAATCCACCCAGGTGATAAATTAACTTAGTGGAATTTAAGCTTTCAATAAAACACTTTTGCATTGCATCAATATTTCTACTAAGTTATCAATAGGATTCTAGACACAACTAGTGTAAAGGAGATAGTAGTTTTAGCATAGCAATACTATCCTACACATGCATATAAAGAAATACACTAAGTCATGCATAGAAAATACTTAGGAAATTTATGGGGGTGTGCCACTTGCCTTGGCAAACAGAAGAACAGGTGTAGCAGTTGCAACCACCTTCGTCTCTCTCCGGAATTTCTAACAAGTCAAACAAATCACAAATAAACATACAATCATAAATGCAACCCTTAGAAAAATATGATATGCATGTGATGCAGGATGACACAGAGAAATGTGGTATGAAAGACAAGCAAAACAAAATAAGGGAAAGACAACAAAATAACATTATCCCATTCAGCTAAGGCAAGGTCAAGGTAGAGTAAAATAAATTTGATAAAACCACCACTTGAAGGTTGTAAGGCCACTCTAAGTCTTCACAAGTTTGGTCTTCAAATAATCTTCAACTCCTTTGCAGCTTCATGTATCTTCCATGGTCTTCAATTAGAACTCTAAGAACTTAGTCTTAATCACTAAGGACTTGGTCTATGTCCAAAGTGAGACAAAATTTAGAAAGAGAGAAGATAGAAGGAAAGAACTAGTTGGTCTTCCAAAATTCTTCTCGAGGCTTCCTTGTAGCTTTCTTCTTGGTGTATTGACTTCATTTAATTTGGTAGACTTGATGGTTCTACAGTCTTGATGATGTTGGCAGTACCAAGGTTGGTCTTGAATATAACTTAGCCACCATGAAGTAGGAAGAAAGGAGAGAAAGGAAAGAAAGACTTAGAAAAAGGTAGGATGGTTGGTCTTCATGAATTTCCTCTTGATTTCTTCTAAGTACTTTCTTCTTGGAGATGCTTCTGGAGTCTTGTTTTCTTGGTAAGTCCTTCTTTGTTTCTTCATTGTTTCCACTAATTTCTAACTTAGTGGTTTTGACTAGAGAGGTCAAGAGATCTACCATGCATCCTCAAAATTTCTAAGGAGGAAGTCATGTGAAAAGTATAAAATAATACTAAGGACTTAATTATGCATGCCATGCTTATGTAAATGCTCTAAGGAAATGCAAGCAAACAAGATGATCCAAAAATGACTAAGGACCAAGGTCACAACATATGATTCGAAATTTCCACTAAGGGAAATAAAGGTTAAGACCATAAGTCAAAAATAAACCTAAGGAAAAGTGAACCAAAAAGAGGTGCTAGATTTTGCTAAGGAAAAGTATTGTCAAAAACACTTGTCAAATAATTCCTAAGGAAGAAAATAGTTTTGTTTTGAGAGGCAAAATATTTCTAAGTACTTTTTGTAACTAAAGTGACCAAAATATGACTAAGTCATTTTATTAATCGAATATATGAAGAAAAATAATTTTAATTATTAAAATAACACCTAAAAAGCATTTTAAACATTATTTAATTACAACAACGTAGAAAAACACTTCTACAAAAATACTAGAATAATCCTACGGCCAGAACTTAATTAAGTAAAATCATAGCCAAGGAATTTAAACAAATATCAAATTTTAATTTAGAAATATGTTCAAAAACATCAATTAAGCCACTTTTATAATTAAACAAAATTAATTCGACGAAACCCTAGATTAAACATGCTAGAAAGTTTCTACACATCATAAGCTACCCAGATATATATTTTTTTATAATTTTTGGATAAGTCAATAAAAATTAATGTTCAATTTAATTCGCAGGGACCTATCTGTAACGTGCAGGGGCCAGATTGAAAGAAGAAAAGAAAAACAAATCTTCACGCTGAAGTCCTCGGCGATGGCGTCCACGCGGCGGCCTCCGATTGGTGCGCTTCTCTTCGCGGGCGGATGCGGACGCGGATGGGTTGCGGTGCGGACGGACGTGGATGGATGCGGGCTTCGCGGACGACTTGCCGACGTGGCTTCTTCTGGTTGGCTGGTACCCCTTCGCGGTGAGATCTAATCTACGGCGTCCATCGCAGATCCAACGGCCTAGGTTCTACGGCCAAAAACGATCGACGTCTCCACCGGAAACATGCCGGACTTCTACCTCTACGGTGGCGCCATGGCCGGAGTAGACGATCCAGCGCTACAGAGAGACAAGGAAGGGGAAAAGCATACCGACGGATGCAGGAGATGAAGACGAACTCGACGATGCAGAAGGGGTGGCGTGGGCGCTTCTGGTGGTCGAGAATAGCTCGCCGGACTTGGAGAAGCGGCAGAGAGCTCCTGTCGATCAAGCTCCGCCTGATTCTGTGCACGAAAAAAAATCACGGGACAAGATCAGGGATGTGTGCAAGGAAGAATTACGAAGAAAGGAGGAGATGGGAGAGTTCGGGGTGGCTGGTACTCGCCGGACTCAAAGAAATTCACCGGCGACCGTGGCGGCACGTCGAGCTTGAAATCGAGCAGTCTGGGGGCTCTCGAGTTGCGGTTTTTGGGGCAAAAGATAACGGAGGGTGCGGGGTTTATATGGGGCTCGAGAGATTGGATAGAAACCGTTTAAACGCGACGAAATTGCTCCAGATTTGGCTAGGGTTTCGGAGTTCTTTCTTGCGCGAGAGGTTGAAGACTGATTGCGTCACGGCTTGCGTCATGGGTGGGGCCCACCTGGCAGTGAGAGAAAGGGAGGTGGGCTGCTGTCTGCTGCACGCGCGGTAGAGAAGAGATGGGCTCGGCCCAGTTAGCCCTTTTCCATTTTTTTGTTCTCCTTTCTTTTTCGGTTTTCTGGTTTCTAAATAACTTTTAAAATATAAATCCAAAAGGATTCAAATCAATTCCTAAAATTTTGTAAAAAGAAAACCTGTCAAAATAGACATTCAAAAACACTTTTGCACCAATTTTAGAAATTAATCTTTAAATTAAGTTTAAAACAATTTGACACTTAATGTCCAAATTTAAAATATGTTTTAAAACAAAACGAATGTGGCTTAAATAAAATTAAGTACCACAATTGTAAATATTTGAAAATACTTATTTACCATAAATACAAGCAAAACACAACACATAAAACCAAGTAAAAAATAATATAAAAAGCATAATTGCTATTTTATTTTTAACATTTTCTCAAATAGGTTTTCAATTGGAACTAATTTCCAACCTTTGAAATTTTTAAATGCAAACAATGCAAGAATATGATGAATGCATGCATGAATTTTCTTTTCAAATCAACATACATATAGCTTTCGATTTTTTTTAATTTTTCTGATTTTTTTTCAAATTTTTGAAAAACTTGGGATGTTACACCGGCCCTCGCGAATATGGCTCCAACAGGCAGATTTCTGCTACCCCTTTTAAGGGGTCTTCATCCCCAAAGAGACCCCAACTTTCCGAGCTTGCTTTTCCTCTCTCTCTACTCCATTGTTGACATTTGAAAAGCTTGCCTACCTCTCAATCCCTCCCATGATTCTTGCATATTTTTGAGGGAAAGTGAGAGGAGATCTAGATCCATATTTCCACCAATCCATCTCTCCTCTAAGTGAGGGGAACCCTTTGGATTTAGATCTTGGAGTTCCATTTGTTGTGTTCTTTGTTGTTCTTCCTCTTGTCTCTCCCCATAAGCATTAGTTACTTGTGGTGGGATTCGAGAGTGAAGGATTTGAGCCTTGTGCTCTTGATATTGCTTCGTTGCATCGGTTTGTGCTCTCCACGAGGATTTGTGGAAGTTGAAAGCTTGTGAACTTGTTACTCTTGGGTCTTTGGACCCTAGATGCCTGTGTGGTGGTTGGACCCTTGGTGGTCACTTGTAGCTGTTCGGGAGCCCCTAATCGCATTGTGGGTTATGCCCCGGATCGTTGTTGAAAGGCTCCGGATTTTCGCCTCGAAGGATTCCGATAGTGGAAGGTGAACCAATCCTTTGTGGTGCGGTTCATCGGAGAAGAAGGTGAAACCTTTGTGGTTGTTGAACCATTGTGTTGGTTCACACCTCTCCAACGAGACGTACTCCCCTAAAAAGGAGAAATTCGGGAATACATCCTCGTCTCCGCGTGCCTCGGTTATTTCTATACCCGAGCTCTTTACTTATGCACTTTACATTGTGATAGCCTTCATGCTTGAAGTATTCTATATTGTTATCACCTTGTTGCTTGTCTTGCTTAGCATAAGTTGTTGGTGCACATAGGTGAGCCTAGTTTACTTAGGTTGTCGGCTTGTTAATTTAAACACCTAGTTTTATTCCGCAATTAGCAAGACTAAATCGGAAAAGTTTTAATCGCCTATTCACCCCCCCTCTAGGCGACATCCTTGTCCTTTCAATTGGTATCAGAGCCTGGGCTCTCTTTTTGGGCTTTACCGCCTAGAGAGTAAAGATTTCGTTTAGAGAATTAGTGCACGATCCCACTTTCATATTCGATGGCACAAATTATGATGTTTGAAAAATTCGCATACTTAATCTTTTTAGGGCCATGGGTCCAAATTATATCAAGAGGATTGTAGATGTGGGTTTTTCTCCTCCAAAGGATTCCCAAGAATTATCTTTAGAGGATGAGATAAACTCTCATCTCGAGACTCAAGTTTCTAATGGTCTTATATGTGTTTTGACCGATGTAGTTCTTGCTTCAATCATGCCTTTTTGGAACGCTAATAAACTTTGGACCAAGCTTCAAGATATATATGAAGTGTCCAACATTATTGAGGATGATTGTTCTCCTTCCACCTCCAGACGTGATGAGTTCACAACTTCTTCCACTTCACCAACATGTGATTTGTCACAAAGTAATGATATGGTGAGTGGTGATAGAAATTGCTTTGTTGATGGTGAATATTCATTGACTATACTTCATCTCTATCTCGTTGCAATGGTCTATCTTTGGACTTAAACTCGTCTAGCACTCCAAATGTCATACATGGTAGAGTTGATAGTCCTTGCATATCATGTAATAGCTGCTTAACTAAATCTCATGATGATATGCTTCCATATGCTCTAGTACTTGCATGACTAACAATGTAGAGGAATCCCAACATTTGTTGGAACAAGACATGGACCTCAATGGTGCTTCATGTAATTCTTCATCATATTTGTCCACTACTCACTTTTGCCTTATGGCTAAAGAGTCTGAGGTATCTCCTACCTCGAATCCCGACATATCTTGTGATGATGTGGATGAAGATTCTCATGGAGCGCTTATGGATGTTGAATCCATAACAAAGAGGGTAAGATGGTATTGGTGCTCTCCCTAAAAGTAGCAAAGCTATCCCTCCTCTAAGTGAAATCATTGTTTATGCTATTAAGAGTAGAGAAATCATTGAGGACTTGGAAACCCAATTACTCGAGAAATGTCAAATTGAGAGAGAGGATGCCGAGGAAAAGGCATCCTTAATGAATGCCCTTGAGGAAGAGCAAGAGCTTCGAGTGTCTCTTGAAGAGAAACTTGAATCTCTTGATGAAACAAATGATCTTATTATTGCTAAAATCATTAAGGAAAGAGATCATGCCATTGCTAAATATAAATTGCTTAAAAAGGAAAAAGTTGAATTTGGTGTTGGCAATGCTAGACCAATTGAGGATATAGAGAAACTTGACAAAGCACACAAGGTCTTAGAAAGTGAACACTCTCTCCTATCAAGTCTCATGATCAACTCCAAACTCAACTATCTAAAAATGATGAGCTTGCCAAGTTGCCTCCTTCTATTGCTAATGATAATGATGCTTGTGCTACTAACTCCACTTCTTGTGAAGCATCTATTTTGAAGGAGAATGTTGAGCTAAGGGCTCGACTTGAGTTGCTAACTAGCAAGTATGGGTAATTAGAAGAACGTCATGAAAAGCTCTCTTGCTCTAATGAGGATCTTCTAGCATCCCATGCAAGGCTAAAGTTAGCTCATGAGGCTAGCGCTACAAAGGTAACATCTTGTGAGCCTCATGTGGACAATGGCACAACTTCTACTAGAAATGCTATATTGCCATGTGCTAGTCCTAGTAATTCATCCACTCACAATGTTGCTACATCTTGTGATGAATTACTTTCCTTACCTTGTTGCTCTATCAATGAAGCTTCTACTTCCTCTAGTATTTGTGTTGATACTAACCATGTAGAGGAATTAAAAGAGCTCAAGGCCCAAGTCACTTCTTTGAAGACAAACTTGGAAAAGCGTCTAGTTGGGGATTCTACACTTGACAATATGTTGAGTGTTCAAAGGCGCCCCAATGACAAGAGTGGGCTTGGATTCAACTCCAATAATAAGAACAAGTCCAAGTTTAACAAGAAGAAAAAGGGCCAAGAACAAGTTAAAGATTCGGCCAAGATTGTTTGCTTCAAGTGCAAAGTTGAAGGGCACCATGTTAGATCTTGCCCTTTGAAGAAGAAGCCTCTTAGTGAGAAGCAACAAGGGAAGAAGCCTCAAGTTCAAACTCAAGTTCCTCAAGTTGAAGAACGGCCTCTTCTCAAGAAGAATCAAGCTACCCCTCCTCAAGTCGAGATTCCAACTAAGAAGAAAGGGGGAAGAAAATGTTGCTACATATACCGTGAGAAGGGTCACTTTGCTTCTTCATGCACCAATGGTACCTTATCCAACCCCATTATAATTGATGATGTTTATTCTCTTCGGAAAGATAAGGTTGGCAATGTGTTTGCCAAATATGTTGGTACTCAAAGTGGTGTCAAGAAAAGAACCATTTGGGTTGCCAAACCTATTGTGACTAACCTCTTAGGACCCAACTTGGTTGGGGACCAACAAACAAAAACTTGATCAATAGGTGTTGTTGGAGGGCATTAGAGACTTGGCTACACTATGAAGAATTAAGGGATCTTCATCAATTATATTCTCTCAAGTCAAGTTATTTGGATTATATTGCTCTATCTCATATCCAATGTTCCTCATTGCGGTAACTTTTATTTAAATCATATATACATTGAAAGTTGCTTGCACCCTTGCATGTGTTAGGTTTTGTACCTTGCTAGTGTTGGTATGTGTTGTGCTCTCTACTTACTTATCTTGAGTAATCAAGAATGTGCATGTTGGTTTGTACACCATTTACTTGTGTTGAGCCGTATTGCTTTTATTTGATATTTTATCTTGTTGGCTCTCTTTTATAGAAATTAATGGACTATCCTATTTTGGGGGAGTGATATGCTTCGTGCACTTCACAATCCTAAAATTGTGTATACATGAGGAATACCACTTAGTGTTGACATATTAACATTATCTATTCTCTATGTGGTATGTTATGCTCATGAGAAATTCAAATTCTATAATGTCCAGCTTTCTCGAGTTGGTTTTGTTTGCCTCTTGTTTTAAAATTAATGGATCATCACATTATGGGGGAGTAATAAGCTATGTGCATATTACAAGCCTAGAAAATGTGAACATGTGAGGTTTTGCCACCTAGAATTGATATTGCTAATTATCTTGTTCATATGTGGCATGTTTATCAAACAAGTTCCATATTTGCTTAAATACCTTTTATCTCTCATCTTTTGGATCTTGTGTGTGAGAGAGTTTCTTGGTGCTTTGCATGATCATTGATCAAATTGAAGCCGTCAAGAATCTCTATCTAAGCATGTGTTTCAATTCTTATCCTTTGCCATATGCTTAGTTGTTGTGAAGTTGGTCTTGAATATCATTCCTATATACCACCGAGAAATATCTCCATATACTCCTTGTCCATGACAAGTGATAGTCATAATTGTGGTGGAATTTGTAGACCACCTTCATGTTTGACTCTTGCTTTGAATTGCCTTAGTTTTGATCTAACTCTCATTTGTCTTTCGTGTATCTTTTGGATCCTTGTTGCTCTGCTCAAAATTTGTTTTGTGCTTTCTTGTGTTGTGAAAAGCAATGATCAAATTCTTGTGCATTGACATTCAAAAGTCATACTTCTTGATAATGCACTATTCTTTAGGAAGCTATCCTACTTTGAGTGGAACATCGTTCTTTAAATTGGTATTGCAACTTCTTGCCTTTCTTGAATATGACTAGTGTTTGAATATATATATATATATATATATATATATATATATGGAGAGTGATGATCTCATTTGTGTGCATTTTGTATTCAAATGCAAAATCATAAATAATGCACACATCTTGGGGGAGCAATCCTATATGCTTTTTGAACATTAGTTGTCTTAGTTTGGTATTTGATCCCGATGACGTGTCTCTTGGAAGACAAACATTTTTCGTCTTGGTACCTTGTGCCATCATGAAACGTGTAGAGGGTTTGGTTTATTCCTTGATGGTATTTTCATCAATTGCTACTTTACTTTCATTTGGTATCTTTTCAAAGTATTATCTTCAATCATGTGTTGATTTTGGTCTTTGATATAATTTGGGCAATTTGTTTTCTTGTCACACTTGAGTGTGCTTTGTTGGTTGAATTGGTGCTTTGTCCAAATTGTATCTCATTTGGTTCTTGAAAGTCATGTGCATGCATATTTATTATATGTATATCTTATGCCATGCTTACTTTCGTTGATCCAATATATAGGATAAACTCCATCAAATCCTAAATGGCTAAGATGTGCATGAAATTCAATTTCATATCAATATGCACATATTTATGTGGAGTTTGTCCTATGTAGTGTAGTTGCTCTAACTACTTTGTACCCAATGAGTTTGGGTACTATTTTGTACTTGAATTTGTTTTAGGTACATAAGAGATGCATTGGAGGCTTGTCTCATTTATAAGGAAGGTGGTATCACCATGTGCTTATTGGAGCCAAGCTTGGATGATCGTTAACTCTTATCTTCTACATCACCAATGCTATCTCGGTAACAAGTATCTACCTCATGCATACATTTCTAGCTTTCAACCTTGTGTAGGTTATATCTTGGCATGAATTTCCTTTGTGCGATACTTGTTATCTTTCTCGGAGCATCTCATTTATCACCTTATTTTTTATGCTATGATGAGATTGTGTTGGAAGTTCATCTATATCCTGTTAAGATAAATTTGAGCTTTGTGCTATGCTTTTAAGCAATGATCTTATTGGTATATATATGACTTCCATTTGGATATCATGTTCTTCACCGTAGTATCTACTTTGTGTGTGCATGTTTCTTTCTGGACTTATATCTTCATGATTGATGTCTACTTAGAAACTTATACACATGTGAGTAGTTATATCTTTATTTGGTATTCCATTTTGTTAGTTACCACCTTTTATTGCTTTTGATTCTTTGGTGTCTCTAAAAGGCACAAGCTTTGTTTTTCTTTTGGTATTCCTTTTTGGACCTTAATAAGCTTGTGGACCTATTTGCTCCATCTTTTAGGTTGTGTTTATGGAAAGACATGATATGCACCATGTGCCACTTATATTGAACGACTATGTTGATGCTACTCATCTTTGCATTAGTCTCCTAAAATGTCTCTCCTTATCACACCCATATTTTTTTCGGTTGAGCAAGTCTTTATTTGTCGCTTCTTTCTCTTGTTGCTCAACATTTCCTTGTTGCAAGTTGTTTTGCTTCTTTTCTATCTTTAAGCCTTCTTGCACTTGTTTGGGTTTCAAAATGATCAAAGAGGGAGTGAGGATTCCATGTTGTGCACAACATATTAAAATGCAAATCCTACTTTGTGCACGTACCTTGGGGAGTTCCCTCTTGATTTTTAGAACATTTGGTTGATCTTATCTTAATATCTTCTTGTGTCCAATTGTTCTTTCGGATCCTTTGATTGCTTGCCTCTTTTGTTGAGGTATCTCTCCTTTTGCTTTTTTGTTGCAATCGTTGGATTCTCAATATAGTTTGATTTCCTCTTTTTTATTGATCAATGGAAATGCCCATTTGATTCTACTCATTTTATGAGAAAAGTTAAAATTGTGGAGGAACTCTCACTATGTTAGCCTTCCAAATCTTTTTGCCCATTTCGGCAATTGTTGCCAATGGGGGAGAGGTTTTGGAGGGTTTATGAGATTCGGCTTTATACTTTGATTGGTTCTTAAGTATTGGCCTTTCTTGCCTTTGCATTCGTTGCTTGGCTTTGTATATAGTGGAAACTCCACCACCGGTAACAGTTGACAATATATGCAATGAATTCATGTTCATACACACGTGCATAGATTGTGGGGGAGTTTGCACTATATATGTGGTTGGACTAACATCACATACTTTCGTAATATTTAATGTTAGTGCAACCGCTCCTTGTTCGTTAAATTCCATATTATAAACCCTCTCAAAAGAGATTGTCATCAATTACCAAAATGGGGGAGATTGAAAGTGCATGAGCCCTCATGTGTGGTTTTGGTAATTAATGACAACCTCTATGGACTAATGGTTGCATTGAGCTATCCTTGTAGGGTTGTCCATTGGCAATGCTTGAACACCATGTGTTGGTATCAAGATTGAAAGAAAAAGATAAAGTGATGACCAAAGCAATATCCAAGTCATCATATATATATCAAGAGAAGAAGATGAAGTGCAAGTTCAATATGATCCATCTAGAAAGATATCATTTGATTGAAGCTTGCAATGGATACGTGAAGACGGAGCTTAGCGAGGCTCTCCCATAATGGGGTATGGGGGAGTATTTGGAAAAGTCTTCATCAAGCATGTGCTAGCAAGCACAATCAAGAAAGGTGTTCCAACATGAGGGAGTCAATATCTTCATCATCTAGATCAAGTGGAATGCGCAAGGCAAAGGTATGATCTTGATAGGGTTTCTATTTTACCGGTCTCGTGGTGTTAGTTGGAGACCGGGTTAAAGGATAGACGGCGTACTATCAAGAGGGGCTCTCAAGTGAGTAACTTGATCGCATCTTTGTGGAGAGCTCAAACCTTTGCATACTTGGCATATCATCTTTCTTGGTTCTTTATTGGCTTTTATCCATGTGAGAATTTTGAGCTTGTGTTCATCTCCATGCCAAGCTCTAGTTCATCAAAAACGGATTTCATTTGAATATCTTGTGATGTTTTTGATGTTGGAGGTTTTACCGGTTCATCTTTTGTTGAGAGGTCAAACTCTCCTCTTGTGTTCTCCTCCCCACATGATGGACTATGATGTTTCTCTGCATGATCTTGTTAAGTTCTTCGTTGCGATTCCAATGAGCCCAAGAACATCGAAAACGGAGTCCAGATGAGAAACATATTGCGGTTTTGGTTTGGAGGTTTTATCGGTTGTTCTTTTATCGAGAGGTCTAACCTTTCCCCATTTGGTTTTATCCTCCATTGTTGGACTATGATGTTTCTCTGTATGATCTTGTTAAGTCTTCGTTGCGATTCCAACGAGCCCAAGAACATCGAAAACGGAGTTCGGATGATCAAGATATGTTCGTTTTCGTGTTGGACTTTTTTTCTGTTTTTGGTTGGCCGGCCCCCAGGCCAGCCCAGGCCGGCCCCAGGGCCGGCGGGCTCTGTTGGGCCCCCAGCCTTCAGCCCAGCCTAGGCCAGCTGTAGGGCCGATCGGCTCTGTGAGGCGCTTGGCCTCCTGCCCAGCCTAGGCCGGCCCTCGCGAATATGGCTCCAACGGGCAGATTTCTGCTGCCCCTTTTAAGGGGTCTTCTTCCCCAATGAGACCCCAACTTTCCGAGCTTGCTTTTCCTCTCTCTCTCTCCTCCATTGTTGACATTTGAAAAGTTTACCTACCTCTCAATCCCTCCCATAATTCTTGCATATTTTGAGGGAAAGTGAGAGGAGATCTAGATCCATATTTCCACCAATCCATCTCTCCTCTAAGTGAGGGGAACACTTTGGATTTAGATCTTGGAGTTCCATTTGTTGTGTTCTTCATTGTTCTTCCTCTCTTCTCCCCCCATAAGCATTAGTTGATTGTGGTGGGATTCGAGAGTGAAGGATTTGAGCCTTGTGCTATTGCCATTGCTTCGTTGCATCGGTTTGTGCTCTCCACGAGGATTCGTGGAAGTTGAAAGCTTGTGAACTTGTTACTCCTGGGTCTTTGGACCCTAGACGCCCGTGTGGTGGTTGGACCCTTGGTGGTCACTTGTAGCTGTTCGGGAGCCCCAATCCCATTGTGGGTTGTGCCCCGGATTGTTGTTGATAGGCTCCGGATTTCCGCCTCGAAGGATTCCGATAGTGGAAGGTGAACCAATCCTTTGTGGTGCGGTTCATCGGAGAAGAAGGTGAAACCTTTGTGGTTGTTGAACCATTGTGTTGGTTCACACCTCTCCAACGAGACGTACTCCCCTAAAAAGGAGGAACTCGGGAATACATCCTCGTCTCCGCGTGCCTCGGTTATTTCTATACCCGAGCTCTTTACTTGTGCACATTACATTGTGATAACCTTCGTGCTTCAAGTATTCTATATTGATATCACCTTGTTGCTTGTCTTGCTTAGCATAAGTTGTTGGTGCACATAGGTGAGCCTAGTTTACTTAGGTTGTTGGCTTGTTAATTTAAACACCTAGTTTTATTCCGCAATTAACAAGCCTAAACCGGAAAAGTTTTATTCGCCTATTCACCCCCTCTAGGCGACATCCTTGTCCTTTCAGACACCACCTCCCAGTGCCAGCCCAGCGGAGCCTAGTCCCGGACATCGCCCCTCGCATCCAACAGGCCGGACATCGTCGCCGAGATCTGAAAAAATGAGTGGGGAATTTGATCAAACAGCTAAGGTGCATGCAACCTAGGTAGGGGAGGGAGAGGGCAGTACCTTGGGGAGGGGACAGAGGGCGGTGTGGAGCCTCCTTATATATAAGAAAAAGTTAAAAGAAAAAAAAGCAAAAACAGGAAAAAAAACCTCACCCACCCGATCAGCGCGCCCACCCGGTAACTGACCAAAACACACGGTTTCCCCGTCATACAGCCCAACGGTGCATCGTTGGGCTGTATGACGGGAATCCGAATGCTTTGTATACCAAAATGAACTACAAGGAGTAGACACTGAGTGCCGAACATGTCGAGGAGGGGCGCTATATATAGGGTCATGTGGCTCACAAGAAGAAACACACCCTGATCCAACGGCTCACAAGCCGTCAAAAGAAACACACCCCTGATCCAACGGCTCACAAGCGCTCGAAAGAAACACACGATCTGTGTGCTTCTTCCTTATTGGTGGGATTCCCTTTAGTCCCGGTTGGTAAAATTGCGCGGGAACAAATAAGCCCCTTTAGTCCGGTTGGTGGCTCACAAAGTGGTTGTGCTGATCCAACAGCTCACAAGCCCTCAAAAGAAACACACCCTGATCCAACGGCTCACAAGCGCTCGAAAGAAACACACGATCCGTGTGCTTCTTCCTTATTGGTGGGATTCCCTTTAGTCCCGGTTGGTGGCTCGAACAGGGACTAAAGGTCTATTTCTTCCCGCCTTATTTCTTCCCGCACTTTCCACCGCTTCCCGCCTCCGTCTTCCCGCCATTTCTCACTATATATATGTAGTCATGGCCTCCATTGGCATAGCACATCTAAACTCATATCTGCAACCTCATCACTCTCCCATGGCTTCCACCGTACCCACTCTAACCTACTCGGAGGCGGAGGCGCTTTGCGCCTCGAACTACCCCTGCCCGCCGGCTACGACGTCCCCGCCAGCTGGAGGCTGAGCACCAGAGGCATGCCGGTCCCTCCTGTCCCTCAAGGTTCGGTGCGCCGGGCGGCCATAACGAACCACAACTAACTCGAGCTCACTCCGGAGCAGCGGATGGATCCCCGCTGGAATCCCGACTACCGCCCGAATTGGGATGCCTTCTTCATCAATCGGCGTGAGAGGGCGCTTGCCAGGTACGAGGAGGACGACCCGCCTCCTTCGAACTTCAACGAGGCCGACCGTCGGCTGTGGTGGGGCGGCCGGACACTCCAGAGCGTCATGGACTACATCACGGCCGGCGATAACCCCCGCCTGCGCTACCCTCGTCCAGGCGAGCGCCGCCCGACGACAGCGACGACGACGGCGGCGACTACGAGGACTACGAGGACGAGTATTATAGGCCTAGGCAGGAGTATGACTAACCTGAGCCACATCATTAGTTAGGACAAATGGTTCGTCTATGTACCCAAGATTGTTGTCATTCCCTAATGCTGGTCTAGCTACGACAACGATCGTGTAAAATGTATTCTTTATCTCTGCATTTCCAACTAATGATCTTTAGCATCTGAATAAGTAATCTGGTTTTGAGTTAGTTATGCAAAAGATAAAAGTTAATGCATTTTTTAATTCAAAATGGCAAAATGGATAATAGTTTGAATAGTTAGAATAATTGTTTTATAAAACAGAAAATGGTTTTGAATTAGTTATTCAAATTCAAACACTTATGCAAAAAATAATTTGATGTAATATTTATGCAAAAAATGAATTAATTTCTGAATTAATAATTGGAAGTAATATTTATGCAAAAATGAATTAATAATTATTATTACTTAATCATAAATCTTATTTATCATTTTTAATCGATTTATACATATTATTTGTTGAATTTCGACTTACGGATTTAAAGATATGAATTTATCCATATTAAATTGAAAATGAAAATAATAATGTAAAATTGATTTTGGATTATTTATACAAATTCAAACACTTTTCATGTTGAAAGTTGTCTCAATTCAAAATATGCAATAAAGTTAATGCATTTTAATTGAAAATGGCAAAATGGTTAATAGTTTGTATAGTTAGAATAATTATTTTAGAAAACAGAAAATGGTTTTGGATTATTTATTAAAATTTAAAAACTTTTCATGTTAAAAGTCTTTTCAGATTCAAAACCATTTGAAATTCATATTCAAACACTTGAACAAGAAAAAAAAGGCGGGAACAACATTCAGAACTGAAAAGTTTGAAATAATTTTGAAAAAGGACTCATTGGTCCCGGTTTATACGAAGAACCGGGACCAACGAGTCCATGGACGCGCGAGGCAAATCTGGCATTCAATTGCCAGGGCATTGGTCCCGTTTCGTGGCAGCAACCGGGACCAATGAGTCCTGGTATAACTGCCTGCGCCCTTCTTCTTCCCCATTCCACGCAAAATCGATTAAGGACGACGCCGGAGCGAAAACTACGCCGTCAGGCTGCCCGACCTCGCCCTCGACGCTCCCTTGACGCCGGCGCCCTCGACGCCCGCGCCGCCGCGCCCTCGACGCCCACTCCGCGCCGCCTGCACGCCGCCCGCCCGTGCCGCGCCCGTGCCGCCCGCACGCACGAGCTCTCCGCCGTCTACGCTCGCCGGGGAAGGTGAGCCGCGGCCGCACTCGCACTCGCCCTCACCCCCTCGCCATCACGCCCTCACGCTCTGGCCACGGCGGCGCCGCCCATTGTGGTCGCCGCCGGCGCGCCCTCGCCCTCGCCCCCTCGATCGCCCTCACGCGCAGAAAAATAAATAAGTTGGGCCGAGCCCATTGGGCTGGAACCCTCTCGGCCCGTTTCTTTTTTTTTCCTTTCTCGAATTAAGGAATTAACAAAAACCTTTTGAATCTGTGACATGTTTAAAATTCAATTTCTTGAGATTTATATGTCCAAATAAATCGAATCAAAATTCTATGGATAGCTTAGGGAATTGTTTATCCAACCCAATTGGTTTCATCCTGTTTAGATCGATAACACATGTGTAGAAATTAAAGTACCACAGAAGGTTTAAATAACAAAATTGTTTGTTTCTGATGCTCTAGAACTCCGAATGATTTGAGGTCAATTTTGTTAGCTTAGTAATGAAAAATGTTAGTTATCCCTAGTTTTGTAGAATTATTAGAACAACAGAGGCAAAATAGAAAATCAGATAGTGACGTATCCTTTTCTGTAGTATAATAAATATAGTGGAATAAATAAGCATCCAAATGGACCTAGACCAATTTTGTTGGATCATAAACAATCAATGTTAGTTGTCCCTAAATTAGCATAATTTTGTGACAAACATAACTTGAGTTGTGCATTAAAACTTGTGTGACAAGTTTCTGCCATAATAATCATACATAAATAATGGTTAATTAAATTAAGTTGAATCCAATTGTTTTGCCTTGTGTATCCCAGTAGCCTTCTGTTACCCAACTAAAGTGTTAGGGAAAAAAATTATGTGAGGACTTGTTAGTACTGTGTTAGGAAAATTAAGAAATAGCTTATGCATTGTTGTGGGTAGATGCATCTTGACATATGGAACAAGTTATCCAACTAAAGTTTTGTGCATTGTTAATAATTTGCTGAAACTATGGATCGAGACGAAAATCAGGAAAACATCCTCGAGGATATCATCTGCGGGCCGGAAGATGTTGGCGATGTCACCTCACAGTTTCTGAACAACTCCGGTGAGGGAGATGAGTCTCTCAACCGAAGAGACGGCTCCCGTGAGGTAGAAGCCGACGGCTGGGGTGAGGGAGAAGCCGGCGGCTTCGATGAGGAAGAAGCCGAAGGCTCCGGTGGAACATTAAATGTTGCAAACTCCGACGAGGTGCATATATATATTAATTAATTAAGCCTCTGCTGTCTACATACATATACTAACGCTCTTTCTTCTTTTAGCCCTCCGGATCGAGCAAATCTTCTGTAAGGACAAAACGAGGCCCAGCCAAAAAGTTGGGTGACCATGAAAGGTATAGGATCGAAAAAGTCGCTGAAGACGGCACACCGATTGCTCTCCCTGATGTTGCAAAAAAAAATTGTAAAGCAATGCGGAGTTATTGTTAGGGACTACATCCCGATCACCGTTCGAGAATGGCATAAGCCAAAGGTGGGAGGAATAAGATATGTCGGCGACGTGGGCAAAGAAAACCTTTGGAAAAAGCTCATGGTTAATTTCACCCTGTCGGTGCCAGAGGTGGATCCAGATGAGGAGGATGCAAATGAGGCAGAAAAGATTGCCCAGCAAAACATAGAGAAAAAAGTCAAAGAGTGGGCTCTTAAGAAGATGGCCGAGCTATTTAAGAACTGGAAGAAAAGATTGTACAACGAGTTTGTCAAGAAAGATAAGACTCTGGACTTCGATAAAGGGTATGAGAAGATAAGGGACGACTGGGAAGAATTTGTGCTGTACAAGAAATTGGAGGAAGCTCTAAAAAGATCTACCACCATACTATGGGGCCTGGTGGCTACGCCTTTAGCATTCCTAAGTGGGAGAAACTTGAAGCCGACCTGCTGGCTAAAGGGATCACTCCAGAGCCACTCACATGGATCGAACGGGCAAGAAATTGGTTTTACGGGCATGGGGGCACGTTGGACGCAGAAGGAAAGTGCATATATAACAGAACACACAAAGATAAGCCCCTACTACCCATCGAAGGCATTAGAAATGCAGTAAAGGATGTTGAAGAGGGACGGTTCTGTCCCGATAGAGAGGATGACGAGCTCACACGCGCCCTTGGGAATAAGGAACACAACAGACGAACATGAGGCGTACCAGGCTCCAAGCCCAAGAAAATTGTGATTCCCGAGGACAGGAAGAAATTTCCTGATAGAAGCCATCAGAGGAGAAAGGAAAGGCAGGCAATGGAAGCACGCGCTGCTGCAGACCGGCTGCATAATATAGAAGAAGAATTAAAGCGGCAGAAGGATCAAAGCGGCAGAAGGAGGGGTCGAGCACAGGTGCAGTCGACCTCGATCCTGAGTTTGTTGCAATGTACGGAGAAGCGGTCGCTGCTCAGGGCATGTCTATTCCTCAGTACTTAGCGCAATTAGAAGAGTTTCAGGAAATAACATACCAATACCGGAACGGGCATACTCTCGTCAAACCTGAGCTAGTCAACGGTCTACCAACAAAAATGCGAAGATAGCATAAGTGGTACATGTGAGCCTGTGAGGAAGGGGATAACTGGATCTACGTGGCCTATAGAAACGAGCATTACGGGCATAGAAATGACGTGGTAATGATTGAATTTCCTGAATTATTTCAGTTATACCAACAAGACGCCATCGACAAATCTATCCTCAGTGCCTATTGTCTGTAAGTATTATTTCTGTAATTAATTCTCTAGCTAGCTCAGCTCGTTCATTACATGTATAATCTTACTCATCACTATATTAATTATGCAGAATGAAGATTCTCCAATGCAAAAGAGGACAAATCTATGACATTGGGTTCATTGACCCATATTTCGTTCATCAAGAAACTCTTCAACGTCATTACATCGACAAAGAGGATAACTTGGTAAGGGCGTTGAAAGGACAAGGATGTCGCCTAGAGGGGGGTGAATAGGCGATTAAAACTTTTCCGGTTTAGGCTTGCTAATTGTGGAATAAAACTAGGTGTTTAAATTAACAAGCCAACAATCTAAGTAAACTAGGCTCACCTATGAGCACCAACAACTTATGCTAAGCAAGACAAGCAACAAGGTGATAGCAATATAGAATACTTCAAGCACAAAGGCTATCACAATGTAAAGTGCATAAGTAAAGAGCTCGGGTATAGAAATAACCGAGTCACGCAGAGACGAGGATGTATTCCCGAGTTCCTCCTTTTTAGGGGAGTACGTCTCGTTGGAGAGGTGTGAACCAACACAATGGTTCAACAACCACAAAGGTTTCACCTTCTTCTCCGATGAACCGCACCACAAAGGATTGGTTCACCTTCCACTATCAGAATCCTTCGAGGCAGAAATCCGGAGTCTTTCAACAACGATCCAGGGCACAACCCACAATGGTTCAACAACGATCCTTTCTTTTGCTCTTCCACAGGTTCCTCTTCATCTTTAGCTTCAACAACGTTCTGCTTAACCAACAACCAACAAATAAGAAGAAGAAAAACTAGCAGGAAACAAAAAACTGGTCAGCAGAGTGAGAGACATAACAAACATACATATGTGATTTCCTCCATCTTTTCAAGAAGGAATTCGGAATAGAGCTGTGTCTTTGTCAGCAGCTCATCCAACTTGCTAAACCTTGCTTTTGGATCAATTGCAGCTTCTCTTCTTTTGGCATCCTCTTCTTCCTCTACCTTAAGCTGGGCCTCATACAACTGCTCTTCCTCCTTCGTCATCGCCTCCGTGATGAAGCACGCATCACCATTCTTGGCCTGGAGGTCAATAGGTAGGGATGAACTCGCATCCAGAAATCCGTCAGCAGTCTCCTCTCTGACGGAGTTCAGGAGCTGCTCTTCAGCCTCGATCTTCAAATCAACGGCTTTTTACTCATCCTTGCCTTCCGACATTTTCTAATCCCGCACAAAATAATCAGTATCAGGCGAAAGGATCAATTTTTATTAAGAAATCAAGGGTTGAAACTGTTTCCCCGCAAAAAAAAAGGTTGAAATAGTTTCCCCCGCAAAAGAAAAGGATTGAAATTGTTAAGACTTAAGACAATCCACGAAATGCGATCAGCGCCCCAACAAGAGGAAATGGGGATTTTTAAACGGAAGTTTAAAAGAGTAAATCACCTCGTCCTCCAGAACGGATTTGGGTGAATCGGCGTCAGCGTCCGCGGCAGTGGTGGCGGCGGCGGCTTCCATCGCAACCCCATTCACCACGGCGACCACCATCTTGGCTTCGATGCCGACTGGCGGTGAGGTCGGCGATGCAGGAGGGAGTCGAGGCGGCAGGAGCAGCAGCACCTGCGGTGCGGTGGTGGTGGTGACAACGGAGGGTGGCGGCGGCGACCGGCAGTGTGTGTATTTCAAAAATTGATAATCGACCTGGCGAAAAAATATTGACAGTCAGTCGAATTTGTTTCCATATGGACTCCGTTATTGTAGGAAGATCTAGGTGAGATTTTTTTTCTTTTGAGGGGAAAGATCTAGGTGAGATAATGTCTTGCAATTCAGAAAAGAAATCTAGTTTAAAGTTCTCTGCCAACCTTAATTGGGGGAGACTTTAATTTGGTGAGATATGCAAAAGAGAAGAGTAATGGTAACATAAATAATCAATGGTCTTTCTTGTTTAAGGTAAATAAATGGTCCCTTATTGAGACTAGAACTTCAAATCTTCTGTTTACTTGGGCTAATAACTAGGATGACCTAATTTTAGCTATGTTAGACAGAATTTTTGTCTCAGTTGACTGGGACCAAAAATATCCTCTGTCTACTGTGACAGCTTTATCTCGTGCTGTTAGTGATCATACACCACTTTTGATAGATACTGGTGAGAGGTTTCTTCCTCCACCAAGACTTTATCGTTTTGAAAAGTGGTGGCTTGATCATGAAGATTTTGCTCCCCTGGTGTTGCGTATTTGGAATTCTAGATGTGATTGCATTTCTGCGATTGATATCTGGCAATTCAAACTTAGGCTTCTTCGAAAACATACAAAATGGTGGAGCATTAATGTGGAATCAGCCAGTAAGAAAAAGTAATCGGCTCTTATGCAAGAGTTCGATATTCTAGATGTTTTTTCTGAACAAAATCAACTTACTTCGGCTGAGAAAGAGAGAATGCATCAGATCAGATCTGAGCTGGACGATATTTTAAGGAATGAAGAAACAAAAGTGTGGCAGAGATCTAGGGATAGAAAAATCTTGGAGGGCGATAGAAATACAGCCTTTTTTCACGCCACAGCTAATCAGAGAAGGAGGAGGAAAAAATTGCAGTCCTTGATGGCACTTGCGGGCCTGTGGAAGATACGAGTGGCATGTTAAAGGTGGCGGTGGATTTTTACAAGAATTTATTTGCAAAAGAAAAAAGCCTGTGATTTCTTTGGGTCCGGATTTCTGGGATCCTCAAGACATTCTCACTAATGAGGAGGCTTGCTTTTGGATGCCCCGTTTTCTGAAAAGGAGATCTACGAGTCAATCAAGGGTTCCTATGCTGCTGGAGCTCCAGGGCCCGATGGTTTTCCATTCCTTTTTTACCAAACCTTTTGGCCTATTATCAAAAATGATTTTATGGCTTTGGTAAGAGATTTTGAAAATGGTGAGCTACATGTGGCGATGTTGAACTTTTCTATTATTACGCTTATTCCTAAGGAAGTGGATGCAAGAGATTTAAGGAAGTTCAGACCTATTAGCCTAGGGAATTGCAGTCTAAAAATTATTACTAAAGCTATGACGAACATGATTGCTCCTGTAGCAGATAGGATTATATCAAAGAATCAGACTGTGTTTATTAAAAACAGGTTTATTCTTGAAAGTGTGGTTGCTGCGCATGAGGTGATTCATGAGGTCCATTCTAAAAAGCTACCTTGTCTGGTTCTAAAACTGGACTATGAAAAAGCTTACGATCGAATTGATTGGGACTTTCTGGATAAAATGTTGGAATCTAGGGGGTTTGGTCCCTTATGGAGGAATAGGATTAAGTCAGTACTTATTCAGGGGTCCTTTTGTGTTCGGATTAATGATGTTAATAGCAGCTATTTTGTAGCTGGTAAAGGTCTCAAGCAGGGAGACCCTCTCTCCCCCATTTTATTTAATCTGGTGGGTGATGTTTTCACTAAAATGCTCTCTAAGGCTGCTGATCATGATCTAATTCATGGTCTGCTGCCTAATATTATACCAGGTGGTGTCATCAGCCTGCAATATGCTGATGACACCATCCTTTTCCTGGAAAAAATATGGACATGGCTAGAAACCTCAAATGGATTTTAACTTGCTTTGAACAAATGTCTGGGATGCGTGTTAATTACCATAAGAGTGACTTGGTCTCCATTAATATGGAGGAGGAAGAGGTTAACCTCTTTGCTCAGATTTTTGGGTGTAAAGTTGGGAAATTCCCTTTTACTTATCTTGGAGTGCCTCTGCATTTTTCTAAGTTGAGGAAGGAGGACTTGCAACCAATTATTGATAAAATCATAAAACGGATATCTGGTTGGATGGGGAGATTGCTCTCCTATAAATTAGTTTTATTGCAAGCCTATATAGCAAGCATACCTATGTATCTGCTATCCTTGATTAAATTCTCTAAATGGGCCATTAAGGCCATTAACTCCCAAATGGGTCACTTTTTTTTTGGAAGGACACGGATACTGACCCTAAATACCATTTGAGTAATTGGGATTCCATTTGTCAAAAGAAAGAGTATGGTAGGATGGGTATACAAAACTTGCGGGAGTTTAATTTGTGTCTTTTAGCCTCTTGGATCAGGCGCTATCACCTGGACCAACACAAGATTTGGCGACAGAGCTATAAATATGATCTACACCCTATTTTACTCCGAGCTAATCCTGCCCGGTGCTCTCCTTTTTGGAAAGGGGTCATGTGGGCAGCCTCGGCAGCAAGGTTTGGGAATAGATGGAAACTAGGTAATGGGCGTAAGATTATGTTTTGGGAGGATGTTTGGGTCGGACATTGCTCCCTGGCAACTCTGTTTTGGGAACTTTATGTGATTGTTAATGAACAATGTGCGGTTGTTGCTGATGTGTGGGATGGAGTTGAGCTGAAACTAACTTTCAGGAGGGTTGTCCCCCAGCGAGTTTTTGATTTATGGCTAGAACTAGTTTTTTGGTCGAGTCTTTTCAGCCCTCTGATGAGGACGACAACCCCATTTGGATGTTTCATCCTTCGGGGCAGTATACTGTCAAGTCTTTCTACGGCATCCTGTGTGGAAATTGCACATCCCCCGTGTATACATGCATGTGTTCCTGTGGCTTTTAGCTAATGACAAACTCTTGACTAGAACGAATCTGAGCAAATGCAAACAGGTAGATGATGTAACCTGCCTCTTCTGTTCTGAAACAGAAACTGTTCAACATCTTTTTTGTGAATGTGTTGTTGCTAAAGCTACTTGGGAAACTTTATCTGATATTGTTGGGTTCTCTATTGGCACTGACTTTGAATCTATTGCTAGATGGTGGGTCAGTGAAAATAGAAACTCTGTGGTTAATATTTTTTCATCTGCTAACTTGTGGTGCATCTGGAATATAAGAAATGAAATGTGCTTTCAGGGACTAAAATTGCCAGGTGTCAAAGAGATCCTCAGGAGGACTGCTGTGTACATCAGATCGTGGAAGGTCCTGTGCCCAGAAAGACACTCGGTGTTGATGGACCAGAACCTCCAGAAGCTAGATTTCAAGAGAGGGGAGCTGCTCAGGATCGCATGGACGTGAAGGACATTCTTCTGAACATGGTACCTGCAGCAGCCCAGCGGTGGAGGCAAGAACTGGCCTGCATAGCTCTCACTGAGTCTGTTCGCTTAAATAGGCTGTAGTTGTTGTTTCCTGCGGTTGTCTCTCTTGTTTTTTGGTGATCTGGGTTTGGAAGTTTTTGTAAGCTGGAGCTATAAACCTGTATGACACTTGGTTGCATAAGTAATGGAACCGGGGGTGAACCTTTTTATCTAAAAAAAAAGATCTAGGTGAGATTGGTACGTTGCACAAAATAGTCTTAGGGCACCCATATCAACGATGAAACAGACTAGTTAGCGGAAATATGCCTCTCGATGTCATATGCTCCTGGCCAAAGGAAATTCAAAAAAAAAATGTAAAACATATCAAAAAAGATCCGAAAAGAATCTAGGAAAGTACTCCCTCCATTTTGAATTATAAGATGATTTAGCCTCTTTTGACTCACGTGTATCTAAACATATTTAGCGTGTATGTCATATATTTTCTTCTGTACATGGCCCACACTGAAATCTAAAGCATCTTATAATTTGTAACGGAGGGAGTAGGAGAGCTGATTTGGTGCACCTGGGCACCAGTGATTCCAGTTTTGATTTGTTATTAAAAATGGTACTTTTGAGTTTTAAAAAATCCAATTTTTTGAACGTGAATATGAATATATGGTATATATATTTGTGCAAAGTTTCGTTGAAAATAATTTTCATTTTAGGCTAAAGAAAAATGACAAATTTGTGGATCTATAAAGTAGTAAAAAATCCCCTATTCTGCCTCGAATTTGCTTTTTGTGTGTAGCCTAAATACAACGTTATTTGAAAAAAAAATTGGTTCGTACATATACAATGTACGCGTATATTCTTTTCCAGAATTGTTTGAAACACAAAAGTGTTTTTCGGTTTAAAAAAAACAGGATCACTGGTGCTCATGTGCCAGAAACAACTTTCTGAGGGAATAGTTGCTACTAACATGTTGAATTGTGTGTCTTATTGCTAGTTCTATCTTGTGCTTATCATATAGATTGTTCACCTGATTGCATATATGTAGAAAACATTTCTTGCTTATATCCTAAATCGGAAATGAAAGTAGACATTATTATTCATCTATTCACCCTCCCTTTAGTCGACCATACCGATCCTTTTATTGATTATATTTCGTTCATCTCAACTTTCTAATAGTTACATATTATGTCAGATTATTTGATTGATCAATTTCATTCGCGTGGCTTCCTCCATTGGATTTACTACCCAATTTTCCATTATATTCTTCTGGTTACCTAACACTAGGATATTTGATTATTGTATTTGAAGCAGGGACAGATCTCAGAGAACACATTGGTTGAGGAATCAATGCATGCAGATAGAACCAAGATACTACGGAGTAGATAAAAAAGTAGTTACTTTTTTATATGGAAGATCAAAACAGTTAATACATCTTCATCAACAGTATTGCTGCATATTTCTTCTTCCACAATGAGACTGAAAGTTTTTTTTCTCCTCACTTTCCAACTATCTACAATAGGCTTATTCAATATTATGTTCTCCCTTCTCACGCTGAATGAGATGTCAGGAAGTATTTGGAGGTCCTCTACCACTATTCATGCAAATCAAAATGTTGTTTCTGATCTTACATGTATTCTATCCTATCTAAAAGAAAAGTTTTGTTCCTTAGTCTGCCAAACCGCACTACGTCGCCCTTTTTGTCCAACCTTCCAGCGCGCGCGTCTGCGAACGACAGAAACTTCTTTCAGATTTTAGCCCTTCCATATGTGGCCCCGACCTCCTGAACCCTACCGCAGGGTCACGCCGACGCCACCCCCATCTCGCCACGCTCCTGCCCCAACCACCCTCCATACCAGCGAGTGCAAGGCCTATACCACCACCGGCGCTAGCCACAACTTCCCAGAAACCGAATTCCACCGCCCCGACTAGAGAGGATCGTGCCCTCTGCCGTGCCTACAAAACCTAGGCCAACCTTGGCTGCCTGCATCCCCGAGTTCCCCACACAACCTTCGCGTATGCCCGCCAACCTCACGTGTGCTGTCACAAATTCCCCACTCCACCGCCTTCTCTGTTGTCGTGAACCGCCGCTCGCCATCGCCATGCAATTCCGCCGACGGCTGGAAGAATCGAGCATAGCAGGACATACGCTCGTAGCGTAGGATCTGTCCGACCGTCGCGGCGCCTGCGAGATGGCGCAGTGCATGCCGCCCTACCTCTTCCCTTCGTCGTCGGCGCCAAGGACCTCGGCCGAGGATAAGGGTCTACGCCTAGGGAGGGGACACACTCCTGGACGATGCGGCCATTGAGTTCGGCGGGGTGGATGACGATGGTCAAGGCTGGGTAGTCGCTGTTTGAGCCCTATGAGTGGAGAGATTCGATCTGCTGGTGCTGACCCCCTATGGAGAAACCACAAAATGGTCTTCCTCACGCCGATTGTGATCAAGGGGGACGCTGTCCGTGCTAGCATGCATCAGTGCTCTGTCGTCCCCTCCCGTACGATCTTCACGCTGATTGCAACGCCCGGCTTGGAGTTGGGGCAGCACGAAGTCGCCGTAGGCCAGGTACACAGAGCACCAAACTGCTTGTCCTTTTTTTCTTAGGACGAAGTTGCTTTGGTTTAGTCTCTCAATAGTTTCGTAGCCTTGGTGAAATCGAGATCTTTGCATTTACATTTGATTTCTTTCGACTGAATGTTCTGCAAAACAATTAATGTGAAAAGTCCTATAATATATTCAGTTACGTTTTTTATCTAATATACAACTGTAGTTGGGTTCATATGACTATGCGTGTATGTAGAATTAGGGATCTGGCGAGTGAGGTATCGAATGTCGATATAAGAATAGTACATGTGTGGTAGAATCTTGTTAGCAGTTTGTCTAAACTCGAATAGAATGCTAAATACAGCCACTATCTCTTCTTAACCCTGCTATTAAACAGGTTATGAAACCCTTATTCAAACACATTTTGGAGAATTGAGATGATAAATATGAACTTATACGAGTTTGTATGGAAATGGCTCAAATGAACAAAATGTACAATAGCTTTTATTAATACATATTGATTTAGTTGATCATACAGATTGAAGGTTTTAACCAATAAGATCAAGGAAAGTTGGCAGAATGCCTTCAGAACAGAGAAACCTCTACTACTATGACAAGATTGTTGGTCCGTCCGTCCCCCTGTTGGTATTCTGCCATTTCTTATCCGAATATCGATTCTGTTTAGCCTGTCATTGAGCAAATGTTGTATCCAACTGTGATGCTTGTTGTGTTATTTTGTTCTTATAGTACATCAGATTGTAAGAAGAGTACATGACCTAGAGGAGGTCGAGTGAGGAACCATTTAGGAGTGAGAAGCAGTCAAGTAGATTTGGTGAATGCATTAAGGTACATGTTGTCTGCCAAATTATTAGACCGAATTCTCCAGCCCCTTAATTTTCTGGTTTCGTACTCTATATTTGTGTTTCTGATTTCTTATACTATATCTGTTCATGATATGTTATTGCCGAGATTGCCTCTCAATTGCTTCTTAATTAATTTGAACTTTCCGTGATCTGTGAATTTCTGCACTTTCCGCTACATGACATAAACCTGGAGACTTTACTGGTTGAGGAAAAAACATTCTCTATTGAACAGCTTATACCTGGAGGCTTTATTGGTTGAGGATTTTATTTGTGTACGTCCTTCCCGTTGTTTTGATTTTGACCAGCATTCTACAGAGAATAATTTTGGTAGCAATTGTTGGATTCCCAAGAGTTAGAGAAAAACAACATCTATCGGATCAAGCACACATGGCTAGAGTAGTATACAAGGAGGAATTTGACTGTGAGTGGCGATAGTTTGCACATATGGGCACATACACGTACTGTACCGTCCACTATTTTTTACTTACTCAAACGCTCCAAGTCTCTCTCCTCTGCAATATACATGCCGCAACAGCACATGAGAAACTTTCTTTCAATACGTTGCCTTAGTTCATAGTGGTGTGTGCGCTTAGACATTAACACACAAATAAGAGAAAAAAACATGTTTTCAGCAAAATTCTCACAATAATGCTTTCGTATTTCCCTATATTTTTTCGTATCAACTGTATATGCTGAGTTCGTCGTAATGGCATGCCATACTTTATACAAAGAGCAAGAGTCTCAACCTTCCATTTATTAGTTATTTTCCCTATCTTTTCAACATTCAACTTGCACATCCTTATACTGCTTTGTAGAGTGTCGTGTAACAACGTGTGGGGCCCCTCATCTGTGGGGTCCATACATCAATGACTCAAGTCACCTGAAGTCTAGAATCTCAATAGGTCATCTAATGCTTGTTTCATAGAATAGTGAGGCTCTCTCCCTTTTTGTAAAGCCAAAAAAAATCACATGACACAAACTATACAAGCCCAAATTTATTCAGGCCCACCATAATAAAGAAGAAATAAGTTTTTTTTGCTAAACACAGTACAACGCAAGCGCTCATATACACGCGCTAATACGCATACTCACCACTATGAACGCACACACGCACACCCGACCCCTATGAGCACCTCCGAGAGACTGAGCCGGCAGATCAGGTCTTGAGATTGACGAAGCCACCACGGGCGCCTCGCTGTCGACAGTACAACGCAATCACTCATATACACGCGCTGACGCGCATACTCACCACTATGAACGTACACACGCATACCCGACCCCTATGAGCACCTTCGAGAGACTGAGCCGGCGGATCAGGTCTTGAGATTGACGAGGTCACCACGGGTGTCTCGCTATCGACGAGAACGTCGCCTCCCACTGAAGAATATTCCTCCTAAATGAGAAACACCAGCGTCAAACCTGGGGTTTGAACTCTGGTGGGATAGGGGTACAACCACACCCTCCTAACCATCTTGCCACAGGCAAGTTCTCGAAGAAATAAGTTTCTAGGGTGCATGGATCCACCGTAGGTCATGCTCGAAGATCCGTGTAGTTATTTCGAAGCAGCTAGGATGATACATTTTGAAACATGAGGATACAAAATGCCGCACAAATGTTTCAGCACCAACCAACAATGTTCAGTGCACGATAGAAAATGCCCAACTCAACGTTTCAACAGCGGAACAACAATTATTGGATCGTATTACAATATCCAATAAAACAACAATTTGTAGGTACCCTCCCTCAAAACAAAAATCCAAATTGTATGCATGACGAAACAAAGCACGACCTTGACTTTACACATAAATAAAAAGAAGTAACATATCCAAATTCCAAAGACGATCGATCGATCGATCGACTTCTCTCAGTTGTCAGAGTCGGCGGCGGGTCTAGGCCATGGAAGGCTGCACTTTGGCCTCGCGTGCTTCGCGTGCCTCGTCCTCGTTGTCCTGGGTCTCGCCAGACATATCCTCCAGCGACTTCCCGTTGGCCTCGGGCACGAGGAATGTGAAGGCGAACCCGAGCACGTTGATCCCGGCGAGGACGAAGAGCGAGTTACGGACGCCGATCCCGGGCCTGTACCCAGCATCCGGCTTGTGCTGGTCCTGAGCGGCGTAGAGGAACCCGAAGGCCCCGATCATGGCTCCGGCCTTCCCAGCGGCGGCCGATATCCCATGGCACGTCGACCGCAGCCTCGCCGGGAAGATCTCGGCCGGCACGACGAATGTGGTTGCGTTGGGGCCGAAGTTGGCGAAGAAGAAGGTGAAGCCGTACATGACGACGAAGGCGACCTGGTTGCCGGGCGTGGTCCAGTGGTGGTACGGCACGGCGAGGCCGAGCATGAAGACGGTCATCATGAAGAATCCCATGAGCTGGATGGCGAAGCGGCCGACGACGTCGATGAGGAAGACGGTGAACCAGTATCCGGGCACCGTGCCACAGAGCGCGAGAAGCGTCTGCGCGCGCGAGATGCGGAACACCTCGTCGATCGCGCTCATCGTGCGCGCCTTGGGGATCCAGTTGATGGCGGTGAAGATGTCCTTCTGGAACAGGTTCTGGCTGTAGAAGGCGATGTCGAGGAGGAACCATGTGGTGGCCGTGCCCACGAGGTGGAGACCGTGGCGTCGCGCGAACTGCGGGGAGAAGAGGCCGAATTCGTTCTTGCCACGGCTGACCATCTCTTCCATCTTCTCTGTTTCATCCTCAAGCTGAACCTGTAGCACCTTGGACATGTCGGACGCCGCTAGCTTGGCGTTCTTGGCAACGAGGGCGGTGTATCGCGCCGTCTCCGGCATCTTCATCCGCCAGTAGTAGGTGAGCAGAGCCGGCACGGCGCCGAGCATTAGGATGATGCGCCAGATGAAGTCGGCCTCCGACCCTATGGACCCGGCGGCGTTGTCCTGGTAAGCCGGTTTCGGGTAGGCAGCCCGGAAGGCGGCGGACACAATGAGAGTCACGATACCTCCGGCGAGGATGCCGAAGCCCTGCATGGCGAACACGGCGGCGATGAAGGCGCCGCGGGTCTTCTTGTTGGCGTACTCGGACATGATGGTGGCCGACAGCGGGTAGTCGCCGCCAATGCCGAAGCCGAGCCAGAAGCGGAAGAAGCAGAGCGTAGCCATGACGCTCTTGGGGGTGTGGGCGAAGGAGAGCCCGGACCCGATGGAGCAGATGACCATGAGGATGAGCGTCATCCCGTAGACGCTCTTGCGGCCCATCTTGTCGCCGAGCCAGCCGAAGAAGAGCTGGCCGGAGAGCGTGCCACAGAAGGCCACGCCATTGACGGCCGCGGCTACGCCGGGAGGCAGTGTGCCGGGGTTGGGCTTGGACAGGTCGGTGTAGTATATCCGGCCGAGCAGCTTGGTGACGAGGGAGATGCAGAAGAGGTCGTAGGCGTCGGTGAAGAAGCCCATGCCGGCGACGACGATGGCCGTGAAATGGTACCACTGCGTCTTGGCCGCGTCAAGCGCGGTCAGCACCTGCAGCCCCTGCCCTTGCTGCTCCGACGGCGCCATGCTTGCTGCACTGCAAAGCTAGCGCTGGGGAGAGACGGGCAATGTCTGAGAGCTAATGTGGTGTTTGTGCTGCCGCGGCTTTCCGGCTATAAATAGCTAGGCAGAGTATTGCTAGCTCCTCTCTGAACTCACGGCTCAATAAGTTGCATCCACTGGTGATGGTTGCGGCGGACAAGGACAGGAGGGTGGACTTTTGGGATCGCGCGCAGTGTTCGTTGAACTTGCTCGATGATCATGGAGCCCCAGCCATCAAAATGACGTTGTGTTAGATTAAGTAATGATATCTCTGTCCAGATGTTCCCCAAAGTCCACGGTTTTCACGGTGTCTAATTTCTCTGATCCGTTCCTAGCCTATAATGTACTCCAGTACTACTGCTCGTCAACCGATGGCGACATTGACAAGAGTACTTGTGATCTCTTCCTGTCGTAGAATCGCAACTTTCACGCGAACCAAGCTACGACATTTTATTTTTGTCGAACCTCAAGATTTTTAATTGATTTTGAATGCAAGATCTTTCTTGGTTTGCGACAAGACGTAATTTTTATTTATGCGAGAAGGAATGCAAGATCTTACCGGTGTCCAATACTCCCTCCGGTTCTTTTTACTCGGCCATATTATGTTTGTCTTAATTAAAGTTTGACCAAATTTGTAAGAAAAAATTAACATTCGTAATACCAAATCAATATTATTCGATCTAATGTTGGTATTTTGTCTTTTAAACATGGTCAAACTTTATAACATTTGACTTAAAACAAATCTAATATTGAAAATAAAAGGGACATGACGAAGTAATTGATTTACCCACACTTCCTCCGCACACAAGTATTTTGTTTTCAGTAGGATCATATGATCCTTTACCTCTAGGTCAGGTTGCATAGCGGCGCCCGATCCATCCCGCTTCACGTACAAACTTTAGTTATACACAACTTTAGATGGGCTAATACAATTTGTGCTACGTTTCACTTGTGGGCCTACGCGGAACGCCGTGTGACACCCTTGCCTCTAGGGCCGTGCCTAGATAAATAACTGGTGCCGTCTCTACTCTCTAAACTTTCGTGGCGTTCATACGCTTGCATGCTGAGATGATCCACGAGAATATGCTACGTGTGACGCACATTAGGAAACTTGGGCAATCTTTCTTTAACATAAGTTTGAGGACTAATTTGGCAAGTTCGATTGCACCATACATACCAAACTGTGTCTATCAACAAAAAGGCCGTACTTCCCTGATTTCCACTACATTGATAACAACACAAAATCGGACGGTCCTGTTCGTCGTGTGGCATCAATTCGATCCGATACCTTCCAGCCGCCACACGGCAAACTGAACGAGAGATTAACTTACTCGCTGTCTCATTCTCGCTGCCGTCGACAAGACGAGGACGGCCGGGACGTCTCGCGAGAAAAATATGAAGCGAACAAACTCTGTCAATACTATATGATCGCTCCAGGGAGAGATTCCTCGCAAAAAAGAAATCCAGCTAGCTCGAACACGGAACGGATATTTGAAATATGCTCGGGTATATCCGCTTATAGCCGTTGACGAACAGGATTATAAAACAAGGGAAAAAGATATGGATTGATCTCTCCAAGCTAGGTGAGCGCCCCAGTTACAAACTTTGACCAAAGATTGCTGCATTGGGATAAACTAGTTGAGTTCCCTTTTTTTTATATAAGTAACCATTAGGTTCCATTAATGTAGAAAGAGATTACAAAAAATGTGTTGCCATGACACCTAAAAATTTATTTCTCGTAGCACATGTAAGCTATACCTAAATACCCGTGGGTTGCTACTGAATAAGAAATACAAAATTTAAAACATTTGTTAGCTAGGTTACAAATCTTGTGAATGTAAGTGTCGAAGGCAATGTATGTGTGATCTACCACTTCACGACAACAAAAAATCATGTTTTTATCTCGATTACTCGTTATCTGATGACCGTTGATCGACGCATGACGCCTCTTATCTCGGTTTTGTTGTGATTCCATCATTGTTTCACCTTAACATATATCATTACTCTATTGTCTCATTCAACAGAGAACTATGTGTACTCAAACTTGATAGAATCTTCGGTAATATGGATCACCCTCTATATTCTTTGAGAAGCAAGGTTGGGACACTCATAAGCATGCCGTGCATGTCGAACCAGATAACCTCGACAAGAGGAAGGGGGAAGACCCGGAGGACTTAGAACCGCCATATCCAGACCTTAACACCGTCTCTAAGACAAAAACAAGAATGTGCACAAAAAGAAAATCTGTTATTCTAAAAAAGACCAGAAAACATCATTGAACTTTTTATGGACCATATTGCACTAACTGAATATACCAGAAATAGTTGCCTTTTACAAAATGTACTATTATCACATAGAATGTTTATGGTTTTAGGACGTGAAAATGAATATGGATTTATCCAGGTTCTTATGTATTGTATACTTGTGGTTTGTAAAAACATGTTTTTTCAGTTTTGATCGAGAGTTATAGAGATATACTGCAAAGAAGAAGCTACAACCTAAATCATGTACATTTAGCATAACACTAAGCATATCACCAATCATTCGGACCATCACTCACGACGCATCGCCGGTGTAAGATAGTAAATGTAAGATATCTCAATCCTCTAAGATTTACAAGGACACAACCAGTGGCTTACTCTTATGGAAACACTAATGGACCTGGATTAATGGGTTCACTTGATATCTCTCCAATAAGTAATGGTGGCAAAATATTAAGCACCGATATAAATGATGATGCACACACAGTTTTTATGCTTTAATGAATAGTATTCATATGGGCAACATGTTCAAGGATCAAAACATGCCTAGTTTGCTAAGCAAGTCATTTTTTTGCATGCTGATGCGACCTACAAAGCCCGTTGGGAATCCCAAGAGGAAGTTTGTGAAGCAGCTAGTAGCAAGTTTTCCCTTGATTACAAAACAAGGTTATCGAACCAGTAGGACTTGGAGAAGTCTCTAGCTTGGTGTCACTCCACTCCGATGCAAGAGTTTTGTGAGGTGGACCTGCGCACAACACAAAAAACTACTTTGCCCTAATGAAACAGGAAGATTGTCAATCCCCTGGCTTGCTGAAAACAAAGGATTAAACTTATGGTGGAAAATATGATGAAAGTAAGAACGGTGCAGCGAGCAAATGATGAACGAAAGCTAAGGAAACAGTTGTAAACAATATAAAGAAAATTGGACCAGGTTCCATAGTTCACTAGTGGTCTCTCTGAAACATAAATAACATGTTGGGTGAACAAATTACAGCTAGGCATTGACAAGTTGTGGGGGCATGACAATGCTATCATGACAAAATATAGTTCAGTGTAATATTTAATTGGGCAATACGTCAAAATACATAGACCGTTTGCTAGCTGCATCTATGACTAATAATCCACCCCGGGATCGCTATCCAATGTCACCCGAAAGTATTAAGTTGCATGCAACAGATAATAGCAATAAGCAAAGTGTGTAAAGTAAGCAATGCATATAACCGTAGCAATAAACATTGATGTTTTATCCCTAGTAGCAACAACACAACATGGTCTCGGTCATTTCTGTCAACTCGAGTCCAGACACATGAAAGCATGAACCTACAATTGAGCATAAATACTCCCTCTTGGAGATGCAAACAAATACTTGGCCAAAGTAACCACAAGCACCGGAGAGCATGCAAGATCATAAAACTGGGCTTCGTGGATTTTCGTCCAATTCCGAGAATATTTCTTTAATAGATTTCCTGAAACAACAAGACAGCAGAAAACAGGAACTGGCACCGTGACATCTTGTTAACAGGTTAGTCCCAGAAAATGCATAAAAATGATATATAAGTGTAAATAAAACATGTGACATTGATATAAAACAAGCATGGAATATCAAAAAATTATAGATACATTTTAGACGTATCACATGCTTAAATAATAAATCAGAGTATTGCCTTAATTTTCATGACATGAAGTTCAAAACTACTACACTCTTAAATGCAGACACAAAAGTCACGAGTGACAAGTATTTTGTTCTCTATTTATACCTAGATTTGCGTTTGTCATGGAGTGTCGTTTGCTATTTCTGTCACTTACCATAGCCATTGTTTTCACTTGGCGCACACCTTTCCAGTATCGCTCCATCTAATAGACACCATACTCTTATATAATGTATTTTCAAGAATGAAGCACATAATAATTGCATAGAACAAAATCTTGGATGAAGCAAAAAGTAGGTGCAGCCATGTCCCTCTGCACATACACTGCTAGTGATTGACCCCAAGCGCAATAAAGGGATATATTAACACTAAAAGTCCAACCACCAGTTAAATTTCAATTTCATAATTCCTCTATAACAAGCATCGCCTCATAAATAAAATAAGAACTTTATACCCATAGAATTGGGTCAAGGTTTATGTCAGCTCCGTCCAATACTCTTCTACATCAATTAGCTATACTGCAATATTACCATATATGAAAATAGATACAAACTAGCTTTTATATGCATCTATGAATTATGCATCTATGAATACTCTCTGACACAATAGTAAGTTCATAGCATACATCATTTTATAATCACATATACACCACCAGACTTACATCTATAATTTTGTAATCATGTAGCAAACTCATATAGTCTAGAACAACAATAGTAAATGGAGATCAAGCTAATATAACAAACCAATATTTCATGGGGTGGATTATTCCTCTCATGGTGGATAGCGACGAGGAGTTGATGGCGATGAAGGACAGGTGGCCAGAGGTGAATCCGACAGTGGTCCCCCCTCCAATTCACTTAGGTGGCAACCTGTTGTTTCTTTTTCCATGTTTCTTTCTCCAATCTAGCCACACGAAAAAACTTCGCATAGGCAAGCCTTATACATATGGTCTTAGGTCAAAACAAAAGGTGGTGACATGAGATCAATGCAAATCGAGGCTTGAGGCTCCAGAAAGGCTCCTTGGTGCATCGAGGCTCACAAGGCCTCTGAGTGCCCTATCTGGCGGCCTATTAGGTTTCTGGGGTCCCACTTTGACTTGGTGGACCTGTCTTGAAATTATCAATTGGAATATTTGTCATTTCCATTTTCGAGTTCCGTAACTCCTTGAAAGTCAACAACACTAATAAAAGGTATTCAAACTTCCAAATTTAGATACCAAAATAACTAAATTTCATGGGAAGCCCCATACATAATTATAAAACAGTGGTATAATCCTATGAAAAGATAAAATATTATGTATAAAAGCATAATAAACTATAAAGTTTGTCGGTACGTTTACAACACATCAGAGCCGACTGCCAAATATGGGGGGGGGGGGGGGGGGGACAGAGAGATCGCCGAGAGCGCGTTGTGTAGAAAATTATTGACACCAAAGAAGGGAATGCATATCAACATTTCAATTTCTGAAAAAGGCCATTTAATACTTTTCAAGGAAAGAATAAAATGTTATCTAATGCTATTTCACTAAGATACCACCGTGAAGTTCTCATTATTGAAAATTAATAAAATGTAACAAGATATGTACTCCTATCTAGCTATAATGTGTCCAATTGTTCCAAGATTTTCTTCCCTAAGGTACTATACCATTATAAAAGTTGAACGATCAGGGCGAGAATGACACTTTTCATTAGTTCCAGCTAAGATCCCGGAGGTACCGAGACATTCAGAACACCTATTGAAACCACATCAACTCGAAGGTATCAGGCATGCACACTTGGAGATTAGGATACACATATTTTATTGTCTCCAGTAGATAGATAGGGTGCTCAAAGGTACTAGAAAAACTTCACCCAGACATTTCGGCCCTAGCAAAGCACTGATGGCAACAAACTTACTTGTGTACCACTCGTTAGTATTTCAAATGCAGAGTGATGCAACAAGCAAACATTTTCCCCACAAGAGGGACTAGGGGTTTAATATTGATTCTTAGGGAGCGAGAAATTTATCCTTCCTCCCTCTAACAACTCCTTCAAAACAGGAAGACATTTTTGTGTCCCCAACTCAACCATGTGGTTGTTAGGCACAAATATTTTTTTAACCATGAAACTACGAGGCTAAAGCCCACAACAATTAATTTATAGAACAAAACAATATTTATAGAATGTACAAAAAAAGGGATAAAAACTATCTATACAACTTCCTAACCAATAGTCAGAAAATCATATGATGTTGCCTCGGTTTTGCTTAATCATATGAAAACTATGAGGCCATGAGTGTTGTATGACGGTTTTGCTTAATCATGTGCCCAAGCACGGGTATATCATGGATGAACTCTCTCCTACAGCAGAAAAAGATGGTCTTTGAGCCTACAAAATCTTCCCATTCCTCTGTTTCCATATGTGCAAAAAAGAAAAGCCAAGTACTTCAGTGAAAAGGTGCTTATCAAAGCCAGCTCAAGCCAAAGATCTAGATAGAATACGTTACCAACACCAAAGTTACGGAAGAAGTGTTGATGACGTAGTTGATGTAGCTCGTCCTCCTCGCCTTGTCACCTTGATCCAGCAGAGTGAGGGTTAACCATCGAGGTTCGACGGATCACCCCTCCGAGAGCTTGCGTGGGTTAACCATCGAGGTTCGACGGATCACCCCTCCGAGAGCTTGCACGCATATGCCGGGAAAGGTTCAACAGGGCTTCGCCGTCCAAGCTTGAAGCACTGTTGGTGTATATGAAAGTGGAGATCTCAACACATGAGTAGGAGAGAGAGAGATTAGATCTAGTCTAATCGGATAGGTTGGCTCTAATTAGAGGTTCCTCTAATCCAACTAGAAGGGATTTAAACTTGAGAGCTAATTGTGTGTCCTCCAAATAGGAGGCGGTGGGGTTTATATAGATCGATGGACCAAGGGGTGGAGGTACTTTGGCAAGGGGAAAGCTTTCCCCTAGTCCAACTTAGTTTGGACAAGGGGAAAGCCCCCTTGCCCAATTCGGTTTGGGAGGAGGAGTTGGAGTTGGACTCCAACTCCCCTCCCCTCCACCGCCTCTCCCACCACCACCGCCACCTTAGTCCGCACCAACCTAGGCGGATGGGGCCCACCTAGGCCGGCCGCCTCTGGCCACCACCACCGCCGCCCCCCCATGGGCCGCTTGGCCCACTAGGGTTCGGGTCAGGGGAGCCTCCCCCTTCGGCGCCTTGGCCCACCACCACCACTAGGTGGTGCGGCTACCTTGGTGGGCCCTAGGGCCCATCTTGGTAGCCCCATGGTAGGCTCCAATTTTATTTATATTTTTCCAATAATTAATCAATTAATTCTTTTGTCTTGTTAATTCCAAATAAAAAATTCCTTTTACAGAAAATTCCCGGAATTAATTAACTATAATATAAAACATTTTTACCTGATCTGGGACACCCAGTGTCCACCGACAAAATTCCTGGATAAATATTTCCATCATTTATAAACCGTCGGAATAAATCTGACCGTGATAGCAACTTCTATCACAATATTATCTCTCCGATAAAACCATATCTATCACGCAGACACTATGCCGGTGATACTCTCTCCATGTTCCAGACCAACCATAATACACAACTAATCAATCCTAGTTTAAGCGTGTCCACCCTACAGTTTCAATAACGTGTAGCTATAATTGGGTATCCAATCACCGGCCAGGGTCAGATCCGTGGACGACCTGAATAACTGCTACCGTTATGCGAATACACTCTATTGAACTTGCTGGCTATTTAATATATCATTCCTATTACTCGCGATACCAAAACTTCACCCGAGATATAGATCCGTGGATGACACCATGAATCAATCATTTGATCCATTACATATTTGTCTATCTCGTTAACCGGTAAGTTCCCTTTACTCGTTTTCATATTATGATATCCTACACGGTGTAACTTCACCATGCATTGTCTGCAGAACATATTGGATACCTTGTAATACCGAGAGGGCCCAGGGCGTATCTCTCTAATCATCGAGGAGTAATTTCTCATCTCAGAACATTAGGATATACACACACCTTGAAGCCACCCAGTGACTGCCGTTTTACCATCCAATTACGGCCATGGTGTTGACAGTACCAATGTAACTCTTCCAGTATGCATAACCCTAATAACCTCATGGTTACAGGACATGTTATATAATAACCTTACTGTGATAAAGTTAAGGACAAAAAGACAGTTTAACGGAATCTCTTAGCATACCAAAACTTGGGTCTACCCGGCCATATTATTATCCAATAATATGCCACTCATTGATGCTGACATAAACAATGTCCATGACTAGGAAAGCAGTGTCATCGAGCAATCAACAAATTAGTCCATAAAAGAACTAGGTTACATTTTACGTGTTCATATTCCCTACACGTACGAGTGAGCTTTCCCCTGAATCACGTATTCAGAAACTACCGTAGTTATAGCATAGAGAATACAAATCATAGTTAATGAATCAGATGTATAAGTACGTTGCCTTTTGGGCATACATCCAATAGTCTCCCACTTGCACAACTGGCAATGTCTAGTTTGCATAAGTTCAACATCTTGATTGATGTTTGGTGTTTCTCATGCTCACTCTTATGTGGTAGACATATTGTCCTTTTAGTCCCTTCTGGGGCTATGTGAACTTTATTCTTTTATGCACAAAAATAACCTTTCTCATGCACAACCTTTGTTGATCATATGATCACTTGTAGCATTTGGTTATACAAGGTGAAACCTTGGTACTTTATCTAAGAACACAATATCATCGTTTTCACAATTAGTTGTTTCTTTTGCAAAGAACCACACCTAGTTCACTTAATGAACCGACAACCTTTCCTTTGGAAGTTGTTATGCTCCCACTGTATTTGCTACTTGTTGTAGTTTTCGTAATATAGCCTTATGTTTTATAAACATCCCCTCGTAATGTGATGTACAGAATTTAGAAAATTCCTCAATCTACCCTTGGTCCTTTCTTTATACTTATCTCATAAGATTTTCCAATGTAACTCTTACATTATGAGCATTTCTCTCTTTTGAAGTAACTTCTTCAAAATACACCGAATGGAGAATTCTCATCTTAATTGGAGTCAATTGAACTTTTATCAAATTCAACTGGCCAACAATCAAGTTTGATTAATTTTGTTTTGATCTTAAAATTTCACACTTTAATAAATTCCTTTATGATCAAGATTACAAATCAATTGATCATGCTCACCACCGTACGAAACAGTTATGGTTCTTGCACATGAATTTCTCTAACTTTATGAGAATGTTAATTCTCCCATGTTCTTGAATAATATTCAAAACACTTTAGTGAAATTTATGCAACATTATATCACACCATCGTATGTGGAAACTTCCACATATCATGTTGATTTTGTTCCAAATATATATGTCATTAAATACCTTTAACAACATATCATATTGCATCAAAACAAAACTAACTAATATTATATTATTCTTCAAAACCGAATAATACAATTAAGCTCCCACTGATTTTCTTGAAACTATGACCTGCTTTCTTTGCTTTGAAGTTTAAAACAAAACTTTGTTTCTTACTTCTCTATTAATATCATTTAATTTATTTGTCCTGGACAAACATCTCATTATACGATTTAGATTCATATTCAATTAACAAAAACCCTCGAGCTGTACAAAGTACACATGCTCGATCCATCTTTCCTTTGAAAGGAATATGTTTTTGCCAATATCATATACAAATTCATTATCGTAAAATGCCTTTTTGATCAACAAAATTCGTGATCATCCCTTCGTCCAACAAAAGGATCCTTATTAAGTTTTTCATAACTTAACAACAATGATATTAATACATGGCATCCAAGTCAAAATCTATTGGGATCTTATTCTAGCACATTCCTTTCTTTACTTTGTCTTAGCATATCAAGTTTCCTAGAAACTTGTATGCCAACTAATCTGGTTAAGCGAATGTTTCTTGACAAGACATCATGCATTTAAAATGCAATGACTCTTGGTATTAGTCTATAAGACTTGTCAATTGGAATTGCTTCCGCTTGCACAACATCTGATGACTATTTCCGAAGATTCAATAATCTCTTCAAGACTCACCATCCTCCCACTGAATTCTTAGAAGAATAAAATTCCTCAAAAATCACATTTATCTTAGTGGCAAAACATTGTCACTTATGTGGTGTTTTAAAGAGGATTTCCAATTAACTTATTGGAACAACCTACAAAGCAATTTTATTCATCTTCCTCCTTCAGGACCAAGTTCTAGTCTTTCATAAAACATAGAACCCAAATTCTTTGTGTCTCTTCATGTTTATCTTTCAAAACTATGACACAATCAATAAGACAATTTTTTTCCTAAGTCCTTTTACCTTTCTTAGAACCGAACTTCTTTTCAGAAATTCCAAGTATCTAAGACTATCACATCCCTTTATGTATTTCTTTCAGGACGATGACGTAAACTTTTAAAGACTATTTTTGTGCTAAAACTAGACAAACAATAAAAACTCTAAATTGGATTTCTAGGAATATGATTCTGCAAACGAATTATCTTAGTAATCATTTAATCAAACTTGATTAAATCTATGAACCGAAGTTGAATTTCTATTCATCTCATTACCAAGACAATATTTCTAAAATATAATTGTGTAGTTTCAAGATCTCAATAAAATTATTGACTATCTTTCAACTCAACCTTTATTGACTTCACTATGTGCCTGAAAACTTAATGAATTTATGACTCCTAAGAATCATGAAGTTCATCAAGCCTTTCACTTGTTTCACGTAACAATATCTCAAATTTCCTTCCATCATGCATATGATGCGTTTGAGATGATAGTGCCACACGAAAGTGGTGTCAATATAACCACAATGACATTTCAGAACAAATGATATTTCCATAACTCAAAAGATTTGTAACATGATCATCCATGAAGGGATTGATCCAAAATATTCTTCGATAAACGGGACATGAAATCCCACAAAATCACAAGAGTATTTCCATCGCCAAGAATGCGGCCTTATTACAATAACTTGGGCCGAAACCCACAAATCTTTCAAACTAAAACTGAAAAAGTAAATTTGAAGATGTCTTCATCTTGTGGATGAAACTCCTTGCGCCGAGCTTGACACACATCCTCAACTTTTACTCTTCCGCCACCTTACTTCCCGCATCTCCTATATCAAGTGCATAAAATAATTTAGCAATTGATATTCCAGAGTTACTAGTAAGATTGACAAATATCATTCAAGTATAACTCTTATACCTTTCTTGCCCTTAGAAGATTTCTTCTTCTGCAGCAGGAATTTCTTGCAGTTCCTCTTCCAGTGTCCCTTTTTTTGCAAAAGAAACACTCAGATTCCTTTTGAGCCGAGACCATAGCCTTCTCTAATGCCTTAGCATTTTTAGACTTCTTCGTTCTCTTCTTCTTGAACGTGCGGTTTGGGTAACCATCATAACTTGATTGTTTTCCCTCTTCACACTAGGTCCAGCAGTGTTCAGCATTGCAAGGAGCTCATTTGGTGTCTTCTCCAACCCATTCATGTTGTAATTCATGATGAAACCGCTGTAAGACGGTGGGAGGGATGCCAACACCAAATCTATACTTAGCTCGGCTGGAATAGGAAATCCCAGAGCCTCGAGCCTAGTACCATAACCAAACATCTTGATTACATGCTTGGTCACAGAGCCTCCTTCTGCCATGTGACATGACCACAATGCATTTGTTATCTCATAACGCTCGGTCTTAGCCTGAGTCTGGTACATGGCCTTGAGTGCGACAATCATGTCGTATGTAGGAGTTTGGTCAAACTTCTTCTGCAACTCAGGTTCCATACATGTCAACATGAGACACTGAACAGAGATTGCTGTATCACTCTTCAAGGTGTATGCTTCTCTTTCAGCTTCCGACGCATCGTTGGCTGGCTCCTCGGGAGAGGGCCATCGAGAACATACTCGCTCTTCGCATTCCTAAGAACAATCCTTAGGGCGCGAACCTAATCAGCATAGTTGCTCCCATTCACAGTCAGGGGCTTCTTCTCACTCAGTGGTCCAAGGTTAAACGTGGGTGCTATCTTAGCCATTGATCTACAACAATTAAGTTCACTTAGACATGTTCATAATTATTATCTAGCACTTAATTAAATTTAAACTAAATTAAAAGTGCTCCCACTAAAATTGATATTACTCATGATCAAATTAGTGTATACGAAATCCATGCTCAACATACGATCAATATATGGATACATGCCATTGAACGTAGCTTATAACGGGTAGGTCAACAGACCAATCACCTCCTACGTACCATGACTTTCGCTTCATCTATCAATGTGTGCTCCGAGCTCATAACTAGTTATGCTCGAACGTCAAGACAACCAACTGCTTTTGCTGTAGGTACGGTACACTACACGCCTCCCGAACCATTGGCACACATTACTCATGGATACACGGTGCACGGTGACAAGCATCCGGTTTGACGCTGCTACGTGTTGGAAGAGCACGATCTCCTTGATATTTTCAATTTTAGCTCAAGTAATTAAACTCTGCAGCTACCGAGGAATCTCCTTAATAATCATACTACTGCGTAATCAAGGGAAGAGCAAGAAAACAGATATAAAACATGCACAAGTAAATAACACTTTGTGATGTAGTATAGTCTTCTTCCTCCAACTTCCAGTGGCGCCTCCACCGGTGTGGCCATGTCGAGGTTCACGATATTTGCATGCCTTCTCCCATCCTCCGCTATCACCATAGCTCGACGAACAAGAACGGCACGCCGGCCAACAAAACAAGGGTTAGTCAACAAAATATAATTTCGAGACTATACCACATCACATATCCTGCAAAACAGAGTTAGACGCCTCTAACGTTTGTTTGCATATTTTAGCGTGGCTGTAGGATCAACGGGACAAGCCGGAAAAACTACGGTTCTCACCAAGCATAATTACTCATGTTGCTAGATTAACCTTGCGGGGTGATTGTCGATCCCAACATTACGAAAACGTTGCGGACCCCAATCCAGACGATTGCCAAAGCACATGACCCCTGTGTGCACCTAGTCCACATGCCCCATCCACTATCAAGTCAACGAGACCAACTATAATAAGATTCGAAGCTACTGAAGCACTTCATTGGCGCCGACAGGCATACTAGGAGCAGCTGGAAGGTCCGCGGATTGCCAGAAGTCCGAGATCATACTATGCCGCTGGAAACAAAACGAGACCGCATATCGGGAAGCAACATAAATAACTTGAATGTTAGAAGATATATAGACTTCAATAACATACCCGCACAAACTTATGTGGTGCCCGCACACCATGTGCTCTAGATCAAATCATGTATCTATGCATAGACCGCTCTGATACCACTATTGGGTTGCGTGCATGGAAAACAAAAATTTCACCAACTACGCAACAGCCAAGATCTACTATGAAGATACAAGTGCAGGACATGCAGATTTGATCCAACTGTAAATCGTTACCGGCACTGTTGAAGTGGAAGAGATGTTGATGACGACGTTGATGAAGCTTGTGGAAGAACTCACTCGGCTAAGCCTAGCCGAGAGAACATCGTAGACTCCTCTTGTGTCCCGCCTTGATCCAACAGAGGTAGAAAAGTGGTTTCCTTAAAAGTAGTGGACGAAGGTAAATAGCGGGTGTTATGTGTGTCGATCTACAACAATCTAAAGTTCACTAAGACATGTTCATAATTATTTTTCTAGCACTAGTTAAAGATAAACTAATAATGTGCTCCCACTAAAATTGATATTCCTCAAGATCAAATTAGTGTATATGGAATCCACGTTCAACATACGATCAAGTATGGATACATAGCTTGATCGTGGCTACAACGGGTAGGTCAACAGACCAATCACTTTCTGCCGTGACTTCCGTTTCATCTTTCAATGGATGTGCTCCGAACTCATAACTAGTTATGCTTGGACGTCAAGACAACCAACCGATCATGTTGCTAGAACGGTTCGTGCCCGCCTCCCAAACCCTTGGCACACATTACTCATGGATACATGGTGTACGGTGACAAGCGCCTGGTTTGATGGTGCCATGGTTGGATGAGCACGTTCTCTTTGATATTTTTAATTTTAGCTCAAGTAATTAAACTCTGCAGCTACCGAGGAAACTCCATAATAAACACACTACTGCGCAATCAAGGGAAAGAGCAAGAAAACAGATATAAAAATGCACAAGTAAATAACACTTCATGATGTAGTATAGTCTTCTTCCTCCATCCACCGGTGGCGCCTCCACCAGTGTGGCCATGTCGAGGTTCATGACAAGTGCATGCCTTCTCCTATCCTCCACTATTACCATAGCTCGACGAACAAGGAAGAACGGCACGCCGGCCAACAAAACAAGGGTTAGTCAACAAAATATAATTTTGAGACTATACCACATCACATGTCCTGCAAAACAGAGTTAGATGCCTCTAACGTTTGTTTGCATCTTTAGCGTGGCTGTACGATTCCCAAAAGCCCAAAGAAAAACCAACGACCCTTACCAAGCATAGTTACTCATGTTGCAAGGTTAACCTTGCGGGGTGATTATCCATCCCAACATTACGAAACATTGCGGATGCTAATCCAAACGATTGCATTTTGTTGAACATGACCCCCGTGTGGACTAGTCCACATGCCCCATCCACTATCAAGTCGACGAGACCAACTATAATATGATCTGAAATTACTGAAGCACTTCGTTGGCGTCGACGGGCATACTAGGAGCAGCCGGAAGGTCCGCGGATTGCCAGAAGTCCGAGATCATACTATGCCGCTGGAAACAAGACGAGACCGCATATTGGAAAGCAACATAAATAACCTGAATGTTAAAGAAAAGACTTCAATAACATACCCGCACAAACTTACGCGGTGCCCGCACACCATGTGCTCTAGATCAAATCATGTATCTACGCATAGATCACTCTGATACCATTGTTGGGTTGCGTGTACAGTAAATTAAAAATTTCTGTATTGTTGCGCAACAACTCCCAAGATCTACTATGAAGATACATGCGAATACGAAAATCCAAAGATCTGGATAGAATACGTTACCAACACCAAAGTTGCGGAAGAAGTGTTGATGACATAGTTGATGTAGCTCGTCGTCTATCTCAACCAAGCTTGGTAGAGAGATTCTGGCGCCTCCTCCTCGCCTTGTCACCTTGATCCAGCAGTGTGAGGGTCAACCGTCGAGATTTGGTAGATCACCCCTCCGAGAGCTTGCACGCATACGCCGGGAAAGGTTCAGCAGGGCTTCGCCGTCCAAGCTTGAAGCACTACTGGTGTATATGAAGGTGGAGATCTCAACACATGAGAAGGAGAGAGAGAGATTAGATCTAGTGACGAGGTGTGGACTCGGCAAATCCTAGGGTTGAGTACCCCGGGTTGATTGATGGGGAGAGAGATGAGCGCTGGTGATCACGACGGCTGACAAGCAAGGCGTTTACCCAGGTTCAGGCTCCCGGAGGATAACACCCTACTTCCTGCTTGTCTGGTTATTGATGGTGAGTTGTGGCTACAATGGCGAGATGGCAATCTCGCTAGGGTTTGTGTGGCGGCTATGAGCGTACCCTAGACGAAGGACCCTCCTAGCCTTTATATGGTAGGCTAGGTCTCAGGTGAACGGTGCCGATGGCTTACAAGCATGGCGGGGTCGCATGACCTAGCGTCGACTATCTTGGGCCGCACGTCGTCCTCCTTGGGCCTTCCTTGGGCCCTCGTCATAAGGCTGATGGGCTTGGCGTGACCCAGGTATCCCCACCGTGGGGTAGTCGAAGAGTGACCCCACGACAGGAGCCCCCGAGTGCTTAGTCGAATCGTAGAGTCGGGTAAAGGACTCCTTCCTCCTGGGCACGCCGTCGGGTTCCTGAAAGAGATGAGTAAAATTGGTCGACTCCGGCCGTTCAGGGCTTATGGAGGATTCCTTAGTCGAACTGTCACTTCCAGGGTAAAATACCGTGAGTACAGCCTTAGTCGGTGATTTTCGACTGCTATTGTTCTGAGTCACTCGGGAGCGCGAACAGCGCTCCCGATGGGAGTAGCCCCGAGATTAAGCTGAATTGCTTGCAATTGAGGTTAAACTCAATTTTTCTTCAGTCGAAAAGCCCGCTCCCGATGGGAGTAAAGAAGGGACTCGACATGTTGGAGTCGCGACTGGCTTTGCGTGACTTACTGTGTATTCGGCCTGTTTAGCTTACTGCACAAGTTTCTTCAGCTCTTGGAGCTTACTGTATCTTCTTGCACTCGAATGAGTGTTCGAGTTTATTCGGCTCTTAGAGCTTACTGAACATTTTTGCACTCGAATGAGCTGTTCGAGTTCTCGATCAGCCCATTGGCGTACTTGCTACGCCTGCGCAGTTGACGTCAGTGCTGACGTTTTCTGGCTCACTCTGTGTCCGACGGGACGTGACAGTGCGGGCCCACTGTCAGTATTGACTGGAGACAGCGGTTGCCGCTTTTTTCTGACCGTTGGGCGCGAAAATTTCGCGGTGTGATGATGGCGCCTTGATTCCCGCGCGTAGTGGGCGGCGTGGCCGTCGACGGTTGCTATCTCCGCGCAACACGTGGACGGCCAGATGATGTTGCGGAGAGCGGTTTCAGCAGGGACGGCTAGGATTGACTGACCGCGCGGTATATAATTTTCACCGCGGCGGTGAACAGTTCATCCATCCCCATTCCTTCGTCTCCACTGCTTCTGTTCCGCCATTGTTGTGCTGCGTGCTCTGTCAGTTTCTTTTCTCCACCCTCCATGAGCAAGGCCGCGATGAAGAGGGGGAAGGCTGCTGCTGGCGCCGTCGCCGCCGCCGAGGCGAGCGTGATGAAGAAGCCCGACGGCGACTGGGTCAAATCGTCGGTGAAGAAGGCCGACCTCGAGGCCCTCCGCGCGCAGGGACTGCTGCCGCCGGCGGATAAGGCGACGGTGCGCGCTCCCGGGAAAGAGGTATTCCCCTCCCCTCGCGAGGGGGAACGCGTTTGCTTCGTGGACTTCCTTCCGCGGGGTTTCGGGTTCCCCCTCCACGATTTCGTCCGTGGTCTCTTGTATGCTTATGGGATTCAGATCCACGATCTGACTCCCAATAGCGTCTTGAGCATCGCGAGCTATTTCGTGCTCTGCGAGTGCTTCCTGGGAATCGCGCCCAACTGGCTGCTGTGGAAGTCGCTATTCCTCGTGAGGAGGAACGTGGGGAAGAGCAAGCAGGTGTACCCAGTCGGCGGCTTCGGCATCCAGGTGCGTGGCGACACCTCCTACTTCCAGATGAAGAAGTCCGATTCCGTCCAGGGCTGGCGGAAGAAGTGGTTCTACATCAGGTGTGACCAAGCAGGGCTTCCCGAATTCGCCGCTGATCGCGAGTTGCGGAAGACGAACGCATGGGCGCACCCGCTGTCGAAGGAGGACAGGGAGGCGACTCAGCCCTTGTTGACGCTACTTCGTGGCCTTCTGAAGAGCCTTGGGCGCGAGACGGGTGGAATTCACCTCATCGCCACCTTCTTCAGGCTTCGGGTGCAGCCGCTGCGCAGTCGCGTCCACCCGATGTGGGCGCGTGAGGATGCTGGCAATGAGCTTGATGATGACGCAGTCGAGTCGAAGGTGAGGAGCATCACTAGTCTCCGAGCCGCTGACCCGTGCAATGTCAAGTGCCCAGTCGAGCCATATGGTCCTAATAATCCTGTGCCTGAGGTGAGCTTCGTTTGCTTTGTTTGTCTTGTATCTTCTGTCAATCTTTTGCCTGACTCGAATGGTTCATTTGCTGACAGGGTCGTTCGAGCTATGTCAGTCTTCCTCCGTTGATGGAGAATGGACCTCATGAAGAGGCAGAGTTCCCTGAGGACGAGGTTGATGACGATGAAGTTCCCTCCGCCACTCTCCGAGTGAAGAGTTGGAGGAGGATGATGAAGACGAGGAGCCGCTGCGGAAGCGGCAGAGGCGAAAGGCTGGCGACTCTGGTTCTGCCTCGTCGCCTGTGAAGGAGGCGGGTGTGAACGAGGAAGAGACGAGCGAGTCCTCTTCGGGCACTAGGCACCCGAGCGACCTGGCTGAACCTTTGGTCGTGCCTCCACTCGGCTCTGCACCGCCGACCGAGTTCGCGAGGATGGCCTCCGTCTCCCTGGGAAGTGAAGACGATGTCGTCAGGTTAGTCGCATAACCATTGCTTTGTTTTGTCGAGTGTGCTGTTTCACTTGCGGGTCCTTGAATTGAGTTTTCTTGTCACAGCGACCGTACTGGCGCTGCTGTTTCTTCCCCTCGTGAGATGGAGCACACTTCTGCTCCTATGATCGAGCAGACTGCGAGGACGACCGGAGAGGAGGCTCTGGCGGGTGACGTTTTGGCCTTGAAGGCTTCGACCTCCGCCATGCCAGAGAGGTCTGCTGACGCGACTCCGGTTGACGCTGGGCTGCTTGAGCATGTAAGTGTTCTTCGACTCCTTCTGCAAGATCTGTATCGGGTGCGCGTACAGCGCTCCCGATGGGAGTAGCCCCCGAAGATGCGCGTGACTAGAATAGTCGGGCGTAGATTAATGTCTTGTGTTTCCTGCAGCCATTTTATCGCCAGCAGATGGAGGGAGCCGCAGCCTTCGTTCGCATGGAGCAGGAGAGGGATCAGCTCGCACTGCTCTGGAGCAAGCGAATAGTAAGTGTGAACCCTTGTGTTCGAGGGGTGCTTCGACTGCCTTTATTGCTAACTTTGCTCCGTTGATCCGTAGGCGAGAAGGAGAGCATGAAGACGCGGGTCGCGGAGCTGGAGAAGTCGCTGGGTGAAGCCCAAGAGCGGGAACAAGCTCGGGATGCTCTGGAGAAGACCCAGGTCGACCGCTTGCTCGCACTCGCAGATGTTGTTGGAAGTAAGTTTTTCGGCTCAGTGCCTACTTTGCCTTTCTTCGACTTCTGACGTCTTACGGGTGTGATTTCTTTTGAACAGAGACTTGCGGAGGTGCTCCTCCAGAAGGGACTTCCAGCGAGAGTGTCGGCTTGGCGGAGGCTGTTGGCTTCGTCGACCGCGTCTGCGCGTATGCATCGGCAGCGCTGCAGCAGTCGACGGAGGCCTTAGCGACTGTGCACCGGAGTATCTTTCCCAGCAAGCCGCCACCAGCTGCTGTTGACGCACTCGCAGCTCCATTCGAAGGCAATTCGAATGTCCTGGCGAACTTCACGCGCACGCAGACGGTACGCGGCTCCGAGCTCACTTTCCAGCTACTTCTTGGTCACCAAGTCGTGGGTGATTTTGAGAAGGTTGTCAGCGACTTCCCTCGGAAGCCTGATGGCAGGACCGCGTCCCTTAGCGGTGTGAAGGTGCAGGCGAGCCAGCTAGCTGCGAAGTTGGTCGACACCTTCGAGAAGAGGATTGCCAAAGCTGCAGAGTTGGCTGCTAGGAAGAGCCGTTCCCAGTCGGAGTCTGTAGTGTAGACTTTTTCCTTGTAGGACTATGCTTCTGCTTTTGGGCTTGAGTCTGTAATGCACTTTATATCGTGCGAGTGAACATGCTGATGATGAAATGTGAATTCGCTCCCTCGGGGGTGCAGTCGCCAGTCTTTTTTGATGTCTTGTTTGGATGAATTATGTTGATTCTTTTCCTGGCTTGACGCTGTCAATTCTTGGCAGTCTGATATGGGCGAAGCTCCTGACGTTGCTGGAACTACTGGCGCGGACGATGAGGAGGACACCACTTCGGCTGCGCCTACTCGTCGCCGCCGTCAAGCTCCTCCAGCTCCTGTGCGAAGCGTAAATGACCAGAGAGTGATCACCTTCATGAGGAACAAGGTGTTGGCTCGAGTCGAAGCTGAAGAGTGCTGAGTTGGAGCTGGAGCGATTGAGGTCGCGGCCCGTTGCGCCGTTCTCCCAGCGTGAGGAGTTTCTGCTTGGCGAGATGGACTTGATCAGTCGACAGCTGCAAGGTTGGCCTTCTAGCGTTTTTGCTTCGGCTTCTGTGTCTTCCTGCTATGCTTAATGCTTGGCCTTGATGCAGATGTGAACTCTGACTTGAAGGCTGAGCAGCTTCGAGTGGACGAGCGAGTAGAGAAAGAGGCCGCCGGTGACTCACCCGAAGCGCGCCAGTTTTGGTCGAACAAATCCAGAGGTAGTGTACTGGCACGAATGCTGGATCGCACCTGGCGGGCTGCTGTGCTCTTGGAAGGTTGCAGAAAAACCCTCTGGCAGATCAACAAGGTGTACTTTCCTCACAACGAGCAGCCGAATGGACTGACTGCTCTTCTGGAGAGGTTCCGTGAAGGCGGTGCGTTGAAGGAAGTCGTGCACGCTCAACTTGTTGCCGGGGCGAACGTGGCGTTGGCATACGTTCGACTGCACCGGCCTAATCTTCCATTGCACAAGGTGCTTGACGGCTTGCCTGGAGAGGGTGAATATGCCGATACTCTTGCGGCTGCGCGCCAGATGATTCGGCAGGTCCAGAACTTTAGCGAGCACCTTGTAGGGCCACTTGATGCGCCAAAGGGCGAGCCTGTAGAATAAGAACAGTAGATGCTGTTGTACAGCGTTAGCTTGTAAAGAAATTTTTCCAAGTGGAAATATGAGTGTATGTATGTCGAGGTGGGGGTAGCCCCCGAGTTAGTAAATTGTATCTTGTAGACGTCTGTAAACCTGTATGGCGCAGCCCCCGAGCGATCGAGTGCGGCCTAGGATTTTGAATTAAACCTGTGCGGCGCAGCCCCCGAGTGCTTCGAGTGCGGCCGAGGTGTATCGAGTCAGACTTGTGCGGCGCAGCCCCCGAGTACGTCGGGTGCGGCCTAGTACTTTGACTTGGACCTGTGCGGCGCAGCCCCCGGTGCTTCGGGTGACGGCCAAAGGTTTTGCGAGTGACCTGTATGGCGCAGCCCCCGAGTGCGTCGGGTGCGGCCTAGTACTTTGACTTGACCTGTGCGGCGCAGCCCCCGAGTGCTTCGGGTGACGGCCAAAGGTTTTGCGAGTGACCTGTATGGCGCAGCCCCCGAGTGCGTCGGGTGCGGCCTAGGTTTGACTTAGACCTGTGCGGCGCAGCCCCCGAGTGCTTCGGGTGACGGCCAAGGATTTTGCGAGTGACCTGTATGGCGCAGCCCCCGAGTGCGTCGGGTGACGGCCTAGGCTTGACTTGGACCTGTGCGGCGCAGCCCCCGAGTGCTTCGGGTGACGGCCAAGGATTTTGCGAGTGACCTGTATGGCGCAGCCCCCGAGTGCGTCGGGTGGCGGCCTAGGCTTGACTTGGACCTGTGCGGCGCAGCCCCCGAGTGCTTCGGGTGACGGCCAAGGATTTTGCGAGTGACCTGTATGGCGCAGCCCCCGAGTGCGTCGGGTGGCGGCCTAGGCTTGACTTGACCTGTGCGGCGCAGCCCCCGAGTGCTTCGGGTGACGGCCAAGGATTTTTGCGAGTGACCTGTATGGCGCAGCCCCCGAGTGCGTCGGGTGCGGCCTAGGCTTGACTTGGACCTGTGCGGCGCAGCCCCCGAGTGCTTCGGGTGGCGGCCTAGGTTTTTGAGTTGAACCTGTATGGCGCAGCCCCCGAGTGCGTCGGGTGACGGCCTAGGTTTATGTTGCTTTTTGACTAAAAAGTAAAGGGGAGAGCTTGTTCCACAAATCACTTCATTGATTTTTGCGAGCAGGCCGCCTCATTAAAACCCTTCCAGTCCCCTCAGGTACCCTGGTAAGGGAAAGAGTGCGTCTGAAACCTGCCGCCTTGACATGTATGCTTTGTTACAACAGGGGAGTCGACTAGGCGTAGAACGTCGTAGCTGCGCAACATTCCATGGGTTGTGGCAGACTGTTCCTGTCTTCGAGTCCTTCAGGCGGTAAGCTCCTCCGCCGATTGCTTCTGTCACAATGTATGGGCCCTCCCATGGGGAGGCAAGCTTGTGCACCTTCTTCTGTTTGAGGCGGAGGACAAGGTCTCCGGGGACGAACGCTCTGGGCCACAGTCGCCGTCCGTGATAGTTGCGCAAGTCTTGCTGATATACGGCTGTGCGGGTAAGGGCGATGTCGCGTGCTTCGTCCAGGGTATCCATGTCATCCTCGAGTGCTTCTTCTGCATCAGACTCGTCGTAGGCCACCACTCGAGGTGCGTCAACTTGATGTCGCAAGGCATGACCGCCTCTGCACCGTAAACCATGAAGAATGGCGTGTACTGGGTTGAACTGTTTGGTGTGGTGCGTAGACTCCAAAGCACAGATGGCAGCTCTTCGACCCAGGCGCCTGCAGCGCGCCTCAATGGTACTCGCAGGCGCTTCTTGATGCCTTTGCAGACTAGGCCGTTGGCCTTTTCGACTTGCCCATTGGATTGCGGGTGCGAGACAGATGCGTAGTTGAGTTTGATGCCTTGCTCGGAGCAGAAGTCCTTGAACTCTTCGGCTGTGAAGTTCGTGCCGTTGTCGGTGATGATGCTGTGTGGCACTCCGAACCTGAAGATGATCGACCTGATGAAGTTAACTGCCGAGGAGGCAGTCGAACTTGTGATAGGCACGGCTTCGATCCACTTCGTGAACTTATCGACTGCCACCAGAGATGCGTGTGTCCTCCTGGCGAGGACTTCTTGAGTGGACCCACCATGTCGAGCCCCCATTGAGCGAAGGGCCAGGCAAGTGGGATGGTCTTTAGTGCTGAAGCTGGGCGTGCGGCTTGTTGGCGAACTCCTGGCAGCCGAGACATTTCCTCACGAGTCTTCTGCGTCTTGCATTGCGGTGGGCCAGTAGAATCCGGCTCGTAAAGCTTTGGCCACTAAGGCTCGACTGCTGGCGTGGTGCCCGCAGATGCCAGCGTGGATCTCGAGTAAGATGGCTTGACCGTCGACTGGGTCGACGCACCTTTGGAGTACTCCTGAGATGCTTCGCTTGTATAGCTCCCCCTTGATGATGGTGAAGCCTTTCGAACGGCGAATAATGCGCTTGGCTTCGACTGAGTTGACTGGCAGTCTCTGGTGCAGCATGTACGCCAGATATGGGCTCGTCCAGGTGGGCTCGATGAGCAGAACCTCCATTGGCTCTTCTCTTTGCCTGGCGGGTCGGCGGTGCTCGTTGATGGTGTGTGGAGGATCCGGGCGCGGGTCGAAGTTTGACAGACCGCTGCGTGATGCGCTCAAGGAAGACGCCGGTGGCACCTGCGCCTTGTCTGAGCCCAGGTTGGCGAGGGCGTCGGCTTCCTCGTTGCTTTCGCGGCCGATGTGCCGCAACTCGCAGCCGTCGAAGGTGCCCTCCAGCTGGTTGTACAGGTCTCTGTAGGCGATCATGTTGTCGGCGATGGCGTCACAGGCTTTCATGGTTTGCTGCACGACGAGGTAGGAGTCGCCGTAGATCATGAGGTGTGGCGCCGCAGTTCTTGGCCATTCGCATGCCATGGATTAGGGCTTCGTACTCAGCCTCGTTGTTGGAGGGTGTTGGGAAGTCCATCTGTAGCACGTACTTCAGCTTGTCGCCTTTGGGGGAGATGAGGATGACTCCTGCCCCGGCTGATCTGAACTTTTTGGAGCCGTCGAAGTACATTGTCCATGCGTTGGACAGGTCGGGGACATCTGGCAGCTGGGCTTCTATCCACTCGGTGGTGAATTCTGGAGCACTTGGGCCTTGAACGACTCGGGTGAGCGTATTTCAGCCCCAGGGTCCTAGCTCGACGACCCATTAGCGTCTCGTCCTGTCGCGCAATGGTTGGTCAGGATGTTCGGAGAGCCCCGAGGAGCTTACCAACCGTGATCGGTGCTCGGAGAAGTAATGGATTACTTTCCTTAAAGTCATGAAAACTCCGTAGCCAGCTTCTTGGTAGTGCGGGTGTAGCGCTGCTTG
>CAMZMU010000105.1:14050784-14295206 GCA_947311845.1 Poa pratensis | reverse complement strand
GTTCAGTTGATCTGCTGGTAACCTGAGTTAGGTGTCCATGAAGGACAGGCGTTCGCCGTGCAGTCGAGTCGATGATCTGATCTATCCGCGGGAGCGGGAAATGGTCCTTGGGGCAGCATTTGTTGATGGCGGTGAAGTCGACGCACATGCGGTTTCTTCGTCTTCTTCTTCTCCACCAGGACGGGTTGGCGACCCAGTCCGAGTCCTTGATCTCGGATGAACTTGGCATTCAGCAGTCGATCGATTTCTCTGCTGATTTCGTCTCGCTTGGGCCCGGAAAAGCGTCGCATGGCCTGTTTGACGGGTCTGGCGTCCTTGTGGACTTTTAAGGAGTGCTCGGCGAGGTTCCTGGGTATTCCTGGCATGTCAGAGGGTTGCCATGCGAAGATTCTCCAGTTCTCACGTAGAAACTCGACGAGCGCGCCTTCCTATGCGGGAGTCAGACTCGACGATACTTTGACCGTCTTGCTGGCGTCAGTCGGGTGGACCTGATGGGTCGTTGTGTCGTCAGCCGCGTTGAAGGCAGCGTCCTTGGCTGGTTTCTTGCGGGCTGGGAAGATGGTCTTGTCGTTGTCGACTGCCATTGCCTCGAAGTGCTCTTCGACTCCGAAGAATTCAGAGATCTTGCTGAACTCGCGGTCGCAGCTGTTGGAGCGGTCGAAGTCGCCGTGCACCGTGATGACGCCCTTGGGTCAGGCATCTTGAGCATGTGGTGGGTTGCCGAGTATCGCGTGGTACTGCGACTTCCAGTCGACTACCTCGAAGTCGATCGACTCCCTCTTGAAGTTTTCGGGTGTGCCGAAGATGACATCGAGTGTGATCGTTCCCATGGGCGTGACTGCTTGCCCTGGTACTATGCCATGGAAGGTGGTCTCTGATGCGCCAAGTCCGTCGTTGGCCTGTTTATCCTTCTGAGGGTGTCGGCAAAGATGATGTTAATGCCACTGCCTCCGTCCATGAACACCTTTTTCAGGGTGTAATCTCCGATCAGAGCTTCGACTACCAGAGCGGCGTGCCCGGGTCGTGGTACTGCAGGCGGGTGATCTGCTCTGGAGAAGGTGATTGGTGTTCTGACCCTCTCAGGTAGTCTGGTACCAGGTGGACAGGTGATGGCTTGGAAACTTGGCGGTGATGAGCTTCTGAGTCCTGTTTGAGGGGCGCCCCTTCTGTATCATGTTGAGTTGTCCGCGTGCCGCTGGATATGCGTCCTGGATCACGGTGGGGCATCTTGCTGCGGCTGCTGTGCTGCTGCAGAAAGGCTCCCGCCGCCTGTGCTGGATTGGCGACTGCGGGTGCTGCCTGGATGGCTAGCTGCGCGGCTGGCTGCGCTGCGGGTGCTGGAGTGACTATCTTCTGCATGGCTTCGTATATTTTGCGTGCCTTTCGACAGTCCTTCAACAGGTGGTTGGATCCCCACTTGCCCGTTTCCGGGTTCCTGAACATGTGGTGCCTGCAGGGTTGTTCCAGCTCTTCGCTGGGCTTAGTGCGTTTCTGCCACTCGCGTTTATGGCCTCCGTCGCTGCGGTAGCTGCTGCCGCCGCTTCGGTTGTACTGCCCCTGGCTGTATTGGCGACTCTGGTCACGCCGCTTCGACTGTACTGTGCATGGCTGTATTGGCGACTGCTGTCGCGCGCTTCATCCTCACGGGGGGTTTGGAATCCCGCCGCTACTAGCTCGATTGAGTCGTTGCCGTTGTAACGGCTTCTTCTTGTGGCGTCCTTCTCGCCAGTTGCTTGGTCCGGCTTCGTCCTTCGGGGAGTGTGGAACTATTGCGGACCGAGTCCTCTCCGTCTGCCCACTGGTTTGCTATCTTCATGACCTCGATCATGTTTTTCGGCCGGAGCCTACCAAACTCCTCGCGGAGGTCGCGGCGGGAGACGCCGTGCATGAAGGCATCCATCACTCGGTCCTCCGAGGCGGTCTCCATGGTGTTGCGGAGCAGGGTCCAACGCTGGATGTATGACCGGAGCGGCTCGTCTCGTCCTTGCTTGCATGCTTGTAGTTCGACGAACGTCGTCGGTCTCGAGTACGTCCCCAGGAAGGATTTAACGAAGGCCTCCGCGAACTCGTCCCACGTCCTGAAGGCGTTCTTGGGTTGAGTGTTGAGCCACCCGCGTGCAGAGCCCGTGAGCATCAGCTGGATGTACTGCATGGCCGTAGTCGAAGTACCGCCCTGGCAGCTGCAGGCTATGAGGTAGTCTTCTAGCCAGAGTCTGGGTCCTGCTTCCCGTCGTACTTGACTGCTTCTGCCGTGAGCTTGAAGCCCTTGGGCATTCTTGTGTCGCGTATGTTGAAGCTGAAGCATGCGGCGCCGCATGGCTCGTAGTCGCCGTCGTTGCGGTCGTAGTCGGTTGGACGTGCTGGTCGGCCGCTGGATGCGGCTGCGGTCTACCGTCCTTTGTGTGATGACGTTGCGGAGGTCTTCACCTGGCTGCGGTTGTCGCAGTTGTCTTGTCGCCGGGGCTGCGAGTGCTGCGGGCTCGGGTCGCGGCGATCTCGATCTTCTCGCGCTTTTTCTTCGGCGCCTTGTTTATCAGTGCGTCTTCGAGTGCCTTGATAGACATGATCTGCTGCTTGTGGAGGAGAGCGCGCGAGTCGCCCTCAGGCGGCTGTGTCAGCCGCAGGTATGTTTCGACGCCATGAGTGCGGCTCCGGGTTTTGGGGACGGGTATCCCGTCTGCGTCTTCTATGTATGATGACTCGAGGTTGCGGTGACTCTAGCGCGGTCGGCCTCCGTCATCAGGGCACGCGGGCTCTGTGGCGCCTTGCTCCTTGTGAGACCTCTGTTGAGGCAGTGAACGAGTAAGCGGCCCTCCTGGCGCTCGACGCGTCGGCCTCTCCTTGCGTCGAGTAGCTCGGCCTTCTCTGCGCGGAGTCGTTCGCCTTCCTTCCGTAGCAGGTACTGGACCGCCATAAGGTCCTCCCGGGGTGCGTCCGGTGGGGGTACGTGCCTTCCTCGACGTGCTTCAGGGCTTTGATTGCCATGTCGCGGGTGATGGTGAGTCGCGTCACCTGGTCCGGCATGACCACCTCCAGTGGGTATGCGGGTTCGTCGTCGTTGCCCTGCGGCCTCTGGCCGATCATGAAGACTTGCGGGGGTAGATCTGGGCAGCGGGATGGACGCTGCCACTGCTGCTTCCTTCGTCCGAGCCGTGCTCGGAGCGAAAATGGGGCGCACGTGGTGGTACCACAGTCGCCGCCGAGGCTCTTCCCTGGAGTTTCGCGATCTTCGCCGCGGTCGTGAGGAGTGATGTCGCTGTGTCGACGTGGGCGCGATTGGCTTGTTGACGATCTTGTAAGTCGATGGAGACGCGATGGGCGGTAAGGACGCGACCTCCGTTGCGCGCGAGGTGTGGTCGACGTAGTCGAAGTTGACGTAGATCTTGGCCTTGCCAGCGACGCGATCGAGGTAGTCGAAGTAGACTCGATCCGCGCGGTGGTCGACGAGGTGGTCGACGTAGTCGTAGCAGATGCGATCTCCGTGTAGCCGGAGACGCTGATGGCGCGGCCGCGTTGGGCGCGATCTCTGCCGCAGCGGAGGCGGTCGGAGTAGTCGAGGCGGACGCGATCTTCTCAGCAGTCGAAGATGCTATCACCGCAGTCGCAGCAGATGCGATCTCAGCGGGTGGGGGCGTGGTTGGCGCGGTCGCGGCAGATGCGGGTGCCACCGCTGCGGGCGGTGCGATCGCCGTGGATCTGAGTACTCCACAGCTGTCTACGAAGTAGTGCATGGTACCGAAGGTGAGGCACATACTACGTGCAGATCGGCGTACACCGAGCGGTGGGCCGGCGGGTGGAAGGTGTACTCGAAGGAGCCGAAGCAGATTGGCTCCTTGGTGATGCAGACGTCGGTCTTCAAGGTTGATGGAGCTGGTGCGACCATGGTTCCAGCGCTCGTTCTTTCCCACAGACGGCGCCAATTGACGAGGTGTGGACTCGGCAAATCCTAGGGTTGAGTACCCCGGGTTGATTGAGGGGGAGAGAGATGAGCGCTGGTGATCACGACGGCTGACAAGCAAGGCGTTTACCCAGGTTCAGGCTCCCGGAGGATAACACCCTACTTCCTGCTTGTCTGGTTATTGATGGTGAGTTGTGGCTACAATGGCGAGATGGCAATCTCGCTAGGGTTTGTGTGGCGGCTATGAGCGTACCCTAGACGAAGGACCCTCCTAGCCTTTATATGGTAGGCTAGGTCTCAGGTGAACGGTACCGATGGCGCTTACAAGCATGGCGGGGGCGCATGACCTAGCGTCGACTATCTTGGGCCGCACGTCGTCCTCCTTGGGCCTTCCTTGGGCCCTCGTCATAAGGCTGATGGGCTTGGCGTGACCCAGGTATCCCCACCGTGGGGTAGTCGAAGAGTGACCCACGACATCTAGTCTAATCGGATAGGTTGCCTCTAATCCAACTAAAAGGGATCTAAACTTGAGATCTACTTGTGTGTCCTCCAAATAGGAGGGGGTGGGGTTTATATAGATCGATGGACCAAGGGGTGGAGGTACTTGGGCAAGGGGAAAGCTTTCCCCTAGTCCAACTCGGTTTGGACAAGGGGAAGCCCCCTTGCCCAATTCAGTTTGGGAGGAGGAGTTGGAGTTGGACTCCAACACCCCTCCCCTCCACCGCCTCTCCCGCCGCCGCCACCACCCTAGGCCGCATCGACCTAGGGGGTGGGGCCCACCTAGGCCGGCCGCCTCTGGCCACCACCGCCGCCGCCCCCCATGGGCGCTTGGCCCACTAGGGTTCGACTGGGGGGGAGCCTCCCCCTTCAGCGCTTTGGCCCACCACCACCACCACTAGGTAGTGCGGCTACCTTGGTGGGCCCTAGGGCCCATCTTGGTAGCCCCATGGTGGGCTCCAATTTTATTTATATTTTTCCAATAATTAATTAATTAATTCTTTTGTCTAATTAATTCCAAATAAAATTAGTCCTTTTACAGAAAATTCCTGAAATTAATTACCTATCATATAAAACACTTTTACTTGATCCGGGACACCCAATGCCCGCCGACAAAATTCCTGGATAAATATTTCCACCCTTTATAAACCTCGGAATAAATCCGACCATGATAGCAACTTCTATCACAATATTATCTCTCCAATAAAACCATATCTATCACACAGACACTATGCCGGTGATACTCTCTTCATGTTCCAGACCAACCATAATACACAACTAACCAATCCTAGTTTAAGCGTGTCCACCCTACAGGTTCAATAACGTGTAGCTATAATTGGATATGCAATCACGGCCAGGGTCAGATCCGTGGATGACCTAAATAACTGCTACCGTTATGCGAAGAAACTCTGTTGAACCTGCTGGCTATTTAAAATATCATTTCCATTACTCGCGATACCCAAACTTCACCCGAGATCAGTGGCGGATCGAGCCAGGATTTGGTTACGCCCCGGGCCAAAAACCAAGGGCAAAAATATCAATTCACCAAAGTACAATTTTTTTTCATTTTCAATGTATAGAAAAGTAAAAATCAAGTGCCAACACAAATATGGAGTAGTACAGAATTTGACACAACATTTGGCAGAATTGGAGGTATTCAAAAGATGGTACTGAGTTAGAGTATATTAGTCATCTAGACAACCCATAACTACATCGTCATTATTTGAAGAAGCTACCTTCGATGAAATATTATATGGGCATCCAGCACTAAGCTGGGTAGACTCGCCTCATTCCTGTGACTAGAAATTGGACAGTGGCGGCTAAAATGTTGAACTAATTTGTGGTGGGCTGTCTTGGGAGGCTACAAAGCTAGCAAAACTGCTTAGAGAAGGAGGGCTTTATCATTATCTGGGTTGAAGCACCACATGTCCCGGGCCAAATCATGTGCGTACGTAAATTGCTGCTTGTAGACATTGCCACGCCCCGGGCCATGGCCCAGGTTGCCTGGGGCCTGGCTCTGTCTCTGCCCGAGATATATTTCCGTGGATGACACCACGAATCAATCATTTGATTCGTTACATCTTTGTCTATCTCGTTAACTGGTAAGTTCCCTTTACTCGTTTCCGTATTATGATATCCCACACGGTGTAACTTCACCATGCATTGTCTGCAGAATATATTGGATACCTTAATACCGAGAGGGACTAGGGCGTATCTCTCTAATCACCGAGGAGTAATTTCCCATCTCAGAACATTAGGATATACACACACCTTGAAGCCACCCAGTGACTGCCGTTTTAGCATCCAGTTACGGCCATGGTGTTGACAGTACCAAAATAACTCTTCCAGTATGCATAACCCTAATAAACTCATGGTTACATGATATGTTATATAATAACCTTACTGTGATAAAGATAAGGACAAAAGATAGTTTAACGGAATCTCTTAGCATACCAAAACTTGGGTCTACCCGGCCATATTATTATCCAATAATATGCCACACATTGATGCTGACATAAACAATGTCCATGACTAGGAAATCAGTGTCATCGAGCAATCAACAAATTAGTCTGTAAAAGAACTAGGGTACATTTTACGTATGCATATTCCCTACACGTACGAGTGAGCTTTCCCCTAAATCACGTATTCAGAAACCACCGTAGTTATAGCACAGAGAATACAAATCATAATTAATGAATCAAATGTATAAATACATTTTCTTTTGGGCATAAATCCAACATCACTGACTAGCAACTAGGCAAAAAATTGTCTTCATGCCACAACAAAATCTCCATATCCACTCATATATACTCACTGTAGTTATATTAGTATGCAAGTGTTGATAATATTTTTTTTGAACCTTATACTGCAGGGAAGCCCCCACAACCTCACTTTATTAAAACCAAAAGGGCATATGTACAAGATATTTACAAACAAAACTAAGGTAAGTTGTCAAGCCATGATGAGAAACTGGAAAAACCAGAACCTTTCACCCTGTGCTTAAGCAAGGTGACCTAAGATTAAAAACTAGCCCTCCATCCCCTGAATGCAGGACTGATGTTCCATGTTCCTAGCCAAATGCTAGACCAAAGTTGATAATATTTAGCTAGACCAACAATTGTACACCCATGCATCTTTATGCACGGATAGGGGGTAATGTAAAATGTTCCTCGCCAAATGCTTTAATTCTTCACAAGGTTGAGTAGACAAAGGCGGATGAAAAAAATAGAGAAAGTCATGGTTATATATTTCAACTACATATAAGTCCAACAAAGAGGAATACAATCCCGGTACATTACAAAAAATCAAGATCGACCGACTTACTGGAAAGACAAAACTCGACTGCTTGGACAGAGTGGGATAGATCTATTGCCAGATGCAGAGACGGATAGGTAGCTAGACTTCCATTCCAAGTTGAGGCACGAAGTAGCAAATATAGTTCAGTTAGATTTTGCTTATACTGAAGTGCACCGGAACCGATCATTGTATACATAACATAGTGGAATTTTAGTAAATTCTCTCTGCCAAACATTTCCCATTTCCAATTCAAAAACCACAAGGCATAGAAGGAAATCTTGACAGGGGCTAATTGGATCCACAAGCCATGGATCTTCCTAGAATAATAAAGTATCACCCTTCTCAGGTAAAATGGATGTAACGGTCTTGTAACTTTCCACTAGCATCCATGCACATGGATATTAGAATGAAGCCCTAGCCACCGCCAACTCCTCTGTTTGTGTCCCATAATCTACGGATCCCCGCATCCTCTTCTTGCCGCTCTGTCGGCAGGAGGGGTGGAGACGTCAGATCTGCGCTCGGTATTGTGAGTAAGTCTCTAAAGTTAAAGCTTGGTCAACCAACAACTACATTATGATGGCTATGAAGGCGATGTGTAGAACAAGAATAAGTTTTTTCCGTCTCCTCATCCACTCGTCGGCGGTGATCACGCAGGTTGCATTGAGGAGTGCGGAGAATCCTCTGTTCGCCGTTCCCTTTGGAGTGGTGGGTCTCGTTCTGTCTACGTCTGTTGTAAATTTTGTGTCAGGAGATTCAGATCGGTTAAAGGGTTCAATGGAAACGTTTTCTTCCCCAGGGTGTTGGTCCTTAGGGGCATGCGCATGAAGACTTCCATGCTATCGCCAACAAAGTCTGACCGGCTCCGGTACAGAAGAGGTGACAGCAGCGCGTCTGCGGCTTGCTCTGGTGGTGCATGGTCGTTAGGTTTTCCAATCATCTCGATATAATTTTTATTATGCTTATGATTCTTTTTAATTCTAGTGAACTTTTATAATTGATCCTTGTCTTTGTCGAAAAAAATAAAACCCATTACGATCCTAACCACTATCAGTCCAATAAAACATGAGGATATTTTTCAAGAAGGGGAATGAGATCAATCGATGCACATGGTCATTTTATTACATAGTTTAGAACTATAGAAATTTACGATTCATGTGTCACGCGGAATTGTCTAATCAAAGGTTACGAAAGATAAGACTTGAAAAGGAGCTTACTTTTTCCGCTAATGCTACTTCCGCCATCGTAAGAAGGAGGATACAACTCATAAACCTCCCTTGATATTTGGGTAGGGAGAAAGAAAATTAATTGACCGAGTGAGGAATCACCAGACACTTAATCAACATCTAATTTATTAAAATGCCGTCGGCCATACCGGTTTGAAAGAGCATGTGTAAGCATCTCTAAACAGTTGCATCCAGTTACTTTGCATATTAAGCTAAAGAAAAGGGTATGTCTAACGCTCAGCTAGCTGACATCATCCCTTATTTATGGAACGATTTTGTACAATCCAGACTTTATCAGATGTTCGTACTGATTTGTGAAGAATAGCTAGCATGGGCCGGCCCAGCTAACTCCACGCGTAGCTAGTCCACTCGTTCCTGCTTTTCCTGTTTGCTGCACTTGATCTGTTCGCTAGTTGCTTTTATTTTTTTATTTTTTCACTTGTGCTGCTAGTATTTCTATACGAGTACTGGATAGCTAATTAGCAGTTTGTATCTGTATTAATACATGTACGTGCATGTGTATTAATACATGTATGTGCATGTGTATTAATACATGTATGTGCATGTGTATAGTTGTATGTGGTACGAGTTTGTCGGACAGCCGGCCGTACACCGATATCTTGCTCGACGCAGTTTTCGACTACACCGTCATCTCGCTGACACCATCTAAGTTGTCTCACTGAGAAGTCGTCGAGTGGTCCGAATGTACTTATACCAGATGGTCGAAGACCACCTCTCGCCTCACCGGGATGGCGCCCAGCTCAAGTCAGGTAGGTATCCCGGCGGGCTCTCGCCAAGGGTCGTCACTTATTGCCGACCCTCCCGGATGATGCGAAGTTCTCTACGACCAACTCTTTGTAGCGTGACGTTGCCCATCTGGGACCTCGTAGGGGCGGCCCGGATCATCGCCAGCCTTTCCCGACACTCGACAAGTATTGCCGACTCTGAACAAGCACGCCAATTCTCGACAAACATCACTAGCCGAGACAAGCCTCACCGGAGTTCGGTAAGCGTCGCCAGTTCACCGAGACACCCAACAGGGGTCCCCAACAACACCAATCGGCCGAATCGTCATTGCCGACGCCTGTCATCGAGCCCCCACCCCCCACCCACCCGACTACATCGAAAAGCGCCCTCGGTCCTCATCGCGCCCCTCGTCACCTCTTGGAGGCGCGGCAAACTAAAAATGATAGCATAATGATACGGTTGTACCATACAAATATGGTGGTTTCCCTTCGTCCTTTTCTTAACACAATCCAACGAAAACATAGGAAACGAGAGACAATTTATAGAAAAAGCTAGTGAGTGGAAAATAAGAGAGAATTGAGATTATCCAGTTATATATATGTCCAAATGGAGTATTTTTTTCAGTTGCATTTGGTTACAAACAAAGATCACTCACGACACAAATCCAACATCCAATCACATTTTTTCTCATTTGAACCCGACTTTTAACTCGAAAATCTCAGTTGCTACCCGACATGCAACAGGAAAAAAGTCTCAGTTGCAACCACACTTGCGACTAGAAAAACAATTCTCAGTTACAACCAGACTTGCAACTGTAAAATGCTCAGTTGCAACCCGACCTGCAACTAAAAAAAAGTTCAGTTGCGACCAGAATTGCAACTGAACTCTCAGTTGCAACCAGATGTGAAACTGTAAAATGCTCAGTTATAAGCCGACTTACAACTGGAAAAAATCTCAGTTGCAACCTAACTTGCAACAGGAAAAAAATCTCAGTTGCAACCAGACTTGCAACCGGAAATTTTTTTCATACAAAAAAATCACATTTGCAATCACAGTTGCAACAGGAAAAAAATCTCAGTTGCTATCGACTAATTATGCTCGATTGATCTCAAATCGAGTTGAATCAAAAATTGAATTTCATACAACACAACAAAAACAGGATTACAACAAAAACAAAACAAAAATTAAATAAAAAGAAATTTAACAAAAAATAGTAATTAAAACTCAGTTGCAAGCGCAGTGGCAATTGGCCTGTCTCAGTGAAAAACTCAGTTGCAAGCGCAGTTGCAACTGGATTGCAAACAAAAACATATTAAATTCAATAAGAAAAAATAACAAAAAATGATTAAAAAATCAGTTGCAATCGCAGTTGCAACTGGCCTATCTCAGAAAAAAAAACTCAGTTGCAATCGCAGTTTCAACAGGCCTTTCTCGGAGAAAAAACTCAGTTGCAAGCGCAGTTGCAGCTGGCTTGTCTCAGAGAAAAACTCAGTTGCAAGCGCAGTTGCAACTGGCATGTCTCAGTAAAAAAACTCATTTGCAATCACAGTTGCAACTGCCTTCCAAAAAACAAACAAAAAACACAAAAACATTAAAATAAAAAATAAAATAAAAGAAATTTAACAAAAAAATAGTAATTAAAACTCAGTTGCAAGCGCAGTTGCAACTGGACTGTCTTAGGGGAAAACTCAGTTGCAATCGCAGTTGCAACTGGCCTATCTCAGAGAAAAAAATTAGTTACAATCGCAGTTGCAACTGACCTATCTCAGAGAAAAAACTTAGTTGCAAGCGCAGTTGCAACTGGCCTATCACAGGAAAAAAACTCATTTGCAATCACAGTTGCAACTGCCTTCCAAAAACAAACCAAAAACACAAAAAACATTAAATAAAAAAATTAACAAAAAAAAGTAATTAAAACTCAGTTGCAAGCGCAGTTGCAACTGGCCTGTCTCAGGGAAAAACTCGGTTGCAAGCACAGTTGCAACTAGACTATCTCAGGAAAAAATTTATTGGCAAATCGCAGTTGCAACTGGCTTCCAAAACAAACAAAAAACATAAAAACATTAAATAAAAAATAAAAAGAAATTTAACAAAAAATAGTAATTAAAACTCAGTTGGAAGCGCAGTTGCAACTGGCCTGTCTCAGTGAAAAACTCAGTTGCAAGCGTAGTTGCAACTGGAATGCAAACAAAAACATATTAAATTCAATAAGAAAAAATAACAAAAAAATAATTAAAAAGTCAGTTCCAATCACAGTTGCAACAGGCCTATCTCAGAAAAAAACTCAGTTGCAATCGCAGTTGCAACTGGCCTATCTCGGAGAAAAAACTCAGTTGCAAGCGCAATTGCAGCTGGCTTGTCTCAAAGAAACACTCAGTTGCAAGCGCAATTGCAACTGGCCTATCTCAGAAAAAAAAACTCATTTGCAATCACAGTTGCAACTGCCTTTCAAAAACAAACAAAAAACACAAAAACATTAAATAAAAAATAAAATAAAAAATTTACGAAAAAATAGTAATTAAAACTCAGTTGCAATCGCAGTTGCAACTGGCCTATCTCAGAGAAAAACTGAGTAATAAAAAACTCAGTTGCAAATGCAGTTGCAACTTGTGGCATCCTGTAGAAAATCTCAGTTTCAAATGCAGTTGCAACTGGGACAAAAAAAATTAGTTGCAAATGTAGTTAAAACTGAAGCATCCTCAAGGAAATCTCAGTTGCAAATGAAGTTGCAACTGGAGAAAAAGTACTTATAACTGAAATGAAGTATTTATAAATTAAATCTAAGAATGAAACATAAAAAAAAGATTTAAAGGATGTCAAGGTATTAACAAACATAACAACATGAAGATGCAATTGTCATATTTGCTCTATCCAGAAAAACATCTATGAATAAATCTAGTTTCAACAGTGGCACATTTAAAAGAAATATTTTAAAAAATAAAAGTCAGTAGCAACAAGTCTGAAATTGATAAAAGAATCCAGCTGCTATTTAGTCCGTAAAAAAACATGCGAAGGGTAGCCAAAATCTTAGAATGACAACAAAAAGAAAAAAAATGAAAATTGTACAAAAAGCATCGCACTAAAGATCAAAAAAACAAGATGTAAATAACACCGGGAAAAGAAGAAAAATTCTAACCACAAACAATAATTCTTACGACAATGAACATAAAGTTATTGTTTGTACCCATGTTATCGCCTGGGTATAGACCTAAAATTTAATATGTTCGAAAGCAAAAAAAAAAACATTACTTGCAACAAGTATGCGAGGGAAGAAAAAGTCGATTGCAACCATAGTGTAATTTAAAAAATAATCAGTCGTAAACATGGTCAACTAGAAAATTTCAAGTTGCAACCAATATGCAAGTGAAAAAATCAATTTCGGTGTTGCAACAAATTTTAGTTGGACATAAAGCGGCACGAATCAAACGATCATCCAACGGATGTGAAATTGACCGAGCTCTACCTCGCAGACAATAATTAGCAATCCCGGAAAAGAAATAGGTTAATACTATAAAGTTTGTTTTGGAGATTTCCTATAACACGACAAACAAAATGAACCAACCCTTAAAAACAGTAAGAAATGAAACACTATGCCGTTAATTATTAAAAAAATAGTTTGTGAAGAAATTTTAAAATAAAGAAAAAGAGATAAAGATTTAAAAGGTAAAGAAAACAAAAAGGAAAAACAAAGTCAACGAAGCAAAAAATAAAAAATGAAACACTGCAAGAGAAAAAATATATAACAGATATAACAGACATAAGCACCCGACACAATATCCGTAAAAAATATTCTAGTACAAAAATCAACGAAACACACGAAAAAAATCCACACACACGTGAGTGGGCCAAATCTGTAGACAACGAATAAAAACGAACATGGCCCATCATGCAAACTTGGCCCAAACTTGTGGAAAAAAAAGAAAAAGAAAGAAGCCCATCAAGGAAACTATGGATCGATCGATCCTGTCGAGCATGTAGTCTCCTAGCCTGAGCGCGCTGCGCGCCTACATGTCACGTTCCACGACAAGACAAACAAACGACCAATACGAATCTCAAGGCAAAATTGTGTGGTTAGGAAGTTGACTGAGCACTAAGCTAGCTGAGAATTAGCAAAACTCCAGTTGCAAGTGCAGTTGCAACTGGCTCAGGAGAAAACTCAGTTGCAAGCGCAGTTGCAACTGTCTTCCAGACAAAAAAACAAAACACAAAAAAAGTAGCAAAAATAATAATAATTAAAATGATAATGGAAAAAAACATAAGTTGCAAGTGTGTTTGCAACTAAGGAAAAAAAACAAGTTACAAGTGTAGTTGCAACTGGGGAACCTAAAAAAAAATCTCAGTTGAACTGAAGCGTCCTTCAAGAAAATAACCTTTGTTGCAAGTGTGATTGCAACTGGGGGAAAAGTCAGTTGCAAGTTGAGTTGCAACTGGGGGGCATTCTCGGAAAAAGCCCTAAGTTGCAAGTGTGGTTGCAACTAAAGAGAAAACACGAGTTGCAATTAATAAAAATAGTGTTAAAATAATCATTTCTAATCAAAATATTTAAAAATTCAATTAAAGGTATAAAAACAAATCGGTGCTTTGTTAACACACAAAAATATGTAGAGACAAATTAGGACACATGAGATTCACTAAAGGACATGGGAAAATAAAATGATAAAAATAAAAATAATTACAAGGAAAATGCAAAATAAAAACATTTTTCTTTTGATAATCAACAAAAACAGATACAATAGACAATGCTTCGTTAAATAGAAACATGAAAAAGGCCCACACAAGTGCAAATGGCTCAGATGTGGAGACAAAAAGTCAAATAGACAAAGCCCCATGATGCAAACCTCACGGGTGTTAGGGAAACAAAAAAATAAAGGCCAGCCAAACCACGCATGTACCTCTCTACGTACAAGTCGTAGTTAGAGAGACAAGCGATAAAACAAATTACACAAATTAGCGCTTAAAGATCAGATGGACTTTAGTACAGTGAAGTAAACTATTTATAACTTAAAAATAAAAAGAAAAAACAAAGCACCACACCCCGTGTAGAGGTAGCATCCCGCACACTCCATGCACCAAAAATAGAAAGCCCACATGAAAAAGAGAAGACTCGTCGCTACATACCAGATCTAACGTGTGACGAGGTGATTAAAATTAGTTAATTCTTAGGCGACTAAGAGTTAACAAAGTAAACAACAACACACAAAAAAGGCCTAGGATGACAAGGAAAAGGAAAACAATTTCTAATTTGAAAAAAATATCATGAATGAAAATATTTAAAGTATCACACGCAAAATCAGAAAAGAAAACAAAAGCATAACAAAAAAGGGGAAAATAACTACAAACAATAGTTCGTATATATCCGTGAAAAGGGAAACATGTTCGTACCCATGCCCAGGTCAAAAAACAAAAACAATGAGAAAAGTCTAGCAGATGCTCACGGCCCATGAAACAAGAACGACCGAAGTAAAGGCAGCCCAAAACAATTTTCCGTTAGACTGAAAAGGCCACGATACGAGACATGATACGCTCAGCCAAAATCAACGATCAATCGATCAACGTAATGGACGGCAGTCGACTGAGAATTAACATAATTCTCAGTCGATTGAGAATTAGCAAAACCGTAAAGAAAAGTTTGCATTCTACGCGTCTTTCCTCAAACAGCTATTTACGATTTGCTCATATATGCACATGTATATTTTACCCCAGATGCAGCGCTCTTGGTCAACGGTGTACCGGATATACGTGGGATCATTTCACATCCGTTTCTCTGATCCTACTTGGGCGCCGTTAGTCAACGGCTTAAGCGGATATACCCAAGCACATTTGAAGTATCCGTTCTGTGTTATCGCCGGATTTATTATTTTGCGAGGAAGCTCTCGCTGGAACAATCATACGGAGTATATGAAGTGCAGTATTATTTTTGTCGTGAAACATCCTGTCCTCCTTGTCTCGATCGACAGCAACCGGAATGATCAAGTGATGCCACACGACGAGAGCAAGATGATTTCACACGCTGGACAAGATCGAACAACTGTTCGATTTTGTGTTGTATGGTCGTATGGATTACGTAAGTATACTTTTTTTTAGTTGATAGACCATCGAACTGGCCAAATTAGTCCTTAAACTATGTTAAGAAAGCCTGTTTGAGTTCCCTTAAGGCCTCGTTTGGCAGCAGTGTATTGAGGGGTGTTGTATGTGTATTATATCCCAGGGTTTTGGTGAAAACACGACTTTCACCCAATCCACTTACCTCCTCTCAATCCCCTTCCTAATCACCCACTTCCGAGAATAAATGCTGTTTGGCGTCGTGTGCGCCGGGCCAGTCGAGAGCGGATGTGGTTTGCTTGGCTGGGGCGTCGCTAGAGCGTTCTGTGCAGCCACGATTAAAACATGAGGTGGGGGTCGCGTTTCCAAAACACCTCAGCCCGACGTGATTCGCAGTTTTTTCTGGGGTTTAGCCCGGCCAAAACAAGCCTCCCGAACGGCCTGCTAGTGGTTGCATGAGTATTCGTGTGGGCCGGGAAAATACACCAGAAAACTCTTCAAGATGCTTACGCCGAACGAGGCCTAACACGCGTCACGCCTAGCATATTCTCGCGGATCTTAGCAACACGAGATGAACACTTTCTTTTTAAACAGAAGGCACTAACTGTTCGACTTCAAATTAATAAAGCCTTCAAAAGCACCGAGGATACATACTGCTGGGTAAACCAGATTAAAATTTTACAAACCACCCAAACAGGGGTCAAAAGCACAACACAGTTCCACCAAGCAAGAAATTTAGACCCAACGACAGGGCGACGACAAGCAGCATTAAGGGCATGTATAAGACAGTCTTATCTAAATCTGACATGTAATTTAGATAAGATGTACAATTGGTTATTTCTTAGTGTTATCTCTAATAACCAGATCTCTAAATATATGGTGAGAGGCATTGTTGCTAACGGATCATCTCTTGGGTAAGAAAGGCGAACCTCTCTTTTTTGTTCCTCTCTGCTTCAACTCAACAATCATCATGCGTGGTATTGATAAGATAAAATTATTGTACATGCCCTAAGTCTGATTGTTGGTAGTGAGACGGTGTCGGGTGGAGGGGTCTAAGGAGCATGATCATCTCGTCCAGAAGCGGGTGTGTCTTCGGTTCTAATAGAGGATGCAATGCTGAAGCATAAGCAAAGTTTTAAACATACATTCATTAGCTTGGCAAGGAAATTTAGATTCAATTGTAAGTTTATTACAAGTAAACTGTAAAGCCCAACATTTCCCCTTAAAAAGACCCGCATGAAGCATGTTATTGCCCAAAATCAATTGTGTATAGAGAAAATATTAGCAGAATTGGAGGGGTTCTACCATAATCTTACTGGCTCCCCGCTGCAACATTCTTCGTAGTGCGTTCGTCTATAACGAGGCTCAATCATTCAAAAATGACATAAGTAAAACACTATGTTTGTCGGATCACCAAGTCTAATATTAAAAACATGATTTATTACTAGTTCTCCACAGCGCCCCCAGAAAGAGCAGTCGTTCCTACAATCAATATCTTCCTATCCCTACCAATGATGCAGAAAACTATCCTTGATAAAGATCATCGAAAGATGATGGCTTAGAATGTATCCCACCGAAACACGGGGCACATTCCACATACATATTTTGCCAACGCGAAAGTAAACAACAAATGCTCCAGTGATTTTTTTGCTCTACAAATTCTCATAGCCTGTTTTTTCCACCCTCTGTTTTCAAGTTGTCTCTAGTTAAAACTCACTTCTTAACAACTAACCAACAAAAAACTTTGACACCCAAAGGAATCTTTATGCTAGCCATCAGATACAAATACAAGGACTTCACAGTGAACTCTCTAGATTTAGTTAATAACCTTGTAACTTTATCGGTAGTCACTCAAATTAATAACCTTCTAACCTAAATTTTAAACAAGACCACCATGTAGTAATTTTTATTGTACAATGTGCTGGCAGAAGTTAAAGCTATACAAGGGACATTAAGTACAAAGGTTTGTGGCCCAGCCAACAATCCTCCCAAAATCTAGTCCTTTTTCATCCAAAATTCTCTAACAACAATTATAAAAATGTCATTAACAGCTACAATATCAGACCGGAAAAGAGAATGAGCAGGAGAAGATTTACAGTGAGTCAAAGTTTTCTTTTTCAGGTACTTTGGTGTAATTATATCTCCTACCGTTGAGCTTCTTCATTTTATAATTTCCAAATCCACTTACAAAGTAAACTAGTTTTCTTAATTTGGATTTTAGTTACACCCAAACACCGTTGATACCTAGGTTGACAAACATCAGACCACAAACTAAATGATATTTTCTAACGCCATGTTTTTCCTTCATAAAAGGCTAGCCCTACAAAATCATATCTCTTACTAACATCTTTTGCTGGGCACATTACTGAGACATTTTTCCACTAAAACCAGTCTACTGCCCATAGAACTAAATCCCCCTTCCACAAGGCAGCTATTTTTCCAGCTTTATCTTGTGAATCTTTCCAATCGACATTAGCTAATTTCTTATAATGCATTGTCACACTCACACCAATGAACCTAAAAAGAAAGTACCAAATTCACAAGTGAAAATAAGTGCATACAAAACATGTTTTTCAATCATAGCTCCAAAAAACAATTTATTCCACTTTTAGTTATCTCCTGATTCCAATGTGTGCACACGTGTTGGTAACTCATGACTGTACACCGCTAGGATCCCGTTTGTTCTCACAAATAAATTAAGCCAAAAATCTATAAAACTAGGCCAAGAAGCGAAGAAACCTCTTAGCATAGCTCAAAATGGGTGTGTGATCAGACTCAAACCAATATTCTCGGAAGAGCTCATCAAAATCAAAAATCTTGTCATAAACCAATAAATATCATCCATTATATTGTTTTGACGAACGACCAGGGTTCGTGTCAGTGATTCTGAAACCTTCCATAATCGATAGCCTCGAGGTTACAAAAAATAAACTATAGGTTCGCGTGAAATACACGATTTTTGAATACTCCTACATCTCGATAAATTAGAATTGGACGCCGTAAAAACAGTGGACTTTACAATCTAAAAAAATAGTTGACTTTACAATCTAAAAAAAACAGTGGACTTTCGGGATCATCTGAACGGAGATATCAATACTTGATTTATACAACATTTTGGTGGCTGTAGCTCCATGATCAACGAGCAAGTTCAGCGAACAATGTGATCTCCAGAAGTACACCATCATGTCCTTGTCAGCCGCAACGATCACCAATGGTTGCAACTTGGGCCGTGAGTTCAGAGAGGGGCTATTTATAGCCGCGAAGCCCCAATGGTTTTACAAACACCACATTTTCCAACAAGTCTAACATTGCCGGATCTGTCTCTCCCCAGCGCTAGCTTTGCAGTGCAGCAAGCATGGCGCCGTCGGAGCAGCAAGGGCAGGGGCTGCAGGTGCTGACCGCGCTTGACGCGGCCAAGACGCAGTGGTACCATTTCACGGCCATCGTCGTCGCCGGCATGGGCTTCTTCACCGACGCCTACGACCTCTTCTGCATCTCCCTCGTCACCAAGCTGCTCGGCCGGATATACTACACCGACCTGTCCAAGCCCAACCCCGGCACACTGCCTCCCGGCGTAGCCGCGGCCGTCAATGGCGTGGCCTTCTGTGGCACGCTCTCCGGCCAGCTCTTCTTCGGCTGGCTCGGCGACAAGATGGGCCGCAAGAGCGTCTACGGGATGACACTCATCCTCATGGTCATCTGCTCCATCGGGTCCGGGCTCTCCTTCGCCCACACCCCAAGAGCGTCATGGCCACGCTCTGCTTCTTCCGCTTCTGGCTCGGCTTCGGCATCGGCGGCGACTACCCACTGTCGGCCACCATCATGTCCGAGTACGCCAACAAGAAGACCCGCGGCGCCTTCATCGCCGCCGTGTTCGCCATGCAGGGCTTCGGCATCCTCGCCGGAGGTATCGTGACTCTCATTGTGTCGGCCGCCTTCCGGGCCGCCTACCCGAAACCGGCTTACCAGGACAACGCCGCCGGGTCCATAGGGTCGGAGGCCGACTTCATCTGGCGCATCATCCTAATGCTCGGCGCCGTGCCGGCTCTGCTCACCTACTACTGGCGGATGAAGATGCCGGAGACGGCGCGGTACACCGCCCTCGTTGCCAAGAACGCCAAGCTAGCGGCGTCCGACATGTCCAAGGTGCTACAGGTTCAGCTTGAGGATGAAACAGAGAAGATGGAAGAGATGGTCAGCCGTGGCAAGAACGAATTCGGCCTCTTCTCCCCGCAGTTCGCGCGACGCCACGGTCTCCACCTCATGGGCACGGCCACCACATGGTTCCTCCTCGACATCGCCTTCTACAGCCAGAACCTGTTCCAGAAGGACATCTTCACCGCCATCAACTGGATCCCCAAGGCGCGCACGATGAGCGCGATCGACGAGGTGTTCCGCATCTCGCGCGCGCAGACGCTCCTCGCGCTCTGTGGCACAGTGCCCGGATACTGGTTCACCGTCTTCCTCATCGATGTTGTCGGCCGCTTCGCCATCCAGCTCATGGGATTCTTCATGATGACCGTCTTCATGCTCGGCCTCGCCGTGCCGTACCACCACTGGACCACGCCCGGCAACCAGGTCGCCTTCGTCGTCATGTACGGCTTCACCTTCTTCTTCGCCAACTTCGGCCCCAACGCAACCACATTCGTCGTGCCGGCCGAGATCTTCCCGGCGAGGCTGCGGTCGACGTGCCATGGGATATCGGCCGCCGCTGGGAAGGCCGGAGCCATGATCGGGGCCTTCGGGTTCCTCTACGCCGCGCAGGACCAGCACAAGCCGGACGCTGGGTACAGGCCCGGGATCGGCGTCCGTAACTCCCTCTTCGTCCTCGCCGGGATCAACGTGCTCGGGTTCGCCTTCACATTCCTCGTTCCCGAGGCCAACGGGAAGTCGCTCGAGGATATGTCCGGCGAGACCCAGGACAACGAGGACGAGGCACGTGAGGCCAAAGAGCAGCCTTCCATGGCCTAGACCGGCCGTCTGTGAGAACTGAGAAGTTGATCGTCTTTGGAATTTGGATTTTCTTTTGAGACTGGAATTTGGATATGTTCTTTGTAAATGTAAGTTAAGGTCGTGCTTTGTTTGATTATGCATGCATACAGTTTGTTATTTTTTGGGTGCAATTTATTGTTTTGTTTTGAGGGTGCATACAAATTGTTGTTTTATTGGATATTGTAACACGTACACTAAGTATTTCATTCATGAGAGTGGTGTTTTGACTCCAGGGTGCATATGCACCTTTTTTAAAAAATGCATTTTCAACCCATTTTGAAATATTAAAAATTTGGAAAAATTGTCCGCGCATAGATCTTAACATTATATGTGTTCACAAATAGTTTTGCGGAAAAAACGACATATTTTATGAGCGTGTGTAAAAATGAAAAAAATGTTGCTAAAATAAGGCTTTTTCGCAGACTTTTTTTTTTTGTCTTTTTCAACAAAGACACAAAAAATCAATTTTTTGTGAAACAACTTTGTGAATACATAAAATGTGAAGATGTCTCTGTCAAAATTTTATTTAAATTTTTTATGCCATTTGAAAATATGTTATATGTTTCACATAGAATGTGAAGATGCATATGCACCAGGGTGCCAAAATGAGTTTCACTTACATTCACATCTTTGTTCATTGCTTGCCTCTCAAGCATCCCGTTACATGCCATGGGGACGTGCCTGTTGGGGGACAGGGTGCACAAAACCCTTGATAAGTACCGCTCTCGGTTCTATTGGGAGGCAAATGGTAAAAATCACAAGTACCATTGGGTGCGGTGGTCTGCGGTGTGTAAGCCCAAAGTGCTGGGGGCCTTGGCATCATCGACACCAAATTGATGAACACGTGCCTGATGGCCAAGTGGATCTGGCAGCTTTACTCCGGAAAAGAGGTTTGTGGGCCGATATTCTCAAGAACAAGTACTTAAGATCCAAAGATATGCTAGTTGACTCTCATGGGCAGGGGTCCCAATTCTGGTTAGCTTTGCAGAAGGTAAAAACGGTGTTCAGTTTGGGGGCTAAACACCAAGTTAGAAATGGCCTCTCCACTAGACTTTGGTTGGATTGGTGGGTAGGCTCTGGCCCCCTCCGGGATAGATTCCCAGCACTTTTCGATATCACTTTGGACCCGGACATTTCGATTGCCCGAGCCTGGTGGCACGAGGGGTGGCACATCCCATCCGACGATCGCTCGGAGCGGCGGAACGAGCCGAGTGCTTAACTAGAACCGGGAGATTGCAGAGGTTTGCCTCTCCCCCGAGTTGGACACGATCTGATAGCACCTTGAACCTTCGGGAGGTTCTTGGTCATGTCTCTTTACTGTAAGCTTTTACAGGGCACACGAGGAAGCACTTCAGTGAGATCTGGAAGATCACGATTCCGCATAAGATTCGGGTGTTCCTTTGGTAACTTGTTAGGAAGCATCTACCGTCTAATGACAACATTGTGAGACGTCGTGGCCCCTCCTCCGGCGTTTGTGCCTCATGTGGAGAGTTCGAGGATACGAACCACATCTTCACATCTTCTTCACATGTCCCTAGCCAGGTTCATGTGGAGAGCAGCTAGGGAGCTGCTCCAATGCTCTTGGAACCCCTCTTGTTTTGCGGACCTATATACTCATAGATACACATACATGGCAAATAAAGAGGGTCCTATGGATATGTTGTGCTGCCTTGTGTTGGTCGCTTTGGACTACTAGGAATAAATTCACAATTGAGGCCACCTTCCGGGCACAACTTCTACAAACTTTCTATGTACCTGCAGTTGTGGAAGCCAGTGGCTAGGAGACAGGACCGGGAGATCTTTCAAGTGACGATTGGCAGGATTAGCTCACTTTACTCGGTGCTCCGAGAGGATCCAGCTTGACCTCTCTTCATGCGTTATCCTCGTGTGTTCATGTGTCCTAGTGTAGTAGGCCCTTGGGGCGGTCTTTTCTTCGCTAGATGGCGTTCTCGTAGCAGTTTGTGGACTGCTTGTTATGTGTGTTTCTCAGTTTTATCTTGGGACTTCGAACCTTGTGTTATCATGAATCTTGTGATCATGTTGTTCGTGGCTTAGTTAATTTAAAGCTGGGCTCGCCTTGAGCCTCACGCCTAAAAAAATTATACATGTTACTCTGTACATCTGAAACCATAAGAGGTGTAACTGCCAAGTGGTTTATCTAGCCCGACACCTTGGCTTGAACCTCTAGCTAACCTTGCTAACTCATGGGCTACAGTGTTCGCTTTGTGGCGGCTATATTCAACCCTTTTTTTTGGTGAGGTGCACCATTCGCAGCCGCAAACTCTTTTAATTCCTGTCTTGGTGCTCGTGTAATGTTTGACTATGCAATTAGATGTTTGAAAATAGACACATTTCAATCTCGTACTCAAAATCATCGACAATTTCATATTCAGACCATAAATATCTTAAAATCATCGGACTGCAAGTAAACAATCATAGATAAAGATGCCAAGCAGTGCAAATTTGAAAACAGAAAGCTTTGGTTCCAATGCACCCCTTCCAACCTATGTTAACAACACGGTCAATTAGTTAATTAACAGAGCATCCGCTCACTGCATATTCCTCCGATTCCAACCGTCCCACTGAAGAACATATATCCTATGCAACAGTCAATTCAGGAACGTTGCTACTAGTATTTGCTATGCTACATACAATACATACAAGCAATTAATTCCATCGACTTGTAGAAGAACTAGTTAAGGTTACATACATACACACGCATGCATGCAGATGGATGGGTGGATGGACGGACGGACGGACGGACGGACGGATCAAAAGGTTGAGCTGACCTCATCTCACGCATCAAGTCTTCAAAGACCAGTCTTGGATCATTTCAAAGATAAGTTGCTTCTACTGCTAGCTATTACATTGACCATGACCAACAGCAAAGATTCTGAAAGATGCTGGTATATTCCAAGTCTCCATCTAGTTAGCCAGCTGTGTAAGAAATATAACTATGCATTTCTTAACATTAATTAATACTCTGTGCTAACTGAAAGACATTGCAAGCTGCAGGCTAGGAAGCTTCCCAGACGATGTCATCTCCTGCCTCACACTCAAGGAATGGTATCTTTTTCACCATGAATTTTGAAACTTTGGGCTCAGTTTCATTTGTTGTTTGTTTCAGCATCACAGCCAAATTGACAAGGAGCTCAGAGAGCAAGAGAAAGCAGCCATTTGTTGGTTCCTCGTTGCTTCTGTCTACCTTGTCGCCTTGGCCTCCATCACCAACGGACTAAGTCTAAGGGTATTACACATTTTCACTTCTCTTCTCTTATATCCTCTACACTTAAGAGACTGTTGCTATTTCTTCTCTGGTGGTAGCTAAGTATTAGTGGTTGCGCATGGCTGTGGTCAGCAGAGCCCGTGCTTGTGTCCCTTCGACACTACGGGAAACCGTCAAAACGCCGACGTGTCGGGGCCGTCGGCGTACAGCACGGGCTAGGGCAGACGACGAACAGGCCGTCGGCGTACGAAGCGCCGTCGGCGTAGAATTACATCCCCGACGGCTGCCGTCGGCGTTATAAATCCCGTCGGCATACAAAAGGCGACATAACGGAACCGTCCAGCGTCGTTGATACGCCGACGGCTGCCGTCGGCGTTTAGTTGTTTTTTTAATTTATTTTCGTATATAATATTCATTTATTTATTTCTCTACATAATATTTAATGTAGTTGTAATTTATATATATATTGGACCTATAATTGCCCTCCCAATTTCAGTATCCCACCCCCGTAAAATAACGGTTTGAGTTTTCCGGAACCCAACCCTACAACATATACATGTAAAACAAATAAAAACTTTTCCTGGCTCACTAGAGAGAAAGTTATGCCGGTGATGTCGGTCACACCTAGGAGTAGATTCTTGCACAGGTACAACAGACAACACACTTGTATACATATGGTATGTCACAACCTAGGTTTGGGTGGGGTTCCGACGCTCCGGGGCCCCGCTTCGGTGAAACCCTGAATCCGCTGGAAAAACCCTAACGTTTCCGTCTACCCCCATAGACGTGCGTCGAAAGGGGGTAGCCCAGTGGACTTTTTTGCTTGGTTGTGTTATGTTAGGCCATAGGAACATGAGAAACCAAAGTCTACCCCAAATCGACACACGATTCCATCCGGTTCGCCCGAAAGGGGAGTTTTCATCTCTAAGTGCAGAAACTAACTAGAGAGAGTGAAGCCGGTAATGTCGGTCACACCTAGGAGTAGATTCTTGCACAGGTACAACAGACAACACACTTGTATACATATGGTATGTCACAACCTAGGTTTGGGTGGGGTTCCGACGCTCCGGGGCCCCGCTTCGGTGAAACCCTGAATCCGCTGGAAAAACCCTAACGTTTCCGTCTACCCCCAATGACGTGCGTCGAAACGGGGTAGCCCAGTGGACTTTTTTGCTTGGTTGTGTTATGTTAGGCCATAGGAACATGAGAAACCAAAGTCTACCCCAAATCGACACACGATTCCATCCGGTTCGCCCGAAAGGGGAGTTTTCACCTCTAAGTGCAGAAACTAACTAGAGAGAGTGAAGCCGGTGATGTCGGTCACACCTAGGAGTAGATTCTTGCACATTTACAACACACAACACACTTGTATACATATGGTATGTCACAAGCTAGGTTTGGGTGGGGTTCCGACGCTCCGGGGCCCCGCTTCGGTGAAACCCTGAATCCGCTGGAAAAACCCTAACGTTTCCGTCTACCCCCAATGACGTGCGTCGAAACGGGGTAGCCCAGTGGACTTTTTTGCTTGGTTGTGTTATGTTAGGCCATAGCAACATGAGAAACCAAAGTCTACCCCAAATCGACACACGATTCCATCCGGTTCGCCCGAAAGGGGAGTTTTCACCTCTAAGTGCAGAAACTAACTAGAGAGAGTGAAGCCGGTGATGTCGGTCACACCTAGGAGTAGATTCTTGCACATTTACAACACACAACACACTTGTATACATATGGTATGTCACAAGCTAGGTTTGGGTGGGGTTCCGATGCTCCGGGGCCCCGCTTCGGTGAAACCCTGAATCCGCTGGAAAAAACCTAACGTTTCCGTCTACCCCCAATGACGTGCGTCGAAACGGGGTAGCCCAGTGGACTTTTTTGCTTGGTTGTGATATGTTAGGCCATAGGAACATGAGAAACCAAAGTCTACCCCAAATCGACACACGATTCCATCCGGTTCGCCCGAAAGGGGAGTTTTCACCTCTAAGTGCAGAAACTAACTAGAGAAAGTGAAGCCGGTGATGTCGGTCACACCTAGGAGTAGATTCTTGCACATTTACAACACACAACACACTTGTATACATATGGTATGTCACAACCTAGGTTTGGGTGGGGTTCCGACGCTCCGGGGCCCCGCTTCGGTGAAACCCTGAATCCGCTGGAAAAACCCTAACGTTTCCTCAATTGCATCATTGTGCCCATCAATGCGTGCCATATAACTTCCCTGATATGTGTCGCATAAAACAGGGCGGTTATTCACAGGGCGGTTATCCGACACATTAGCCTCTTTATCTAATCCACAACTAGCTTGTTCCTTGACAGGGAAGTTAACCTCTTTGGCTTCATCTGATGGAGTAACCTCTCTTGCATAACCTGTTGTCCTCTCTCTACTAAATTAGGGAATATATTGAGTAAAAAAAAAGAGGATACGCCGACGGCATTGCCGTCGGTGTAGTATTATCCACTTAACCCACCCACCACTACGCCGTCGGCGTAGGTTTACCTTATCCATTTTTTAGGTCGCACCCGCACCCGCACCCGCACCTAGCCAGCCACCCATTTTCTCCATCGCACCCATCCTCTCGCCGCCGCCATCCCAGTGCGTCGTCCTCCTCCGCCGGCCGCGCCCGCCACGCCGCCCATCTCCCCTCCCCAGGATCCGCCGCTCCCCTCCCCAGCTCGCCTCCCAGCTCCCCTCCCCAGCTCGCGGCCGTGTTCCCCCTCCCCAGGATCCACCGCGGCCGTGTCCCCTCCCCAGCTCGCGGTCGTGCTCTCCCCAGCTCGCGGCCGTGCTCCCCTCCCCAGCTCGCGGCCGTGTCCCACGCCGGACGCATCGAGCTCGGCGGCGACCTCCTCCACGCCGGCCGCGCCTCACGCCCCCACCTCGCACCTCCTCCACGCCGGACGCATCGAGCTCGGCGGCGACCTCCACGCCGGCCACACCTCACGCCCCCACCCCGCACCTCCTCCACGCCGGACGGCCAGCTCGCGGTCCTCCACCGGCCCCTACGCACTGCTCCCCCTCCCCAGCGCCGCGGCCTGTGCAACCGCAGGTGAGACAGTGGCATGTCAGCACGATGTAGAGGTGATGGGAGCAAGTTAGTATTTTGGAGCAAATTAGTATGGTAGAGCATGTTAGCATAATTTTGAGGTGAGAGCAAATGTTGCTAGTTAGATGTTCATCATTTTATTTCGTTTGCATGGCATTAGTTGTAGTTGATTTAGTTCTAGCTAAATGTATAGTCGGCAACATGGGCAAATTCATTTTAGTTCTAGCTAAATGTGTAGTTGATTTAGTTCTTTGTGTTCTTTTTTTTTATCTATGCTTCCTTGACTAACCCTGTATCAAATGCTTTTACTTAACTAAGTATCATGTCGGAGCCGGAGCGAAAGTTTCGTGGTGTTCACCGGAGACCCACGAAGATCCCGACTTGGGCAGCTCAGATCACAGTGGATCACAGGAAGATCCAGCTTGGTACTTTCAGGTGCCCGTGGCAGGCGGCCCGCGCCTACGACTGCGCGGCGGTCCAGCACTTTGGGGCGAGAGCGATCCTCAACTTTGAGGATGAGCGGAGCGCGGCGCACATGTTAGCGCCAGATGGCATGAGGATCGCGACGAAGGCCGAGGAGAGGGAGCACCGGCAGGCAGAGAGGCTGCTCAGGGCGCGCCACCAGCGCGAGGATGACCCCTTGGTCAAGGATCTCCTCCTTGATCCCCAGGTGATGGCGGTCCAGTACCAGGTCTTGAGCGAGAGCCGGCAGCAGCGCGGGCAGGGCGAGGCCGGCCCCTCCGGCACGCAGCAGCAGGGCGAGGACTCTAGCAGCAGCCTGTCCTCTTGTTGGGGCCGCTTGGACGACGTCACTGACACCGGCGCGAGTCGAGTTTAGGATGTCTATCATCCTACCTGTCGTACTACTAGACTTATCTTGCTACCTGTTGTACTGCTAGACTTATCATACATGCTACCTATGTATTATTGTGCTACTTGTCTATATGTGTTATGTTAAGCTAATATGGTTACATCGTTCTATGGTTTATTCTGTTTTATGTTTAATTATTAGGTAAAATGGAGGGATATTTGCTTATATATTTCGATTGTTTGTACTTTTCAGATGACGTAGCTTCCTCTCGGCCTTCTCCGGCCACCGATCACGCTTCGAGGGTATAAATCTTTCGCCTCTCTTGCTGCATAGGTTTATTTTGGTCTAGATCACCAAGTCAGTCGCGTAACCCGAGTCAGATCCCATCCGGAAGGGTTACAAATTTATAAATATGCAGGATTGTCCATCTTTGCATATTTATAACCGTAACACTTCCGGGTTGTCCTGTTGGACAGTCCGAGTACGTGTAGATCGGGTCGTGTTCCACGTTCTACCCCTTCCTGAGACGGAATTTCGGCAGCACCTCCCTGTTGTTCTTCGGATGCACACCCTCTCGGCTTGACAAGCTCGAGACGTGTATTCTGAAGAACAGCGGGGAGGTGCTGCCGAAATTCCGTCTCGGGTCGGGGTAGAACATGGGACACGACTCGATCTACACGTACTCGGGCGGGATAGGCCCCTACCTATTAGAAGTGTATGTGAACCCTTGCATGTTGTAAAAGATAAAATTTGGCCGTAATAAAATGGTGACATTGCATGCAAGAAAATAAAAATATGATGCATTTAATTTCATGTTATTATTATTTGGCTCACAGTAAAGCAGCAGAGGATGGCAGATAATGGGTGGATGTACAGTGGCCGAATTAGTTTGGTTGACAAAACAGATGAGTGGGTATGGAAGACGCATTTGTTAGTGAAGGAGTTAGCGCGTAAGGGTTCAGAGTCAGGCGCTCGTGGACAGTGCCCTTGCCCTCGTTGCAAGTTTCGTACACGTCAGGGAAAGGATGATATGATTAAACACCTCTTCTCTCGTGGGTATATGCCGAACTTCGTGACGACAGTCAACTTTGATGAGTACGAGCGCGAGAGTGGCAGGGTGATGCGGCAGCGGATCAATGGCAATGAAGATGATGGGATTAGAAACTGGCTAGATGATCTCCGTGCTGGCGACATGCCAGATTCGCCACCATCACAGGAGGAACCGGAGGAACCTCCAGAACCGGAGGAACCGCGTGAACCGGAGGACCCAGAGCCAACCGCGAAGGCCTTCTTTGCTATGATGGCCTCGTCTCAGAGGCCTCTGTACGAGGGTGCAAAAGTTTCTCAGCTCGATGCCATCTCGCAAGCACTAGCCAACAAGCTCCAGTATGGCAGCACCCGTTCATGCTTTGAAGCGCATCTGCAACAACTGGTAACCTGTTGCCTGAAGGGCATTGTCTGCCTCAAAGCATGTACGAAACGAAGAAAATCCTGCGAGATCTCAGCATGGATTATCAGAAGATAGATTGTTGTCCAAAAGGATGCCTTTTGTTTTGGAAACAGTTTGCCAATGACAAGTACTGTATCTTGTGTAAGGCCTCTAGGTATCATGTGGTAAAAGGACCCGATGGTACGAAGACGCAGTCAAATGTCGCCATTAAGATTCTTCGTTACCTCCCATTCATACAAAGAATCAAGCGGCTTTACATGAACAAAGAGACTGCCACACAGATGCAATGGCACAAAACGGGGAAGAGATACAAGGATGAGCACGACCGGGAATTGATGGGACATCCATCTGATGGTACGGCATGGAAGAACTTTGATGCGAACCACCCCGATGAGGCAGCAGATGCTCGAAACGTGAGAATCGCGATAGCAACCGATGGATTCAATCCATATGGTTTGTCGACTACCGCGTACAGCTGCTGGCCCGTGTTTGTTATTCCGCTCAATCTCCCTCCTGGAGCCCTAATGCAAAAGAAGACCATGTTCCTCTCGCTGATCATTCCAGGTCCTGAATATCCGGGGAAGAATTTAAGTATGTACATGCAGCCAATTGTGGATGATCTGAACCACTCTTGGCACCACGGGACGTTGACATATGATCGTGCATCGAAGACAAACTTCTTGATGAAAGTTTGGTATCACAATTCCATGCATGACATGCCCGGGTACGCCCTATTCTGCGGATGGTGTACAGCTGGTAAGTGGCCATGCCCAGTGTGCAGGAACCGACTTGAGTTCATGTGGCTAACGGCGGGACGGAAGTATTCCGCGTTTGACACACATCGAAAGTTCCTCAAAAGAGGGCATCCGTTTAGAGAAGACAAAAAGAACTTCAAGAAGGGCAGAGTTGAGCATGAAGAAAAAGCGATACCAACTTTCGATGGTGCAGCTGTTGACGCCGAGCTAAGTGCTCTCGTGCCTGCTGGGAGAAAAGGCCCACGATATGTGGGATATGGTGTGTCGCACAACTGGACTCACGTGGCAGGCTTGACGCAACTCGAATATTACAAGGACCTCGAACTTCCCCATAGCATCGATGTGATGCACACCGAAAAGAATGTTGGAGAGTCCCTCTTTCACACAATCCTGAACATTACCCCGAAGTCGAAGGATAATGTTAAGGCTAGAGTTGATGTTAAGAAGCTCTGTGATAGGGAGAGAATGCACATGAAGCCTCCTGAAGGCCGTCAAAAGAACTGGTTCAAGCCGCATGCTGACTTCTGCCTTAATAGTATGCAAAGGTCTGAGGCATTCCATTGGCTCAAATTCGTCGTGATGTTCCCTGATGGCTATTGTTCGAATATAAGTAAGGGAGTCAATATACAAACGGCAAAAGTCACCGGGCTCAAGAGTCACGACTATCATATATGGATTGAGCGGCTGCTACCGGTGATGGTTCGAGGGTATCTCCCCGACCGTGTCTGGCGAGTGCTCGCGGAGTTGAGCCATTTCTTCCGCACGCTCTGTGCTAAGCAAGTATGTCCCCTGATTATTCAGAAGCTGCATGAACTAGTGCCGGAGTTGCTGTGCAACTTAGAGACGATATTTCCGCCAGGCTTCTTCACTCCGATGGCACATCTTGTTGTGCATCTTGCGAATGAGGTACTCTTGGGTGGACCGGTGCAGTTTCGTTGGCAGTTTTGTATTGAGAGAGAGTTTAAGTATATTCGAACCAAATGTGGAAACAAAAATAAGATTGAGTCATCCATAGCCGAGGCAACTATCCTTCAGGAGATGGCAGACGCCAGGCTAACGTACTACCCCGATGATGTTCCCACTATGCATAACCAGGCCTCTCGGTACAATGTCGACGAGCCCAAGCGAGACCCCAAGCTCGTCCTCTTCCAGTGTCCCGGTGGCAAGAGCGGTGGCCAACAAGGTATAACTTGACCAATGATGAGCTGGAGTGCATAATGCTCTATGTGCTTATGAACATGAAGGAAGTGACCCACGACGAGCAGGGAGAAGAGGGCAGTTTCCTTAGGTAAAATGGGGAACAAATTACTTTGCAACTACTATCATGATTTCGTTCTAATACGTATTTTCTCCTTTAGTCAATTCACGGATGAAATGTGGTCGGGAACATCAGATGGACCCAATGAAGCCGCGTTGGACACTCTTTTGAAAGAGCCTGCCCCCGGAAAGAAAAAATTCACGGTTTGGTTCAGGGAAAAGGTAATTTCAAACCTGTCCCTTCTACCTTGCAATTCGTGTATTATCCCTCTTACTAATGCACAAAACAATTTGTACTTGTAGGGAGCTGATCCCAACGTTGTGATGTCAGATGAGTTGAGATGTGTCTCCCAAGGTTGTAACCGTAGAGTCGAGAAGTATGAGAAGTATGATGTGAATGGGTACCGCTTCCATACAGAGCATCACCAGAACAGTCGGCCTAATGCAAAGACTATAAATACCGGGGTCTTCACCAAAGGAGCCGGTAATTATGATTACTACGGAAGGTTACAGAACGTATATGAGCTGACGTTCAATAACACGAACATATCACTCAAGCTTGTTGTGTTCAAATGCCACTGGTTCGACCCTGAGCATGGAACCAAAAGTACCCTTCCATTGGGTTAGTTGAAGTTAAGCCTTCAACCACCTACAATGGATCCGATGTCTTTGTTGTGGCTCACCAAGCCTTTCAAGTTTATTATTTGCCCTACCCATGCAAGAAAGAGGGACTCATTGGTTGGGAAGTCGTGTTCCATGTATCGCCACGTGGTAAGCTACCCATGCCCTCCGAAGACGATTACAACAACATTGACCCTAAAACATACGAGGGGATTTTCTATCAAGAGGAACAAACCTTTGGGGACTTTGGCATACAAGGTCTTGAGGACCGCGAGGACAATGCACAAACAGGTGGTGACGTAGTGGTGAATCTAAAGGATATAGATATGCTCAACAAGTTACAGAGTGATAGTGATGACGATGATGAGCCTCCACCGTGCGAGGAGGTTCCAATATACAACACTCGTGATAGTGATGTTGATAGTGATGATAGTGATGATGACAACCCAGGACTTAACTATGAGAGTGATGATTAGGGGTGAGGGTCTTTTATGTCCTTTTGCGTACTATTTACTTTTCAACATGCTTCTTCTTAATTGCATTACGTCTTTATTCTTATTTACTACATTTTTCAACATGCTTACAAGTTTATCCTTTCTCAATGCAGGTGATTGACCAAGATGAGCCAAGGCAAGGAATCATCGGCCTCGGGCTCTCGGGAGGTGTAGGATGTGTTCGGGTGTAGCGTGTGTGAATTCGAACTTGTTTGGAGTTTGTATGAATGCTTGGATGAATTTGAATCATGTTTGTGTCATTTGGATATGTATGTGTGTTTTATTTGATGTTTCTGTGATGTTTTATAATTTGTGCAATTTTAATTGTATTTAAAATGCGCCAGAAACCAGCAGCAAAAAATTTCAGAAACTGAAAATATGGTCAAGTCTACGCCGACGGCATTGCCGTCGGCGTAGTATGCTGCGGGGACGCACAGGATGGCGCCACGTCGACGCTGGAGGACCATATGGTAACCTAATGCCGTCGGCGTAAGACTCCTCCCAGACGCACCAGATCAGCACACGTGGCAGACTAGGCCGACGGCACTGCCGTCGGCGTATAGGTGGAGCATACGGAGACAGTCAACGTTCCTTTTGTGGGTCCCACTTCAGATACGCCGACGGCGACGGATACGCCGACGGCATTGTTCGTACGCCGACAGCGTCCTACGCCGACGACGATACGCCGACGGCGATCGTTGCTACGCCGACGGCGGACCGCCGTCGGCGTTTTGACTGTTTCCGTAGTGTTCGCTGTCATCGTCCCCATTGCCGGCCTTGACCATGGCTGCATACATTACATACAAGCAATTAATTCCATTGACTTGTAGAAGCACTAGTTAAGGTTACATACATACACACATGCATCAAGTCTTCAAAGACCAGACTTGGATCATTTCAAAGATAAGTTGCTTCTACGGCTAGCTATTACATTTGACCATGACCAACAGCAAAGATTCTGAAAGATACTGGTATATTCCAAGTCTCCATCTAGTTAGCCAGCTGTGTAAGAACTATAACTATGCATTTCTTAACATTAATTAATTACTCTGTGCTAACTGAAAGACATTGCAAGCTGCAGGCTAGGAAGCTTCCCAGACGATGTCATCTCCTGCCTCACACTCAGGGAATGGTATCTTTTTCACCATGAATTTTGAATGACTATATGTACAATGGATCGATTTTAATAAATTCCTCGATTGAAGAATGACCTGCAACTTTGGGCTCAGTTTCATTTGTTGTTTGTTTCAGCATCACAGCCAAATTGACAAGGAGCTCAGAGAGCAAAAGAAAGCAGCCATTTGTTGGTTCCTCGTTGCTTCTGTCTGCCTTGTCGCCTTGGCCTCCATCACCAACGGACTAAGTCTAAGGGTATTACACATTTTCACTTCTCTTCTCTTATATCCTCTACACTTAAGAGACTGTTGCTATTTCTTCTCTGGTGGTAGCTAAGTATTAGTGGTTGCGCATGGCTGTGGTCAGCAGAGCCCGTGCTTGTGTCCCTTCGCTGTCGTCGTCCCCATTGCCGGCCTTGTCCCCTCGGTCACTTCAGCCCAAGGTGGAAAGGATGTTCACGCGTGAAGGGAGCGGGAGGCCGTCCCACGCCAGCGGCACGTACAGGAGCGCCAGCCTCAGAGATATTGGCGAGGAGGCCACCATCTCGGAATATGACGGCGATGGTGGAGGTAAACTGTATGTGGGATATCTCTACAACATCTAAGGGCCCGTTTGATTTGAAGGATATGCACAGGATTTTCACGGGAATAGAACCCGTAGGAATTTTTCCTTCGAACGTTGTTTGATATGCAGGAATAGAACCTATAGGATTTTTTCCTACGCAGGTTTCGCTAGTGTCTTTCATAGGAAAATTTCCATTAGCTCTCAGCTCTTTGAAAAATTCCTACGCTGCCATCAAACAAGAACTTGTGTCAATTCCTATTGTTTTCTTTCCTGTAGGATTCCAATGTACATGCCATCCCAATCCTCCATTTTTCCTATCCCTCTAGTTTTCCTATCCTTTAAATCAAGGGAGTGTCTATTTGTCAGTCGACTGAAATTATTTTCGTCGTCAGTCGAATTTTTGACCAACCAAACGTCGACACGTCGACCACCTAAACCTCGCTACACAGCGCGCGTAAAAAAACAGTCGAACGAAATTTCTTCTTCCAGGGCCACGACAGCTCCACCTTAACGGGTCCGCGCTCGGTTCTTGGGCCCGAACCCAACAACATCCTGCCTACCACCGCCAGCCCAACTAACAAAGTACACACAACAAAGGCCCGATAACAGAAAATAAAAAGGGACGAACGCATCTTCTTCTTCCTCAAAGAAATCGCCCCGACGCGACCGCCCCCCAGACCCAAAGAACATCAGAAAAAGAAGATCTAGAGCTCCTCCATTTCGGACATGTAAGAGGGAAAATACACAACAAAACTGAGAGAAAATGGAGAGTGTCGACAAACCACCATGCAACGGAGCTGACCTGCGCAGTCTTCCCTCTTCATCGATCCAGGTTTGTTCTCTGAAATAAACCTGATAGAATTGATCATGAAGGCAGAACTCCCCACAAATCCACCATCTGATGTTACAACCATCTTCAAAAATTACAGAGGCAGCTGAGATTCGACTCCCAATCTGGAACAATGGAGAAGAAAAAGGGTCCCCCACTCCAAAGCCAGCAATCCTCCCTCACACAGGTATAGTTTCAGAACCCATACCATTATTGCCACAAAAACTTGGTGCAAAACGCTTGAAGAACACAAATCCCACAAAAAAAGAAAGAAAACCTCTCTGATTGGAAAAAGCTGAAGCAGAAGAAAGTAATGGAGCCAATGAAAAGGTAGGACAAACTTATAGAAAATATTGATTCGACCACATAACTTGTAGAATTTCATAACATAGCTGAGTACACAAAAGTAGAAACACAAACACGGCATATAAATGCTTTGCCTTGCACTAGGAAGGTTCAAAAAGCATTAGGACAGATAAACAAAACAGTAGCACGCACCATGAAACTAGACTAAACGAAAGAGCAAACCAAGACATATAAAATGGTTCTCTTGCATAAGGGCTGTCGTAGAACTCCATAGGCTGGGATCTAGAGACGATCGAAAGAGACACAAAGACGATCTGCATTGTCTTTGTCGAATAGAATGAGCACAACAGAGCCAGCATCTAACTTGTGCTCAGATGCAAACTGCAGCCACCCATCCCTGCAACAAAATCCTCTTATCTTTGCAGGTGTAGTATGAAGCTTCGTAGTTGTTCCATCATATCCATAGATTAGATTAGCTTTGCCTTTTCCAGTCTCTGATATGTTGAGAGCAGATGAAATCTCCTTCGGGATCCGCTGTAAAAACATCATGGGAACACATTAAAAATCCAAAAAAGCAATCTATTTCCTGTAAAAAAACAGACAATAATCGCTCTAAAAAGTTATCTCATTTTTTTTTTCGTTGGTAGGATGCATAACCACGTGGAGAAGGGAGCATATCAAGCAAAATGAGATGAGACATGAATAAACTTCCTAGCAAATCACGACTCAACCAACATGCTACTAAACAGAGAGTGAGAAAGTAAGAGAAATTTTATAAGAGAGAGATACTAAATACAGAGGGAGAGAAATAGAGATTTAGAGAGAGAGAGAGAAGTAGAATGCTCCACTAAATCGCAAAAACATATAGAGAGAGATTGAGATATATACAGAGAGATATAATATATATATAGAGAGAATACTAAGCTAAATCTCACAAAACATACATAGAGAGAGAGAGAAAGAAAGAGAAAGATAGATAGAAGAAAAAGAGAGACGAAGAGAGAGAGAGAGAGAGAGAGAGAGAGAGAGAGAGAGACTATTCTCCTGCTCTTCTTTGACAAAAAAGATTTATAGAGAGAGATAGAGAGACAGCCAAAATAAAAGGGAGAGATAGAGAGAACTGAGCAAATACTAAATCAATACTGAATCACTGAAATAGATAAACAAAACTAAGACACAGAAAACATGACTGAAACACTATAACAAACACTGAATCACTGAAAACAAGACTGAGACAGTGAATCACTGAAACTAAACTGAGACAATAAATCATGACTGAAACACTATAACAAACACTGAATCACTGAAAACAAGACTGAGACACTGAATCACTGAACTGAGACAATAAATCATGACTGAGACACTGAATCATGATAGAGAGAGACAACAAGAAAATGATAGAGAGAGAGAAAAATAACTAGAATCAAAATAGAGAGAGACAACCAGAAAGAGATAGAGAGAGAGAAATAAACTTAGAATCATGATAGAGAGAGAGACAACAAGAAAATGATAGAGAGAGAAAAATAACTAGAATCATGATAGAGAGAGACAACCAGAAAGAGAGAGAGAGAGAGAGAGAGAGAGAGAGAGAGAGAGAGAGAGAGAGAGGAGCAAAAGGTAGACATGACATTCCAAGTAAATGAGGGGCTATTTGAAGAGTTCCAAGACATAGTTGATAAGTCACTAACAAAGCAAGAATTTGAGACACTATGGCAGCAAATGGTAGCAGACTATAATGTGGGACACATCGAATATTTCCAAACAATGTGAAACAGCAGAAAGAGATGGGTGCCAGTTTACTTCAAGAAGGATGTGTCCCCATTTTTGCAAACAGCATCAAGGAGTGAAGGAACAAACTCACTATTCAAAAAAGGTCTCAGTGCACAATTAAGCATGACAAAGCTTCCTGCGTGAATATTAGATAATCATGGACATAATTCATGCTAGAGAGAATGAGAGTGACCACAATGCAGTACACAAGAAAGTGCCCCCTGGGAAGCTCCTAACTAAGTAATACATAGCGATACAAGCACATGATTTGTATAACCTATCTATATTCATGAGATTTCAGAGAATCCTAACTTATGTCACAAGACTCTGTGTTAAGGAAGAGAAGCCAGGCAGCTGTACCTAGTATTTCAAGCCCCCATTATCCCATCAAAGAGCACAGGCCCAGGAGCTATGTGGTCCAGGTTGACTTGGCAAAAGAAGAGTACCACTACAAGAAAGAAGGATGAACCAGGTGAGTGATAAATATTTTGCAAAAAATATAAACTGCTAATTACAAAGGAGAATACATATTCGAAAAAATATAAATTCTGACCCAATTAAAATAGTTGACCAGGTACAAATAACACAATAAATGGCTCGGCAGCGCCCCGAACACCAAGACACAAGCAAAGAGACCACCGTCAACAAAGAAGAATCAAAAAAGGAACAAGGCGATTCAACATGACAACAACGAACACACACTGTGCAAGGTCCAGGAGAGCAGCCAGGACTACAAAGATGAAGACCCCAAAAATAGACAAGGAAAGATGAAAGAGATAGCTACAAATATAGTGCTGGGAAAAGACAATGTAAAATATATTGGTTGTATGTTATTTAAAGTACTGCTTGTAGTTGTGATCATTCCAAAACAGGTGGGAGGGAGCATTGATTTTAAATTACAAAAACTGAATTTACGATTATAAGAGGAATAATTCAAAAAACGACAAAATGCTGCTTTCACAAAACTTGTTGTAACTCTGATCATTTAAAAAAATACGGATAAAAGGCTGAAACTACTTTAAAAAATTATAAAGCTTTAGTTCAGACAAGAACATGAATAATTCATGTGAAAAAATACATTTTACAAACAGAACACTCTACCCGCTTTAATTTAGGAAAAAACGTCAGACACTAGTACCTACAGAAAACAATCAAAATATAAGAGAAGTTATAGGAAGCACTATTCATTAAGTGTATACACTTCTTCTTAGTTTTGGAACACACATTCAAAATGACAAAATGCATTTCCAACAAAGATTTCTATCGACCCGTAACAAAAGCTACAAAAATTCCCAGGCAAACTGAACATTCACACACCAACTTCTGTTTCTTGACTAAAAATGACAACAAAAGGCAAAAAAAAAAAACAAAAAGGTCAACTTCCCCATGGGCATGCAGCGCTCCAGACAAAAGCAACTCCTCTCGAGAAATCACAAAACTTTGTTGCACCTTGGCTGCGACAGTATCATATCAACCCTGCGAAAGAAACATCAGAGACAAAAAGTCAGACTACACACATAGTCTGCATGAACTTCATCAAGAAGATGGGAAAACTACTATAGCTGCAAAACGAAACCTCTGCATAAAAATCAGTAACCAACTCAGATCGGCTTCGTTCTTCCTGTAGAAATGGAGCTTGTTTGCATAAGAACATTAAAAACTACATAAAAAGGTCATGCTCGCCTCCAACAAATAGGATAGATTCTGGTCGTAGATCAACACCTGAACACCAGCCGCTAGATCCAGCGAACAAACCCCCCTACCGAACACACATCAACGAACTTCAGCCTAATTCAGACACGAAATAAGGAGATCCCCCAAAAACCATAACATGCGGACAGGTCTAATCGACGCGAGGGCGACCGGACGACGACATCTAGATCCACCACGCCACCGCATTTCATACGCCTCAGGCAGCTTCGAACATGGGACACACCGGACAAAAAACTAATCGACGCCGCCGCGACAGCGAGCTGAGCAAGTTACAACAAAGACACCGCTGTCGACGGCAGCTAAATCCACCGCACCGCCGCACCTCATCCGCCTCCGGCGACTACGAACATGAGACGCAAGCTACGCGGAGGAAGAAATAGACAAAAGCAAAAAGAGCTGGCAACACGCAGTACCTATAAGGCTACCGGCGACGCCTCCATCCTCCACGAATCTCCGCCATCACGGCGGCAGCAAGGGACGGCGAAGAGAAAAAGGAAGCAAAATCCTCTGCTCCACCGCCCCCTTCAGAGTTCAGACAGAGAAAAATTCAGTCACACGACGCACCACAAAAAAAAGGGAACGGGCCTCCAAACCCGCCAACCAATCAGCACCCGACCCAATAAAACGGACAGCGACGCAGACACGCAGCGCCAGCTTCGCTTTCATCCGCGCGGATCTCCGCACGCATCCGACGGACAGAAAAACGACTGACAACGAAAAGAATTTCAGTCGACCGCAACACAGCAAAAACCTAAATCAAACAGGCCCTAACCGAGCAGGAATTCCTGCTTTGTGGTGCGTTCTGCCGTTGGGTCCCACCAGTCAGCCTCAGATCGATTTCTACAGGTAGCAAAACGCGTTTGGATGCCCGACAGTCGGTTGTAACCTCGTGTGATTCGCTGGCGCACGTCGGTTTGGTCGCAGTTGACTCCCACCCCCAATCCCCTCGCGTCTCTCTCCCCCAATCCTCCTCCAGTCTCCTCTCCCGTGCACTCCACCGCCGCCGTGCGCTTCCTCCTCCTCCACTGCTGCCTGTCAAGGTCGCCTCCATGGGAAGCACGGGTGGTGTGTGTGAAGGAGCAGGGAGGGTAAAAAGGATGGCGGTGGGAGGGGGAGCAGCCAGGCGGAGACCCAGACGGAGCTCGCGCGAGCGGATGGAGCCAAGCGGGACGGCCGCGGTGCCCGGCAGGAAGAGGCGCTGGGGAATGGCGGCGGCGAAGCGGAGGGCGAGCGGCGAGCGGACGGAGCTGGACAGGCAGGCCACGGTGGCTACGACACGGGGACAGCTGATTGAGGTGCCCTAACCCTAACTCTCCATGTGCTTTTTTACTCTGTTTCGCATCTTCTCGAGCGTCTCCTGCTTGGCTGTGCTTCGTGGCCGCTGCGTCCGCCATATCTGCCGTACCCTAATTCTACTGGTTCCTACCTTGCATCAGGTCTCTGAGCTGTATTGTTGGTTGCCGCGGTTTAAAGTTGCGGTTTTTGTGATTCTCCGATTTTTTGTCCTGGTGGATCCGAGAGGTTCTCGTGCTCACGTCGTATTCGTGGTCCCTGCAGGGATGTGGGGTTGCACGCGCTCGGGGCACGAACTCAGTCGACGAAAAGGAGGTCCACTTCATGCACCACACGAACGGGCAGCGGCACAAGGTACTGAACTACTGATCTCCTCCCCTACCTCGGCCAATCTCCTCCGTTTTGGTGCAAATTGGTGCTGTGATGCTCAGATTTCAGTGGTTTGGCAGTTGAATTTGAGTCCGTGGGAGAAATGCTTGTATGTCATCGTATAAAATTGTGCAATCTGGGTAGAGTTCTGATAATTGTACATCCTAGAATGTGAGATGGCTTGTAGTTAAGCAAGGGCGAGTTGATGCAAGGTACCCTTTCACTTTCTCATTTTAGGGTCAATATCAAATTCCAATTTCCCAACTCATAGTTTCACACTTCATACGATTTTACCAAATTCCAGTAAACTGTGTGCTGTTATCGGTGAAGCTATTATTTTACTTGTGAGCTTAGGCTTGAGATTATTGCAGGGCTGAGCCGTGTATACCTCAGGTTAATTAATAATAGTTCGAAAGCTCGTTTGATATCATCAAGACATTCCAAGTAAATTAGATGAAAGAGGAATTGCATGTTCATGGGTCTGGCTACCGAGAATAATTTGTACTGCTATCACCTTCTCCTGAAGAATGTATGTTACATTAGTTCATATAATCGTAGAAATCATTAAGCTTCCAGGCTAGCATTTCAATAAAGTTACAATTTTTTACAACTTTCAGTGACTGTGAATGACTTGCGAATGAATTTAAGCTTATTGTGTATAACTCAGATAGTCAAAGCACCTATCCTCATGAATTATGTCGACTGATCCAAGGAATTCATCTGGCTGTCGTCAAATAAACATAGAAAGCTAAAGTTGCATATTCGTCGAGTTTCATTCGTATCCCAATTCTCCTTACCCTTAATGCCCTCTAACAATTACCTGCCCATTCAGGTGGTCCTCATATATATTTGATCTTTATAAACCTTCCCATTTGCATCTTTATAATAACTGATTGCAATTTGCTTTCGTCGGCATCCCATCTACTACTGCCTGTCCTTAATAGATGGGAGGCGCGTGGTAGCTTACTCGATCCAGGCTGTGGTAGTTCTTGATTCGCCCACGAGCGCGGAGGTGGGTGGAAAATGAGTAGGAAGGCGGTCTGTTTCTGCTTCTGGGAGTGGTGGTGTGCGCGCCATTGTGGTGGTAATGGTGGTTCTTGGGGCGGCGGCTCAGAGGGGAGACGGTGGTGGAGGGGATGGGGAGGCGCTGATTGCGGTGAAGGCCAAACTCAGATAATGGAGTCTATATTGCTCCCCTTGGTTCTCAACAAAGATGTGTAATCAGTTTGCTGTAATATGAAAGTTGTTCCTTATTGTAGCGCCCATCCATCCATTGATATCCTTGCAGCAGCACAGGATCCTGACTTCTGACTATATTCTCAGATGAGGATGGATTCTTGACTGAAATGGTTGTTCCTGAGATCCTTTAATTTTTTTACAAGCATAGTTTTATCTTTTTATCTGGATATTAAAAGGCCATGTTGATTGTTTTCTTACTGCACATATACAGTCAACCTATTTCCCAGATTATCTGACCTGACTTATAATTTATCATTCATTTCTTCCAGTGATAACATGTGAGATTTATTTCTCAATTGATAGCACTAAGGCAAGCGTGACATTACAAGTACATATAATCTGCACAGTTTTATCACCAACCAATTCTCTGCTCGGACATAAGCTACTACATTGACCCTACAGTTCATAACCAGTTAATTTATCCAAAGTTTCATACCATATAAACATGTAGAAAGACAGTATTGTTGATCTCTCATCCATCGGTCCAGGAATTTAATTGAAAGATGAACTATACTAGCACAAACTTAGAGACATACCATTCCCAACAAGATGTGGAGATCTTGACACCTGAAGCAATCTAGGTAAGTGGTACTCTGAATAAAATTGATAACTAGCTTTGCATGTATCCTGGGAGAGATAAAGAGGGATCAGATTTGTTGGGGAATGGTAACTATCTATCCAAGTTATATATTTTCATTTGCTATTCAGCAATGTCGGTTTGTGTTTTTCTCAGGTTTAGGATGATTTTAGAGCGCAGATAACATGGGCTGTATCGTTGTGTCATGTTCATTCCAGAATTAAAGAGTGGGGTCTGGTACTTAAAACAGAGGATAAGAAACTAGAACAGTATGTGATGAATAAATGTGGGGTTAGTACATTTGTCACAGATACATGTAGTTACACAAGTTTATACATGTAAGAAATTGTTTCCTCAAGCATGCTAGCTTCTAGCATTTGATTTGCTTCCTCTGGTAAATCCTTTACCTATATATCTATCGAGATACGGTGAACACTTACTCATGGATGTTAGAACTCCTTTGTTGTTATCCAGTAAATCAATGATCGCTTTCTTGTTAATTTAGAGGTGTAGGGTGAGCTAAAGTAAACCATAGGAGCAGATCCAGGTCGTTCCGTTGCAACAGACTATAACACACATATGTAGGTTTGCAAACTGCATTGTGCACTGTTCTGAAACTAAAATTTGTTTGCTCTGTTGTAATTATATTCTAACCAGCTGGTCCTTTATATTGGGTAAAATATCTGACTATAAGTATGCCCACGCCTAGGAGGTAAAAGTGAAGGTGCTACCTATGGAAGCTCAATCATGCACATATACTTTTCTTTTTGAAAAAAAAATTTAGGCGCCAGGAGCGCCAAATATCATTCAGCTCAAGTTCAAGTACAGAATACAGTGTTGAGTGCAAAGTCCTGAAACTGAGCAGATCGGAGTGTAACAATTACAGGACAAGGTAAATCTATGTGAGCTGAACAAGTGCAACTAAAAATAGGTTGACTTAGGCACTGCGCCACTGCCTAATAACATGTGTAGCACAGTTGTGAGTGGTCATCATTTTTAGAGGGGTGCGTAACAACATTATTGTACCGCATCATATGCGTGTCCACCAAAGTCGGTTTCAGTTCCTAAAAAAAAAACCTAACGTCGGTTTGACTCGCTAGATGCGAGAGAGTTACACGCATCACACAGGAAAGGAAGCGACACACCAAAAAAAAAAAATCCACCAATGGCTGGCGGCGGAGACGCACCAGAGCCTGAGGAGCAGGCGGCGTCGGAGCTGCATGAGGTCGCCACGGTCCTCGCCTCTTGTTCCGCGCCACCGATGAGGACGCCCGCGGCGGCACTCGACGGGACGTCCGCCGCCTCTAGGGTTAGGTATCCCTCTCCCACGGCGAGGTAATGGCCGACGAGAGCGACGATCAGTATCCTGGAGGAGTGGGCGGCGCGTGAGCTGCAGGAATCAGCCATGGACCTTCCGTGTGCCGAGCTGCGGCGGCGCTGGATGGGAAGTCCGCTGCCTCCACGGTTTGGTCGCCTACCTCAGCCCCTCGAAAGCAAGGTCCGTGTCCCGTCCCAACTGGCCATCTTTCTCACACGGAGAACTCAAATTTCTCCTTGCTTGCTTGTGGGCTGAACTCTATGAGGTCCAAAAGTAGACCATGATTCGATGTCGAAGCAAAACCTTGGGCGCTTTTACCCATATCTCCTTCACGCGCCGCGGCCGATTCGATGGTCCCTCCATGATGTCGATTTACAGTATAGTGTACGTGAGATTGGTCTGTGATCTTCCCCAACGCCACTTTACTAATATAGGGAAGGAAGCAGTTATGCAAATCTTTGTGCTGGATTGGTGATCGACGTTTTTCATCTTACAGCTTGCTAATTTCTTATATAACATTGCAGCTTCCGATGGTGTCTCAGTTCCTTGCATAACTTCGCCTGGAAGCACCTGTTCTCAGGATTTTTTTTATTTGTTCGATACATGTTCGATGAAATGCCTGTCAGAGCAATAATTTGTTTTGTACTTCTAGAGATATAAGATCTGTTTGTACTTCTAGAGATATAAGAATCTGTGGCCAATTGGCCATGATGTTTTTATTTTCGTGGGAGGTAACGGTCTGCAATATATATCTGACCAAGATCAGATATGTTATTTGCAGTCGGTGATTTTACTGATGTATTACTCTCATATAGTAGTATGACAGGAATTAGTGTGAATAGTTATTATTTGTATCCAGCTACTATTATTATAAGGAATCAGATTAAGTTTGCGGGTTTTTCTATTGACCAACGTGGTACTCGTCACCAATACCATTCGTCTCTTATCATTTTGTCTACTATCCTCACAATATTGTTTTGGGAAATGTAGTTGTGCCAAACATAAGTGTTTGGTAGGGTACATAGATGGCAACGGCTCAAGTTCCATAGGTACATGAAGTTTCAGGTCTGCCTCTTAGTTCTAAAGTGAATGGTCGTGAATCATCAGCTTTGTGAGGAAATTTACACTCTCAAGAATTAGGTATGAGTAAGCAAGCAATGTATCGGTTACATATTCATTATCTGTTATGTTTGTTTCCGAATAAACATGGTGTTGTCCAAAAGATCTTATATTGCCTGCTTGTTTATTTCTCGTGTAACTAAAGAAGCCTGGCAGTAAGCAGCTCAAATAAATAACACTATGTAACTTTACATTCATGTTCGTGCTTCTTTATCATTTAGTCAGGTACAGCCTGCCAAAAATGCAAAGAAGCATTTTGGAAATGAAAATCAAACAGGGTCATCAATTTCTTACTTTACAGATCAATGTACTCTATATGGTAGCATGTCGTCTCTGTTTACAATCTTTCAAATTTCTATGTCTTGTGTGCATTTTGGCTTGTTTGGAGTGTCTTCTAATTTTTTCGTTTTGGAATCTGCAGCTGGCCAGGCTGCAGTGGAACATTAGGTGTCGGTCTGCCGGTAACAACACGGTTACGAGCTGCGGTACGAAGGGCAGCCAATGAGGGCACACCATTTCGTGCGATGGCCAGTGGACTGGAATCGCCGAGTTTCGTTGCCTCCTGCGCTCACATCCCACCTTGCTAGCGTTCAGTTGCCTGTTTCCTGGTACTCGATCCACTCACAGTGCTTTTGGCTCTCCTTCCTCTATGCCTGCCTGGGCATCCTCGGTGTATTTGGAAGTTGGAGGTATTCTTCTTATTGCTATGGATCTTCCGTGAAGTGGTCGCCCTATCTCCTCTTAATCTTTTTTTGGATCTCTAAATTTTGTATCATGTGACCTGTTTTGTTCAGTTTGGTGGTCACCATATTTATGCATGCTAATTATCTAGTTCATTCGGTCAAGATAAATAAATTATCAGCTACTTTCCTACTTCCTTGACTAGATATATGAGGAGAAGCAATGACCTGTACTTTCCTACTTCCTTGACTAGATATATGAGGAGAAGCAATGACCTGTATGGTGATGGCCGGTGAGTAGAATGTTTCCAAGATATATTTTCTTACTCAAAATTGACAGGGAACATAATGATAATTACAGCTAATTATGATTTTCATGATTCTATATCTCGCTGACGCAAAGGTGCTTATTTTCGTCAATTATTTGAACAAAGGTGGTTAGCTGTGCTAGATGGCAGAGTACATATGTGCATTTATAAATGATAATTGACATGTTCTGAGACTGGTGATTCGGTCTAAAACCTGATGAACCATTGTGCCACTGTTAAAAAATAAACACACATGTTACAGGCATGATTTTCCCATCTGAACCTTGCCATCGGTCATTTTCTAAATCTGATGCTGTAACTGATGATACCTTTAGTCTATGCAACTCTGTCCCATGCTTCACTCGGGTTTCTGTGCTAACTCTTGATATCCCAGCTTGGTAATAGTAAGACTAACAAAAAAAGGTATTAAATGAAATGATTGTATGGCACTAAGGTGGCATGTCACTGAATTTAATGACTAGACTTTATCCTGGTATGTTAGGGCTTACAAATCTGTGTTTGTGTTTGTTGTTGTCGCCGTGAGTTGATTTAATTTTGTTTATAAATAGTATGTTCATATGTATTGCCCAACGAAATTGCTACCTATATAACCAAGCTTTTGTAAATTTGTGTTCTTTGGATATATTCTAAGGTGGATTACTAATCTATTCCACATTATTTTTCTCTGGAAGGGATAAAAAATATTTTATCTGTATCATGCTCCATGTCTCTACTGGCTGGAAGTACAGACTAGACAAGCAAAGAAAAATGGCATGATGTGGTAGCCAGATTAGCCAACAGGAATCACATCGCTCTCGGCTACACGTATGCTTCGTTGGATTTTTTTATTGCGGACACGTTTCATATGGAGTCACTCTCCAACTATTATTTGGAGGTGCTTATAGTTCTTGTTCTTTGGATTAGTCCACAATTTCCTATACTCAGCATTGTGCTTATTCCTTATTCCTTTCTAGGATGGCTTCCATAATTATGTAGAAGTTCTTGACACTTCAATATTTTTTACATGATTTTCCTCATGTATTTATAGGTAAAAAGGTACTTAATAGAAACATTTATTGTTTTTGCGGATTCTTTCAAGCTGCATTGATCTGGCTGTGATCAAGAAAGTATTCTACACTTCTCTGTGCTCAATTTTTCCTTTTTGTTTTTATAAATGTTGTTCATTGATACCATGCATGTAATATTTTCTGTAAACCATTATGCTTTACCAGAAAAAAATGATGTGGATGTCAAAGAATTGTATTATCAAGTCCATTCATATCATACAGTATCCTTATAACAACAATCAAAATGCAGAAGTTATTTATCCTATAGCTAACCATGTGTGTTCTTGAGGGGTGTTATCATCTTTTGCATACTATTACTTATGTGAAAGTTCTTTATTTTTTCATGTGATCGTTGTAGTTTCTCTTATTTTCACCTACAGATATATGTTACTCTGTAACTATCTATGAATCAGGGTTGCTACCTTGACCATTGCTTTGAAAAGAATATTTCCTTATGCTGAATGAATGATGTTCTGTTCAAACCTTTAACGATCATTGAGGAATAGTATATATAAGGAACATATTTTTTGTAAAGCACAGATATGTAGAGCAAACTACATGTGCTAGGATTGCCTTTTGCATTCTTTTGGCTAGCGACAACTAGCATTGTACACGGTGCACAAGTATTGTTTTGTCTGTAATGAATTTTGGTTTGTGACTGCAAAATGGCGTTATATCCTGCACAATTGATGTTATTGGTACAGTTTGAATTGTACTTTTATCACAAGCTCGCGTTAGGGCAGCGGATGGTGACACAATTGTTGCTATGGTCTTCTTTGGAGACATTGCTAGAGATCTGATTGGATAACCAGCCGATGTGTTGATTGTCGAGATCCTAGATAGCAGTGTTCCCATGCCTCTGGAAATCAGTCGGCTGGTTGGGAGGCGCTATGTCGTTGCGTGAATGTATCACGTTTATCACTCGGGCGTGACGGAAAAGATTTCCAGGTCCTTAAGTTCTTTCCAGAAGGTGGCCTTCTTACGCTGGTTCGTCTTGTCTGGGACATCTCCGGTAGCGGTAACTTCTCTTCTACACTGGGCCATCGTTTGCAGGGGCGATTGTACAAATAGTATTGCCCGGGCCTTTTTCACATTTTTTGGGTTCATGTAGCCTCATCTTGATTTGTGTATCTTTTTTCCTTATAAATCCTGGATCTCTGAACATAACCAATGTCAGTGAGGAGAAGAATGTGGGAACGACTGCCGGGGAAGGACATGGCGTTGATCTGAAAGCACTTTCTACATGGCATGAGGCCGTTCTTGTGAGTAGCTTATGCTTTCCCTGTTTTGAAGTTGTCGTTAGTGCGTTTTGGGCGAGATTCCTCGCGAGATTCTTATTGTTTTTTTGCAGATGGATTGTCATTTCTTCTGTTGGATGGATTCATATGTCGTTAACATCATTACTATGTAGGAACTGGCGAAGAAGACATTGTCAGGATTGATCCTGTCACGGGCAGTAAGGTGATAGATACCCCAAAAAAGTAGAGGTTAGTGCGGTGTGCCTATTTGAGGTGGTTTTGTATTTCTATTTCCTCTTGTTTCCAGCATGTTGGAGTGAGGTTTTAGCACATAACACCACATGTTGGGCCCTTTTTTGCAGAGAACCACAACCACAAACATTTTTTGCACAAAACACCAATGTTTGGTGTAATTGCTTGCACATAACACATAACTCCTAATTAATAGCCTTTGATAGCAAATTAGTCAAGTCTGGCCCACTCTCAGAAAATCCAGCGTGTCAGCTCACATTGACTGTCCCATCACCGGACTCCAGCATCACCTAGCCATCTTAAAAAACATTGCGGCCGCTAGTCCTGCCCGCCGCCGGTAGACCTGCTCGGTTGCTCCTGCCCACCGCGCTCTGCTCCCTCTGCTCCGACCAGCGCACCAACCAACCTCTGCCGCCGGGGACGCCGATGTGCCGAGCGCGACGCAGGTTCGACTCGTCGACCCGCGAATGGCGGCGCCTGGAGCGCCTGCGCGCCTCGCTGCGGCTCCCCGGCGAGCTCAGCGGCGCGCTGGCGGAGCGCAATGAAGCAGTTGTAGGCGTCTCCGCGTCTGCGAGCGCGAGGAAACCGTCGAGGAGGAGACCTGAGCACCTCCCTACAACAAAGCCTCAGGCAGCCACGGTGGCGTTTTGCTTCTGCCAGTGGGGCCAACTAGTCTAGTTATTGGTCAAAGCAGCTAACAACATGGTTTGTGTTCTCTGCAAATCATTACACCAAATAGTGGTGTTTTGTGCAAAACAAATTTGTGGTTGTGGTTCTGCAAAAATTGCCCCAACATGTGGTGTGATGTGCAATTTCCTCTGTTGGAGTGGAAATTTTCTGAAAAGCCAAAAAGGCAAAGTGTCTCTTAGATTGGTGTCAATATTTTTGGAGTTTCAAATGCAGTCTCATCAAAGTGTCTTTGGCTACTTACGACAATAGTTTTACCAAGTAAAAAAACCAAGAGGATATAAATAAAACTTGTTTTATATCCAACAAAACAAAATGCAAGAAAACATATGCGGACATATAGATCACCTTTGTGATTAGCATTATAATTTGCTCACCATTAACTTGTTGGGTACTTTTCAGAAACAAATATCCGTATCTTCCACACTTTATTAACCTTTGTTTTCTAATCCATCGAATCAATTGGCATGCCCAGAAGTTTTAAAAACTGATGCCTCAATATTTCTTATGCCTTACACAGTGACATGAAAAGTTCACTCAAATACAAATACAATAATATGGAACTAAATTTGACATTTAATAACATGCATGCATCTTATAGGAAAAATGATCAACAACTATAATATTATATAGTTATCATATAAAACTCTTTCATGATGTATCTAACGATAATGATTTGGGTATTGTGGATGCTAGTGCCTAGTGGTGTATTCTGAAAATTGGGTCAAAATTTATCATGTTTGACTTTTGAAAACAGTTATAGGCCTTACTTTCGAGTGAGTATGCTGTGGCTGTTTGCAGGGGACGCTCCGGCTGTTCAAAGCCTCGGGCCGCACTGTACAACAATCAACAAGGTGCTTAAAGACGGAGGTGCCATTTGCTCTCATCTTTTGTTTTGCTTTGAGTAACACGAATCGGTTTTAGTTCTTCACTAGGTTGCGAATATTGAATAAAACATTGTTTATGTGTAGCGACGCCCAGGGTTGAGGGTCTCGGGATGGAGGAGTATGCAGCGTTTGGCGTGTGACATTCTGCTTCGAAGCTTCTGTTCGCGTTCTGTCTTCAGTAGACGTTCATTTAGTTTGTTGTTTCCTGTAGTGGAACTCTTTCTGTATCGTTTCACGCGTGGTACTTTCCTGTAATGTGGTGTGTAAAGGTATGTATGGATGGCGCGTCATGGACGACCAACAAACTGTCCGCTGTATCGACTAGCCCATCTCTTTCATGTAACAGTGTATGTGCTTCACTGCGTCTGCCTCAGTTTTCCAGCCTTGCGAAATTATAGCCCAACGAACAGAACATGCACCGGTCTATCACAACCATAAGAAGCGGGCGCAGCAAAGCGCGCCTAATCCTTCTAGTGTACTCAGATTTTGGCAACGTAACTAAGTTCAGGAAACATTAGGCTAGCTGTTTGCATCTCTATTTTTGAGTGATAATTACAAATGCCCATGGTCAGCAGTAACTTATGACTAAGTGAGACTAGGTGGAAGAGTTTTAGCAATTAGATGATCAACTTAATGGTCCCATTATGTTAACATTATAAATCTGTAGTATGACTAAAGAACTGTCGTATGCACTCTAGAACCTAAACAACCTGAATGGTTCAGTTTTACTCCGCTGCTTTCGGACCATAATCTTCATAACTAGATTAACCATAGCATCAGTAGCTCCAGAATTCCAATTAGCAGTGTAGTTGCCCAGTTTATTTTCCAGTAGAATAGAGCTGCACATATCTACTTCATATGAATATATTATATTTGCTATTTCTTTCAATTCTATCTATTCTTTATCTCTTCTATCTGTAATAATAATTCATAACAAAGAACACCTCGGTATGTTTATTTCGTGAGATTTTTACTAACTTTGTCACTATCTTATTCTTCATGTCAAGCAAAAGCAGCCTTTTTGTTTTCCTTCAAGATGTTAAATATACAAGATTTTGGTCGCTCTTTTTTTTGTTAGTTGTGCTGAATTTGTCGTTTTGGCCATCTTCTTTCTCTCATCCAACCCTGACCACATCAGATCTGTGAGAGCTCTAGAACGCCAGGTTTATCCTTATATCTTCAGCATTTACTCCATTCTTTATGATATTTCACAAAAATCATTTTGCTGTAACTCGAATAACCATATTCAGCTAATCCAGACATTGACACTCCTATGCATTAGTCAATTCAGGAACATTGCTAGTATTTGCTATGCTGCATACATTACATACAAGCAATTAATTCCATTGACTTGTAGAAGCACTAGTTAAGGTTACATACATACACACATGCATCAAGTCTTCAAAGACCAGACTTGGATCATTTCAAAGATAAGTTGCTTCTACTGCTAGCTATTACATTTGACCATGACCAACAGCAAAGATTCTGAAAGATACTGGTATATTCCAAGTCTCCATCTAGTTAGCCAGCTGTGTAAGAACTATAACTATGCATTTCTTAACATTAATTAATTACTCTGTGCTAACTGAAAGACATTGCAAGCTGGAGGCTAGGAAGCTTCCCAGACGATGTCATCTCCTGCCTCACACTCAAGGAATGATATCTTTTTCACCATGAATTTTGAATGATTATATGTACAATGGATCGATTTTAATAAAATTCCTCGATTGGAGAATGACCTGCAACTTTGCGCTTAGTTTCATTTGTTGTTTGTTTCAGCATCACAGCCAAATTGACAAGGAGCTCAGAGAACAAGAGAAAGCAGCCATTTGTTGGTTCCTCATTACTTCTGTCTGCCTTTTCGCCTTGCCCTCCATCACCAACAGACTAAGTCTAAGGGTATTACACTTTTCACTTATCTTTTCTCTTCTCTTCTCTTCTCTTATGTTCTATACACTTAAGAGACTGCTTGCTATTTCTTCTCCGGTGGTAGCTAACTATTGATGGTTGCGCATGGCTGTGGTCAGCAGAGCCCGTGCCTGTCTTTTCTTCACCATCGTCGTCCCCATTGCCGGCCTTGTCCCCTCTGTCACCGCAGCCCAAGGTGGAAAGGATGTTCACGCATGAAGGGAGTGGGAGATCGTCCCACGCCAGCGGCATGAACAGGAGCACCAGCCTCAGAGATATTGGCGAGGATGCCGTCATCTCGGAAGAGGATGTCGATGGTGGAGGTAAGCTGTATGTGGCCGTCGGGAAGGACGTCAAGGACGGCAGGTCCAACCTCCTCTGGGCCGCTCGGAACCTCTTGGCCAGTGATCTCAAGCTCGTTTTGTTGCACGTCCTGCCGAGAGAATTATGAACGGTAAAGGCATCAACTTTGCTAGCTTCAGTTTGACTTTTATCTCATCTACATGAACTCATGGAGAAGGATCATAAATACTAGTATGATTTTCTCAAAATTAAAATCCTTTCAGAAGTAACTTGCATATTGGACGGAAAGGAAAACAAACGTTGTTCTTAGTTTATTACTGGAATTGGTGCCCATCTCGTTGTTATTTTACATTCTCATTTTGCCAAGAGACTTCTCTGCAAACACCATACACATGAAGTTAGCAACAAGTAAAAGTTTATGTTTTTTCTTTTTTTCTTCTATAATTTATGTTGCTGTCAGATGATTTTAGAAATCATTCATCTAGTTTAAATCAGCATTGCAAGTACTTGTGTACTAACCTATGTTGATATTTGTGTTTGCAGGATTGTGCAAGGTTTCTGCAAGCCAGCTAGAAGAAAAGGAGCTCAAAGCATACAGAAAGATTGAGATGGATGAGATGAACACACTTCTAAACCAGTATCTCAATTTCTGCCAAGTATCTCTAAAGGTCAGTTATTAATTTTATCTAATGAGGTCAGTGAATTAATTTACTAAGGTTGTATGAATTATAAAATCATATTCACTTGGTATTTCACTTTAATGTCATCTCACAAAAAATAACAAATTTACAGGTGCAAGCTGAAACACTCGTGATAGACAACAAAAGTCCTGCTAATGGCATTATTGAGCTCATTGATCAGCATCACATTACAAAGCTTGCTATGGGGACATGTTCCGTCTCAGTGTATGTCCAGACAAAATATTCCAGCTCTTTATAGTACGGTTTTCTGAATAAATAAACATGCATCACAAATATTCCTAGCTGCACTATTTTTCTAGAACAAAGAACTACATGATTTATCTAATTATATGCTCCACTCCTGTATAATTAAATTTACTATCTTACGAATTTCTGTTCCATTAAAACAAGTAGTAACAAGAAAGGGGGCAGGATAAACTAGTCAATACTTCCCTTCTAACAATGTAAGACCTTACTCCAGTCAGCAACTATGGTTCTACCAGTTATCATCTCACCCGTCTGAAGTCTAAACTAGACGTCAAATAGCGATTTATATAATTCAAGTTCTTCATGTTGATTGTGAATCTTTCCTGAACAGGAAGAGGAAAGTACCAAAATCAAAAGTTGCAGCCATTGTGCATCTACAGGCCAAACTATATTGCCAGATCTTCTATATTTGCAAAGAGGCTCTTGCTTGCTCTAGGTATGGATGTAATGCAGCCCTTGAATTCCCGACACAAAACAATTGCTACACTTAATTTGCAAAATTATTTCTGGCCTGATAAAACAATGGTGCCATGGTTCTTCATCATTTGTCAGGGAAGCCACTCAACTTTCTGCAAATGTAGAGTCACCCCAAAGCAGCTGCGCGAGCTCTGTCTCAGATCAACCTGAGTTCCCTCCAAGATCCTTATCACTGCCACCAGGGCATACAGGTTTCTTAGGCTCTACAGATCATCAAGCACTTCAACGACGCTCCAACTCAGTTAGTTATCCTTGGCCTGGATTGGTATCAGACAGTGTGGGAAACATGTCAGCCGCAAGGAAGCAGTCGATTGACATGACACCAATAGGTTTCTCTCCATATTCCAGGCAGCAAATTGCTGGAGGATCCTCATCAGGTCTAAAGGATTTGGATAGTATGGATGGTTCACCAGTACCTATTTCATTTGTAAGCTCTGAAGAACATCACTCTATGGTAAGCCATATTGGACTGAGCAAAGTTCTCTAAGGCATAGCCACACCTTTTCATTCGAATTGTATTAATTTTATGACTGTGTATACCCTATGGGTGCAGAGGCAGGGAGAACTACTCTTTCCATTATCTAAATAAACAAAATATATTAATAGGAAATCAAGGACTATGTTGTAAAAATGAATATGCATTATAGACTACTATAACAGATTTTGAACATCTCAGATGCGGCATTTGCTTCTAATTATAAATAAGGGTTTTTTCTTTCATGTATTTCCACTGAGAAACAACCGAGCTGATAAAGGCAAATGATCTCCATACAACATGTGATTAGAACTACAGTTGAAGAGGCTTTTGTCCTAGCACAAGTGTAGAGGGAAAAGTTGACACTAGAATGTGTTCACGGCTGTACTCAACCTCAACCAGTAGTGCCTTCTAATGTTTGTGACTGGCAATATGAAAAACCCACTTTATTAAAACTTCACACCTTGCTGCTATTGCTCTATCATCTAAATTTTGGTTGACCAAGCGAGGTCTTTTATGTTGGTCTCAGTTGCAGTACTTGTTGGATAATGTTTTCCACTTTTCATAACTATTAAATTTAAAGCAAACATAATGTTTTACAGGTGGAAACTGTCATACAAAATGAAGTATTTGAGCAACTGCACCAAGTGCGCAATGAGCTAGAATGCTCACGAAAGGAAGCATTCGAGGGACGGCAGAAGGCTGAGAGAGATCTGTTTGAAGCTTCTATGATGGTATCTTACCACATACCTTAAATTATATATTACTTGATGGTGCGTTTGTCTATCAAGTAAGCAAACTGTTTTCTTGCAGTTCAAAGCACGGGAGAATTCACTCTGCAGAGAAAAAAAGGAGGTAGAGGAAAGACTGACCAGAGAAAAGACTGGCCTTGAAAAAGAACACATCCGTATATGCAGCGAGCTGCAGATGGCCAATGAGCAAAGGGAAGAACTGGAGAATAAGCTGATCTCCAGGCCAATTCCCAAATGGAAGAACTCCAACAGTTGCGCCAAGAGCTGCAGCATGAGAAAGACCATGCTGTTAGAAAAGCTGAAGATATGTGCCAAATAAACGGTAACATTGTATTTTGCTCTACTGGTGCAGTTGTCTTGACAGAGTTCAGCTACAATGAGGTAAAAGAAGCAACCAATGACTTCAATGAGTGCAAAAAGATTGGGCATGGTGGATGTGGAAGCGTCTACAAAGGTTTTCTCCGTCATACTACTGTAGCTATTGTCACGAAATGAGCAACTGATATTTCCAGGAGGCCAAAGGCCAGTACTTATACATATGTGATGAACATGAACAGTAAACCTATACACATCTAACACCCCCCCTCAAACTCATGGTGGTTCAACAACACTGAGTTTGGAGAGAAAGAACCCATGCTGCGCTCGAGTCTGTGCCTTCGTGAAGAAATCCGCCAGCTGTAACTCAGAGGGCACATAGTGAAGAGCAAGAAGCTGGTCCTGCACAACAGCACACACAAAGGAGGCATCTACACCGATGTGCTTGGTGAGCTCATACTTCACCGGGTCACGCGCAATGCTGATAGCACCTGTACTGTCTGACAATAGAGGAGTCGGTGCAGCAGCAGAAACACCAAAATCCTCTAGTAACCATCGCAACCAGGTCACCTCAGCCGTCAACATAGCCATCGCTCGCAACTCAGCCTCTGCACTAGAGCGGGAAACTGCAGTCTGTTTCTTCGTCTTCCAGGCAATGAGAGATCCTCCAAGAAAAACACAATAGGCAGACAGCGAGCGGCGATCAGAAGGATCACTAGCCCACGTAGCATCAGAGTAGGTCTGGAGCTGGAGCGAGGAAAGAAAAGGGCGGGAGATCGTGCCACGAAGATATCGTAGAACACGAAGGAGGTGACTATAGTGGACAGAGCTGGGAGCTGAAACGAACTGACTCAGAATGTGGACAGGATATGAAATATCTGGACGAGTGACAGCTAGATAGACAAGACTCCCAACAAGATGGCGATAGCGAGTGGGGTCTGTGAGGGGATCGCCATCAGTAGCATCAAGCTGAACATTGAGCTCCATAGGGTCAGCAGTGCGCTCATCACCAAGAGCAGCGCGAGCAAGAAGATCCTGAATATTTTTCTTGGGAGATGAAGAAGCCATCAGAAGTCGAAGAAACTCAATCCCGAGAAAATAGCGAAGTGGACCAAGATCAACATCAGGAACTGCTCACGAAGGCGGGCCTTGACAAAGGCAATATACTAGAGTCATCGCCAGTAATGATCATGTCATCAACATATAAGAGGAGGAGCGTCCGACCACGAGGTGAGGTGTGGACAAACAACGCGGGGTCATGGTCGCTAGGCGAGAAACCAGCGGCAGTCACCACAGAGGCGAAACGCTCAAACCAGGCGCGAGGGGCTTGTTTAAGGCATAGAGTGAGCGTCGAAGACGGCAAACCATACCATCAGGAACAGAGTACCCCGGTGGTGGCTGCATATAAACCTCCTCACGCAACTCACCATTGAGAAAGCATTCTGGACGTCAAGCTGAGACACAACCAATGACGAACAGAAGCCACAGCGAGAAGAGTGCGAACAGTGGTCATGTGGGCGACGGGAGCGAACGTCTCATCATAATCGCGTCCGTGCTCCTGCTGAAAGCCACGAGCCACAAGCCGAGCTTTGTAACGCTCAAGAGAACCATCGGAGCGAGTCTTGATCTTATAGACCCACTTGCATGTGATGGGACGAACACCAGGAGGAGGGGAAACCAGATCCCACGTGCCAGTGCGCTCAAGTGCAGCAATCTCCTCAGCCATCGCAAGCTGCCATTCAGACTGAGCCATGGCATCCCGATAGGAAGAGGGCTCAACAACAGCAGAAAGACCAAACTGGGAAGGAGAATAGCGATCAGAGACCGTAACGAAGGCCGAGAACGAAGGTTATGAACCGGAGTACACGGGGAAGGTGGGGCTCCGAAGTAGAGGGCATGTCAGAGGATCATCCTCAACACGAGGGCGACGAGTGTAGTGGAGAGGAAAGGGAGAGAGGGGACAATGTATCGGAGAGGAAGGTGGAGAGGTAGACGACGAGGAAGGAGAGGAGGAAGGTGGGGAGGGTGGCGTCGGTGGTGTATCAGGAAGAGTGGGACTCATCGGAGGAGGAGGTGGAGGAGGAGGAACATGAGGCACAGAGGGAGAGGTGTCGGGAAGAATAAGGAAGGAGATATCCTCAACCGAAAAGGTCGAGGCAGTAGGACGCGGATAGTACGAACGAGACTCATCAAAAGTCACATCACGGGAAATACGTAGCCGACGACTAACAATCCCAACATCGATAGCCCTTGTGCTCATCACTGTAGCCAAGAAAAACACACTCCACCGACTGAGCGGTCAATTTGGTGCGTTCGCGGGGAGCAAGGAGAACATAGCACACGCACCCAAACATGCGAAGAGCAGAGTAGTCAGGAGAACGACCAGAGAGACGCTCCATAGGAATACCACCCTGCAAAGCAGCCGAAGGCTGGATATTGATGAGATAGGTGGATGCGGAGACAGCCTCAGCCCAAAAGTGGGGTGGAAGAGAGGCGGCGATCATCATCGCACGAGCCGTCTCAAGAAGGTGACGATGCTTGCGCTCAGCAACGCCATTCTGAGCGTGAGCACCAGGACAAGAGAACTGGGCGAGAGTACCCTGTTCGGCAAGAAAACCACGCAACATCTGGGAGATATACTCACCAGCCGAGTCAGCACGAAAGACACGAATGGGCGTGGAAAACTGGGTGTGTACCATGGCAGCAAATCGCTTGTATATAGGGAGAACCTCGCTGCGAGATTTCATAAAATAGAGCCAAGTGTAGCGAGAGAAGTCATCAATAAATAGAACATAGTAGCGATGACCACCTTTCGAATCGAAGGGAGCAGGACCCCATACATCAGAATGAACTAAGTCGAAAGGACGCTGAGAGACTGACTCACTCGTAGGATAAGGTAATTGAGTCTGTTTGCCAAGTCTACAACCATTACAATGTAAAGATACATCGCCAGAGACAGACCCTAAGACACCTTGATGCACTAGCGAGGACAAGCGAGAGCCACATATATGACCAAGTCGATGATGCCACTGTTGGAAGGACGCAGAGGAGGAGGCAGCAAGAGCATGCGAGCTGGCGGGTGTGGTGGCAGCGGAAGGAACACAAAGCCAGTCAACCTCCCAAAGGCCCTGAGCCTCACGGCGCCGAGGGCCAGCTCCAACTAGAACCTGGGTGCGACGATCCTGAACAGAGCAAGAGTCGGTATCAAGAATGACACGACAGCCAGAATCAGTAAGTTGAGCAGCGGAAAAGAGATTCATGGTAAGACGGGGAACATGAGAAACACTAGGAACAGAAAAAGATGGAGTAGAAAGAATGCCACGACTAGCAACAGGAAGAGGTGTGCCATCGGCAGTAAGAACATTGACAGGAGAATCAAGAGGGCGAAGAGAAGACAGAGCGGAAGCATCAGAAGACATGTGAAATGAAGCTCCAGAATCCAGAACCCACGGAGATGTACCTGACTGTGTAGGCGGCGGTGGCGGAGTAGCAGTAGTGGAAGCAGTCAGCGAGGCAACGGTGCCCGTCGAAGAAGAGCCAGAGGAAGCCAGCATACGCTTGAGCTGGGCAATATCCTGGGCAGTGAAGGACTGTGCAGACGGAGGCGCACGAACCGCAGGAGAGGAGTGACCCATGTCACGCTGCTTCTTGAAACAATCAGACTCTGGGAGGCCCGGCTTCTTGCAGTAGTCGCAGAACATGTGAGAGCGAGGCCGACACCCCCCGTGAAGGAGTGGGTAGCAGCGGTGGAACAGACAACACCGGAGCGCGGGCAGCAAGGACAGTGGGAACCACAAGCAGTCCAGCAGAACATAATCGAGTCTCCTCAGCGCGAAGCTCTGCAAGTACCTCTGAGAAGGGAACACGTCGACCACGGCAAGCAAATGTGCACGCTGAGGCTCAAACTCGGAACGCAGTCGAGACAAGAACTCATGGACACCCTGAAACTCCAAGTCTGACCTCACTGTCTGACAGCATCGACAAGTACTGCAAACAACAGTCCTCAGAGAGTCAAGCTGACGCCAGATGGCAGAGCACTGTGTGTACAACTCATCAACAGTAGAGTCACCCTGCTGAAGATCATGCTCCTGACGCACCACAGACAGGTAGATAGCATCACCAGAGGGCTGATAGCGCTGACAAAGATAAGTCCACATCGCAGCAGTAGTGCTCAATCCCATAAACTCAGAAGCAAACTGAGGTAGAACACTAGCAGCGAGGACAGCAGCAGCACGAGCATTATCATTGCACCACTGAGTGTAAACAGACAGAGCATCCCGATAAATAGAGAGAGACTCTGAGTAATTCGATACCTGCTGGTCATAGGCTTCAACTGCAAGATCATTAGCATCCTTGGCGGCAGCACGATCAGCCTCAGAAGTATCAGCGGCAAGAGCGGGTGGCACCGTTGGAGTAGGAGCCACAGGAGCAACGGGGCACGGCGGACAGGAGACCTCGTCAGAGAGAACGCCCCACAACAGGAGGCCGCGCATGTGGATGCACATAAAGCCCACAAACTCGGCGTAGTTGATGCCATCAAAGATCACAGAGCACCGAGGAACAGCAACATAGCCCGAAGAGGACATCGCGGGCTCTCTGAATTTTTATATTTTTTTGAAGTCAACTACTGATGAGAGAGAATGTAGATCGAGCCAGCCCCGAGCTCACCTGCTCGATGCGGCTACGGGAGAGCTCGGCAGGAGTGGCCCCAAGCTCACCTGCTCGGTGGAGAGGCCGGGGAGCTCGGCATGCCGGGGAGAGGGCGGCCGGGGGGATGGCCGGGGTGAGGGCGGCCGGCCGGAGGGCGGCGGCCACGACGGACAGGGGCGGCGACGGCCGCAATAGGCAAGGGCAGCAGCGGCCGCATGCCGCGACGAGGAGGAGCGGCGACGGCCGGCCGGAGTGGCTGACAAGGAGGAGCAGCGACGGCCAGCTCGATGCGGCTACTGGAGAGCTCAGCAGGAGCGGCCCCAAGCTCACCTGCTCGCAGGAGATGGCCGGAGAAGGGTAGCGGAGCGGCGGCTGTGGTGCAGCGGGCCGGAAGCGGCGGCGGAATGGAACGGCGGCGGTGAGCAGCAGGCCAGGACGGCGGCGGCGACACGGCAGGCCAGGAGTTGCTAGGGAAGAGGAGAGCAGAACCTTTGCTCTGATACCATGTCACGAAATGAGCAACTGATATTTCCAGGAGGCTAAAGGCCAGTACTTATACATGTGTGATGAACAGTAAACATGAACAGTAAACCTATACACATCTAACAGCTATAAAGAAATTCAACCGTGAAGGCACAACAGGAGACAAATAATTCAACGATGAGGTAATTTTTATCATTTCTTAAAACATACTACATTAACTGCGTCAGATTAAAACTAAGATTAAGATGTATTGTCAGATGAGAACTGGTAAAAAGAGGCATCTAAATATTTGTTCCAACATATTGCAGGTAGAAACTCTGTGTAGGATGAGACATCCAAACCTGGTCACACTGATAGGAGTATGCCGAGAGGCCAAAGTGTTGGTTTTCGAATTCTTGTCGAACGGAAGCCTAGAGGATTGCCTGCAGTGCAAGCACCAAACAGAGCCACTCTCATGGCGAATGCGCATCAGAATTGCTGCTGACATCTGCACAGGGCTTATCTTCCTTCACTCCAACAAACCAAAAGGCATTTCCCATTGTGATCTGAAGCCTGACAATGTCCTTCTTGACACTAGCTTTGTTTGCAAACTGGCAGATTTCGGGATTTCTCGCCCCTTGAATCTGACAAACACCACCGTCACGCCTTACCACCGAACAAACCAAATTAAAGGCACGATGGGATACATGGATCCAGGATATTGCCTCGGGGAGCTCACATCGCAGTATGACGTCTACTCCTTTGGAGTAGTTCTGATGCGATTGCTGACTGGCAAGAGCCCCCTAGGCCTCCCGAATGAGGTGGAGGCGGCCTTGAGCAATGACATGTTGCAAGATATAATTGATACTTCTGCAGGGGAATGGCCACCTAAGTAGAAGAGTTGGCAAGACTAGCACTGAGATGTTGCCGGTATGACAGAAAGGAGCGGCCTGATCTTGCAAAGGAGGCCTGGGGTGTCCTGCAAGCTATGATGAACTTTCCAGACGATAAATACCAGCCACCAACGTTTTTCATCTGCCCAATAACACAGGCCCGTTAACAAATAAAAAGAAGGATCTGAATCATATGATGCCGTAGGTCACACCAACAGTTACCTTTTTTTGCGGCGAAAACAACTACCTTCTATTTCCTGATTAATCACCATCAACATTACAGTTCAGTCTGTATAGAAGATAATGTCAAGTCTGTTATAATGACGTTTTATTTGCTTTCAAGTAGGTGGTTAACGTTGTCACCTTTAGTTGATATAACCTTGCATCTTAATAATATTTTCAGGAGATCATGAGGGATCCACACACTGCTGCTGATGGATTCACATATGAAGGTGAGGCCATCAAGGACTGGCTTCAAAGGGGGCATAAAATGTCCCCCATGACCTACCTCAGTTTCACACACCATGAGTTAATACCAAACAATGCCCTTCGTTTTGCAATTCAAGAATGGCAAATGCAGCATCAATCATGATTGTAACCTTCCATTTGATTTGTACAAAGTCAGGTTTGTGAAGTGAAGCAAATGGTTTTTAAGTTTATATGAGCCTAGAAAACATTTTCTTACTTTAGCAGTTAGAACTCTCTCTATGTCCAAGGGTTTCAGGAACGAGAAAATAAAAGCTCAGTGATGAAGTGAAGTGAGAGTCTCACTTGACTGCAGCTACTCATCCACAAATTAGCTCCTGCCATGTCATGAGAAAAGGCACAGGAGGACTTGCACAAGTCGTCCATGAGAAAATCCACAGCTTAGCTCCTGCCATGGAATGACAGTGAGATTCTCGGGCAATTCCATCACATCATAAATAGCTTAATTAGTTTTTTGACAAACAAAAAAGCCGTCCGTTTTGGCAGCAGCAACAAGTCAAGCCGAAAGCTGGCCTACATATGTATAACGAGTCAATCTACGCATAAATATATGATGATTCGGAGAGATATCAGATTTTTTAATGAACGCAAGTGGGAGAATGGTATAAAATGGCAGATCAGCCAAGCGCGGGTGACAACTCCAAAGCTGGCCTGAGCTGAGCATCAGGAGGACACCAAGAAAAAAACGAAAGACCAGCTAGCTGTGATGGACACGGCTGGGGGCTCACCTGTGTCGCACGCCGGCGACTCACCACAGCCTTCGTCCTCCAGCGAAGGCATGCGCGAGAAGGTGTATGTGGCGGTGGGGAGGGAGGCAGACGGGTCCAAGGCCATGGTGATGTGGGCGCTGCACAAGTTCTCCAACAAAGACGCCGCCTTTGTGCTGCTTCATGTCTACTCACAACCCAGATTCCTCCCCCTTAGTACGACTCATCTCCTACTATGTTCTCCTTCTTTTTTATCTCTGAAGTAATCTTTTCCTCCTTTGCAAACTGGCCCAAATCAAACTCAAGCAGGAGCCTTTTCTTATCAGATGAAATCTGGATTGCTTTTATTATTCAGATTTTTTGTTGTGATAGTCTGATGGAGTTCTGTTAATTACCGCTTCAATGTTGTTCACAGTGGGTGCAAGGATTCCTGCAAGCCAGGTGCAAGTGCAGGAGCTGATGGCACACAAGAAGATGGAGCTGCAAAGAGCGAGTGACAATCTGGATCACCACCTGCTCTTGTGTGCACAAGAAAAGGTCTTGCTTGCTTCACACATGTCACCTCTCAAAATGCAGATAAAAATTAAATGTAGTATGCGTAAAAATAAACCTATCTATCCTACAGGTGGAATGCAAATAAAACCATGATTGCTTCAAAACACTGACGACCCATGTACCCCACAGGTACAAGCTGAGAAGCTGGTGGTTGAATCAGATGATGTTGCAGAGGGACTAGTAAAGCTCATCTCTAAGCATCATGTCACCGTGCTTGTCATGGGAGCAGCAGCAGACAAGCACTACACAAAGTATGGCCAAGTCTGACTCATCTACGGGTGATCACTATAATTAAATACTTGGCGATCACTAGTGAATTCCCTGTTACTACACAAACAAAAGAACTAACCGTCTAACCCCCTTGTCCAAGGGTTTCAGGAAAATGAAAGCTCCCAAGTCCAAGAAAGCACAGCTTGTAGAACAGCGGGCAGATCCTTTCTGCACGATATGGTACATTTGCAAAGGAACGCTCGTTTACCGCAGGTTCGATTGGTCGACTCTGAATAATCCTCACTTGTGTCCTTACCACTGCATTGCAGAATTCTGGTCGGCAATTGACATATTTCCCTCTCTGTCTGCTTTCTCTACGCTAGGAAGGTTGTTCCCCTCAGCCATGAAACCATGCCGGAAGGTACGCACAAGTCTGGTGCTCAACAGTTTTCGATGGCTAGATCAGCTAGTTTGTCAGAGACGTGGTGTGTTTCAAACACATGGCTACACAAACCAAACCTGGGACCGCAGATCGAAAGGACAAGTCCATTCAGATCCTACAATAATGAAAAGGTAAACCCAATCCATGCGGGAGAATTCGCTTCATAATAAATACACAAAAATAGATGAATCATGCTCTTTTATCTAGCAGTCCACCAATTTGTACTTTTGATATTGAAGTCTAATTTTTACCCCATCTTTTAGAAACTACATCGTGTTTTAACAGCAATGAAGAATGAAGACGGTTAAAAATTCAAGAAAATATCAATGTGAAGTTTTTACCTTATCTCATGCAGGAAACTGTTAACGAATCTGACAAGCCTGAAAATAAATTCCAGCATATGCTCCGGGAGTTAGAGAGTGTAAGAAAGCAAGCCCATGAAGAAAAATGCAGCCGTGAGAAAGCAGAAAAAGAGTTCTTTGAGGCTTTCCAGAAAGTAAGAGTAGCTTAATTTGTATTTTTCAGTCATATCAAGTATACTGATGTTAATCTGGATGAAACTCTTGCTAAAGTCCGAACTGATGGAAAGGGCTAGGCTTTTTATTTTAACACTCCCCCTCACGTCTAGACTGGACAAACGGGAAGACCTTAGATGTGGGATAGATGGGAGGCCGCAACTATTTATATTAAATAGCGCGTTAGCCGGGGCTTGAACTTGAGACCACTTGGCTCTGATAACATATTGAATTGATGCACTAGCCAATTGTCCCAAAAGTCCGAACTGATGGAAAGGGCTAGGCTTTGTTTGTGCTTGTGAATTATCTTCAGAATTACCATCGATAATAATTTGTAAAAAAATTAGAGCCATTATTTTGGATAACTGCCAGCTACAAAACTCAACGAAACAGTTTCTCACATTTAGCTTGTCCAACAGGCACAAGCCTCCGAGAATATGTACTTCCGAGAAGTGAAGCAAAAGAATGAAATAGAAGAAAAGTTGACAGCAACAATGGAGGAAGTTGAGAGACTCACGGAAACAAATGATGAACTTTGTGCAAATCTTCAAGAGGAACGCAAGAAAAGATTGGCCCTGGAGAAAAGGACTGCTTATTCAGACCGTATCATCAAGGATTTGATGTTGCAGCGTGACAAAGCTGTAAGAGAGGTAGAAGCACTACATGCAAAGAAAGGAGAGTCTAGTGCAACTGCGGAGGGGATAATGCACATCACGGAGTTATCCTGCACAGAGATTAACGAAGCAACCAACAACTTTGACCACTCCTTGAAGGTTGGAGAAAGTGTTTATGGAAGTGTGTACAAGGGCTTTCTTCGGCACACAAATGTAGCTATAAAGAAGTTAAATCCTGAAAGCACACAGTCACAGTCGCAGTTCAATCAAGAGGTTGAATTATTGGTTTTAGTCAATTATTTGCTTTCTTTCATCTCGACTAAACTGGTATTTTGCTGGTTCAAATAAATTACCGTATTGCAGACAGCTAAGTTGTTCATGTTGCCTCCTTTGCAGATAGAGATTCTAAGCAGGTTGCGACATCCAAACCTGGTCACTCTTATAGGAGCATGCAAGGACGCCCAAGGTCTTGTCTACGAATACATGTCCCATGGAAGCTTGGATGACCGCCTGGCTTGCAAGGACAACTCTAAACCTCTTAGTTGGCAGCTGCGCACCCGCATCATTTCCAATGTTTGCTCCGCGCTCATGTTCCTCCATTCCAATAAACCCCATAGCATTGTCCACAGTGACCTGAAAGCATCTAACATTCTTCTCGATGGAAATAATGTAGCAAAGCTCAGTGGTTTTGGCATGTGCCGAATGTTCACTAATGAGTTCAGGGACACAACCACTCTATATAGGCATACCCACCCAAAGGGATCTTTTGCGTACATTGATCCTGAATATGTTATGACTGGTGATCTGACCCCCCTATCTGATGTATACTCTTTCGGAATCGTGCTTCTGCGCGTCTTGACTGGAAGACCAGGATTCGGGCTGTTGAAAGATGTGCAACGGGCAATGGAAAAGGGTTGTCTGGATGCAATTTTGGATTCGTCTGCTGGGGACTGGCCAGCTATGCAGGCTGAGAAATTGGCTCGGGTAGGTCTGAAATGTTGCGAAATCAGAAGAAAAAATCGTCCTGACCTGCAAACTCAGGTTTGGACTGTACTAGAACCAATGTTGAAGTCTGCTTCCGTTATGATGTGTTCCTTGTCATTTAAATCAGTATCAGAAGACCTTGGTGGTGTGCCGTCCTACTTCATCTGTCCAATACTACAGGTGAGTCATACATTTCACTTGTTGAACATCATTTTCTTCTACTGTCCACTTTGATAATATTATCTCTAAATATATGAACCATGCTTGATTAACCTTAAATTTTGCCTGCATTTTTGTTTCCAATTATCATTCTTAGTAATTTTAGACGAATCAGACAATTTCTTGCATACACAGCATTTGAACTTTCAGGTTGTTTCACATTCGCATTTCTATGGTGCAGGATGTAATGAGAGAGCCTCTAATTGCTGCGGATGGTTTTACCTATGAAGCCGAAGCTATAAGGGAGTGGATCGACAGTGGCCACCATACTTCACCCATGACAAACCTTGAGCTACCCCACCGGGATCTTTTGCCGAACCATGCCCTCCGTTCTGCGATCCAAGAGTGGCTGCAGACAAATGAAAGTTAAATAAGTTAGCTTTATCACCATGGAACTTCGAAATGAGATTTTGCTGTGTATTTAACTCCTTACGTGGATTAATAGAAACAAACCACAACAAACCAAACGATTCTATGTGTATTCTGAAAGAATGATTTCATACATACACATCGCTTTTTTTTTCTTGAGCAAAACGTGTACGTAAAATGTAATGACCTGGAGATCCATCACTGGCATTGGACTTTCCACATGGATTTGTATAGAGAAAACTGTTTTGGTGATGATACCACTGTTACATGTTCACACTGCTCGAGTGAACGATCAATAATGGTGTTTCACTTGACTGGCCTCTGAATGTCGATGGTTCATGAATGATTGAATGATGATTGAATGAAAAGTGCATACGGGAGCGGAACTATCAATTTTTGCAACCATATATGTTACGCTGTCATTTTACATGCTACATCCATTCGCACATCGATCTGCGTATTCTGAAAGTACGAAATGATCAAAATTAAACTCTTCAGAAGGTAAATCAAATCTCAGTGAGCTTTGATCAGCTTATTTTATCCTCTTGTCGCTGACACAAATCCATGGAGCTGAACAGAACCTTCTCTGGATGATGCTAGACATAGCAAGCTTGTCGATTTTTCTTACGAATGCAGGCCACTAACAGGTAGGACGTCCTTGTCTCAAATGACTGAATAAATTGCCAGTACAATCTGAACAGAAACTTGCAAAAACAAATTATGAACTGGTATCTTCAGAAGACAGTATCCAGGAAGAAACTTGTTTCCCCTTGCTGTCCCGATCTATCCGATCCTGACATTGTTTTTTAGCAGTTTCTTCTCGACAAGCACTTCCGTCCAAATGAGTCCGATGGAGATTACAACGGATACAAGCTGCACCCTCAAATTTCACATATTGTAATTCCAAGGTATAATGCCGGTATATGCTGGTCAACATACACATAAAAAACAGGAGATGTCTTGATGTACATCACTATATTGACAGCTTGAGAGAAAGAATTATGTGAGAGACACCTTAAGAAAAAGAACAATATTGCAGATGCCAAATCATATCAGAATTATATGTCCTGGACAACATCTCCGCGTCTTGAAAGCAACCCTTTGATGGGCACTGCCGGCCGGGGAGATGGGATGGCCTCTAATATTTACCATCTAATGGGACGACTTCATTGCTAAGCATCAAAAGTCAGTCATCGAGGGCAGGCATGCACAACAGCTTTCTCGAAGTGGTGGAAATTTCACTGAAATTTCGCCCAAATCCAAGCCTTCTCCAAGTATGGAGGACAAGTTTTCCTGCCACAATAAAAAAAAATATTATCAGCCTGGTCATTTGTAAATTGGAACAGCTACTGAAATTCTGAAAGGGTAAAACCAATGTTTCCTAAATTGAAACCACATTTTTCTCATTGGACTACACTTGGGACCCAAAGTAAGAGACTGGCATGATACTGTGCTCACTGCAGATGGATACAGTCAGAGGAAGACCAAATCCAAGGCCACGCTATAAAACCACCACCAGACCCTCCCTTCAGGCCTTCTATGAACTGACACTTCCTAGGAAAAGCAAAGGTTCAAAGAGACAAGGATGACGCTGATACCGATGCCCCTGAGTTGATGAAAAGTGGATTAGGTACTTTCATAAGCCTTTTAGATAACTTCCAGATTCTTTTTGAGGTGTGACTTATGTGGTTCAGGTTCTGCTGAACTAGATATCAAAAGCTGAATCTAGATTTACGTTGATTTTTTTTCTAAAAAAAGGGTATACAGGGAGTAACAAAGATGGATGGAGAAGAGATTCACATTGCAGTCGGGAAGAACTTCAGAAAAGAGAAGGCTAATATACTATGGGCTGCTGCAAATTTCCCAAGGGCCACAATAGTTCTTGTCAATGTTCACTGGCCGTCCAAGTGGATGCCCTTCAGTAAGATTTCTTCAGCCAAAACTTTTCCATCCTATGTACAGCTCTAATAGTCACCCATGTTATTAAGGAAACCCATGTGGTGTATTATGTTTCAACTTTTGTGTGAATAGAAAAACTCCGCCTATGTTGTCTCAACATAGCCGGTCCCAAGCCCGGATAAAGGAGGAGGGTTGTGATAGGCTTGGCAAGCCAACGGAAAAAACCCAGCCACTCTTATGGAGATGAAACCCAAAAGAACCTCGTTGGGGCGTAACCCTCTTAGCGACGCGCCATATCGGAACCCGGGTGTGGTGTCAAATGGGCAAGGGCCGGGCCGCCACCCCCTTGGTGGCGCGCCGTATCTTGATCTGGATACGGTGATAAGTGAGCAAGGATCGGGTCGTCGCATCCTTAGTGGCGCGCTGCATCGACGCCCGGGTGTAGTGAAAAATGAGCAAGGGTCTTCGCATTTGACTCGACGAGTGCGGAGGGTAAGGAAGTTAGCCGAGCCTAGGAGGATCCGCTTAGGTAGCTGGAACGTAGGGTCCCTGACGGGCAAGTTACGGGAGTTAGTTGATACGGCGATAAGGAGGCGTGTTGATGTCCTATGCGTCCAAGAGACCAAATGGAAGGGACAGAAGGCGAAGGAGGTGGAGGATACCGGCTTTAAGCTGTGGTACACGGGGACAACCTCAAACAAAAATGGGGTAGGCATCTTGATCAACAAGAGCCTCAAGGATGGAGTAGTGGACGTCAAGAGGCAAGGAGACCGGATTATCCTAGTCAAGCTGGTTGTTGGGGACAGTTCTCAATGTTATCAGCGCGTATGCCCCGCAAGTAGGCCACAACGAGAGCACCAAGAGAGAGTTCTGGGAAGGTCTCGAGGACTTGGTTAGGAGAGTACCTACTGGTGAGAAGCTCTTCATAGGAGGAGACCTCAATGGCCATGTGGGTACATCTAACACAGGTTTTGAAGGGGTGCATGGGGGCTTTGGCTATGGCATCAGGAACCAAGAAGGGGAGGATGTCTTAAGCTTCGCCCTAGCCTACGACATGGTCGTAGCTAACACCCTCTTTAGAAAGAGAGAATCCCACCTAGTGACTTTCAGTAGTGGCCAACACTCTAGCCAGATTGATTTTGTCCTCTCTCGAAGAGAAGATAGACGCGCTTGCCTTGATTGTAAGGCGATACCTGGAGAGAGTGTTGTCCATCAACATAAGCTGGTGGTGGCTGACTTCCGTTTTTGGATTCGTGTCCAGCGGGATAAGCGCCCAAAAGTTGCTAGAACAAAGTGGTGGAAGTTAAAGGGAGAGGCAGCTCAAGCTTTTAAGGAGAGGGTTTTTAAGGAGGGCCCTTGGGAGGAAGGAGGCGATGCAAACAGTATGTGGATGAGGATGGCGACTTGCATTCGGAAGATTGCATCAGAGGAGTTTGGGGTGACCAGGGGAAGTAGAAGGGATGCTAAGGATACCTGGTGGTGGAACGTTGAGGTCCAGAAGGCTATTAAGGAGAAGAAGGACTGTTTCAGACGCCTATACCTGGACAGGAGCGCAACCAACATGGAGATATACAAGGGGGCAAAGAAGGCCGCAAAGCGAGCGGTGAGCGAGGCAAGGGGTCGGGCGTATGAGGACCTCTACCAGCGTCTAAACACGAAGGAAGGCGAAAGAGACATCTATAAGATGGCGAAGACGAGAGAAAGGAAGACGAGGGATGTCAACCAAGTCAAATGCATAAAGGACGGAGCGGATCAACTCCTCGTGAAGGACGAAGAGATCAAGCGTAGATGGCGAGAGTACTTCGACGACCTGTTCAATGGAGAGAATGAGAGCTCTACCATTGAGCTAGACGATTCCTCCGATGATACCAGCCGACGCTTTGTGCGGCGTATCCAGGAGGCTGAGGTTAGGGAGACTTTGAAGAGGATGAAAGGAGGCAAGGCAATGGGCCCTGATGGTATCCCCATCGAGGTGTGGAGAGGCCTTGGAGACATAGCGATAGTATGGCTAACTAAACTTTTCAACCTCATTTTTCGGTCAAACAAGATGCCCGAAGAATGGAGGCGGAGTACATTAGTGCCAATCTTCAAGAACAAGGGGGATGTTCAAAGTTGCACTAATTACCGTGGAATCAAGTTGATGAGCCATACAATGAAGCTATGGGAGAGAGTCATTGAGCACCGTTTAAGAAGATTGACAAGCGTGACCAAAAATCAATTTGGTTTCATGCCTGGGAGGTCTACCATGGAAGCCATCTTCTTGGTACGACAACTTATGGAGAGATACAGGGAGAAGAAGAAGGATCTTCATATGGTGTTCATTGACTTGGAGAAGGCGTATGATAAGATACCACGGAATGTCATGTGGTGGGCCTTGGAGAAACACAAAGTCCCAACAAAGTACATTACCCTCATTAAGGATATGTATGATAATGTTGTGACAAGTGTTCGAACAAGTGATGGCGACACCGATGACTTTCCAATTAAAATAGGACTGCACCAGGGGTCAGCTTTGAGCCCTTATCTCTTTACTTTGGTGATGGATGAGGTCACAGGGGATATACAAGGAGATATCCCATGGTGTATGCTCTTTGCGGATGATGTGGTGCTAATTGACGATAGTCGGGCGGGGGTTAATAGAAAGTTAGAGCTGTGGAGGCGGACTCTAGAATCGAAAGGTTTTAGGCTTAGTAGAACCAAAACTGAGTACATGAGGTGCAGTTTCAGTACTACTAGGCACGAGGAGGAAGAGGTTAGGCTTGATGGACAGGTGGTACCTGAGAAAGACACCTTCCGATATTTGGGGTCTATGCTCCAGAAGGATGGTGATATCGATGAAGATGTGAGTCATCGAATCAAACTGGTTGGATGAAGTGGCGCCAAGCTTCTGGCGTCCTCTGTGATAGGAAAGTGCCACAAAAGCTAAAAGGCAAGTTCTATAGGACGGCGATTCGACCTGCGATGTTGTATGGCGCAGAATGTTGGCCGACCAAGAGACGACATATCCAACAGTTAGGTGTAGCGGAGATGCGCATGTTGAGATGGATATGTGGCCACACAAGAAAGGACCGGGTTAGGAATGATGATATACGTGAGAGAGTTGGGGTAGCACCAATTGAAGAGAAGGTTGTCCAACACCGTCTAAGATGGTTTGGTCATATAGAACGTAGGCCTCCGGAAGCGCCATTGCATACCGGACGGATAAAGCGGGATGAGAATGTTAAGAGGGGTCGTGGTAGGCCAAACTTGACATGGGAGGAGTCTGTTAAGAGAGATCTGAAGGATTGGAATATCACCAAAGAACTAGCCATGGATAGGGCTGCGTGGAAGTTAGCTATCCATGTGCCAGAACCATGACCTGGTTTCGAGATCTTATGGGTTTCAACTCTAGCCTACCCCAACTTGTTTGGGAAAAAAGGCTTTGTTGTTGTTGTTGTTTTGTGTGAATAGAAAGTAATGTGTTATCCAATCCTATAAGGAAGCGTTAAAAAAAATTGTTGAGTAGGAACGCAATATTTTTTATTTTTTACTGTTCTTTAACGACGTAGCCATCTTAGATACCATACACTTATAATTTTCTACCAGGCCAGTAAAGGAAATGCCTAATCAAACTTCCCTGGTAGCTGTGGCCTATGGGTAGTAAGAATGTTGTAGAAGATTATACACATAACTGAGTGCAACAAATAGCTAAATTTGATTAACATACATATGCCAACAGGATAAGGTATAACTTCATTTTTATGAGATGTATAAATAATTGTCTGTTTCTACCCAACAACTACAGTGGGTGGCAAGCTGCTATACAAGTTTGCAGATGAAAAGGAGAAGGAGATGCATAGAGGCAGAGAAACAGAAGTAATGGTCAGGATGTTGTCACGATACAAAAGCCTGTGTGATATAAGAGAGGTACTGCCATCTATCCTTGTAAAATTTTAGTTCAGATGAAGATAATTCATGTTATAGCTGTGCTCATGAGAGCTTATCCAGAAAACTTGGTACTCATCAGATATTTGTTTGAGATCGTGGATGAACTCGGACATGTTTATATTAAGTCCTGAATAATAAGGGAAACAAAGATAACATTTCACAGAAAGAATGTTTCATAAACAGGAATGTACCTTTGCAGGTTAGGGCGCATTACATTACACACGATGACATTCTTGCTGGTCTTGTGAACCTGGTAAAGAAGCTCAAAATTAAGAGAATCGTCATCGGTTCAAGGTGAGATCGCAAAGTGAACTCATCCCCAAAAGGGAGCATTTCCCTTCCGGTATATGTTACTCTATGTAGCATGTTCACAACAAAATGAACCGTATCTTAACGCATATAATAGTAAACACTGAACCAAATTACGCAGGAATATGGCAAAGAAAGAGGTGCTTCGCAAATGCTGTCAGGTTTGGGTGGTGATCAATGGCAAATATGTGTCCACTAGGTATAGTTTTTCTCAAGTCCATAACTGCAGATAAACTAATCTCGTTAACATCTGGATCAAATCCAGTAACCACTTGATGGATGAGATCATTCTTAAGTGCAGTAATGATCATCTGAGGCATACAGGAAGCATAGGATATGGGGGAAACTCTGAATTGTTGGCATCTATACATGAGCTGAACGATGAATCTGATGGATACAAAACACCACAAAGTGATTTTGTAAGCAACTTTTTATAAAGCATTGCACACAAACAAACAATAACTGTTTCAACTTACAAATTTATGAGCATGGTTCAGAGTTCAGGTCCTAACTCATGGAATTTTCTCAAGTATGTCTCATTTCAGGAAGATGATATCGTGGATGGGGATGGGGTGATTCAGGTGGATGGTTCTGGTCACTCAGAAAAGGTATAGCTTGCCTTGGTTTTGCTTTCAGCACAACTACTAAAACATGTGCATTAAGAATTTGTGCCTACTCTTTAAGTTTGTCCACACATACAGTAATACAGAAAAAAAATGACATTGTAAGTGAATTCACTGTGCGCTTAAGTATGTTTGACTAGAACTATATTTACCACTGTTTTCACATAGGTAGGTTACTACATTTAAGTGGTAAGGAAAAAGGTATTAGGCATGACTTCCAAAAGGTGCAACTTGTGTAACACTAAGTTTTGATCCATTCCAGTATGATGTGCAAGAAGCTGAACAAGGCAGTGAGGAATCAAATGCTTGTGAGGTGGAATTTTATTCCAAAGAGGGCGCTGATGAATCTGATGAGATACAGAGTCCCAGAAATATTTCTGAAAAGGCTGCAAAACTGATGGTAAGAGTCACATGATAAAAACCTTGTCATAGTACATACTGTTTGAAATCAAAACCAGTAGAGATTGGACAAAAAAATGGCTAGGTGAAGGTTCCAACATATGACAACAATAACACTTCAAAAGATAAGCTGGAGACATACTGATTGAGAAAATGAAAAATAGGTGATAGAAAATCACGGGAAACAAAGTGTATGTAAGTGTAACACAACATTGCCACATTGGTACATCTTTGAATCTCTTGAATACTTCTTTAGTATGCAGTTTTTTGTTTTGTACAGGAGCAAATGGAGGAACTCCAGAGCAAATTAAAAGATCTGCAAGATGAGAGCCATAATCATGAAGAAAACATCTTGTCACCCAGGAAAAAGAATGATTTGCTGAGGGAAAGGACCTTAACAAAAAAAAGATACCCAGTGCTGCAAATTCCAGATCACATTGCGGAGTTCTCCATGTCGCCTATTGCAAAAGCGACAAATAACTTCTACTCACAAAATCTCATAGGAGAAGGAGGTTATGGCCCAGTATACAAAGGAAAACTAGGTGCCGTCATAGTGGCTATCAAGTTGTTGAGACCCCATAGTAGACAAGGTTTCCCAGAGTTTCAGCACGAGGTAAATATAATAAACACTCTATCAGGTCATTCATTTAACTATTTGAGTATGCACACAACATAGCTTATGAGTAACTATAAGAAGCAAACAGTCATTCTGTAAAGAGTAGTGGGCAAGTATTCCTATCTGAAATGCAGTAGAATCCTGACAGGATTCCTGTTTCTGCACTTGTTTTAAGAGAGAACTGTATACTGATGGATAATCAGTTAATCGCCCATCCTCCTTGCTCATAAGTCATATCAAAGAACTTGCAGAAGTGGATAAGTAGATGGATCAAGTAATAGGCTTGCATACCTTACTACCTGCAGAAGCAATTCTTGAACTGCATAACCGTAACTAGAGGAAATGTCAATCGTGTTTGGAACTCTCCAGGTTGTAGCGCTGAGCAGAATCGAGCACCCACACATCATGAAGCTGGTCGGCGTGTGCCAGGAATCATGCGTCCTCGTTTATGAGCACCTCCCCAACGGCACGCTCATGGATGCGCTCTCCAAGGGGCTTCCATGGAAGGACCGTATCAGGATCCTAGCCGAGCAGCGTTCCGCCCTAGCACACCTCCACTCCAGCCGCCCCCACGCCATCATCCACGCTGACCTGAAGCTGACGAACATTCTCCTCGACGCCCGGAACGTGAGCCGGCTAGGGGATTTCGGGACCGCACGCATTGTGCAGATGAAGCCATTGGGCGAGGACACAATCTGCCGGCGGACGAACCCAATGGGCACAATGGGGTACATGGACCCCATCTTCTTCATGACCGGCGAGCTCACCACGGAGTCAGATGTGTACGCGTTCGGTGTAGTGATCCTGCAGGTACTCACTGGGCTGCTCGACCTCAACATTGCCGAGCAGGTGCACGAGGCTATGACGAAGGATGCCGTGCATGGCCTGCTGGACGTATCCGCAGGGAACTGGCCAGAGGTGCAGGCAGCGCGGCTCATGCGGCTGGCGCTGAGGTGCTGCAACCTGGAGCGGAAGCAGCGGCCGGCCATCACGTCTGATTCCGACTGGAGATCGCTGGACATCCTGCGGACCATGGCGACTGCAAGTAAATCCCGGAGATGGAGTCAGGGAAGCTGAAGAGCTGTGCCAGCACCACGATGCACCGGCAACTTGTAGCAGAAATCAATAAATATTATTAGCATCTCTCTTGCGAATGGAGTACTATCTACGAATGTACATTAATTAGATCAGTAAATCGTATTGCTCTCATTGTACTTTTAGATCATTTGAAATGGAGTGGCAAATAAAAGATAGAGATATATGCACGGTTAGTCACTGAACTTGGCCGAGATGAGCACTTTGGTCACTAAACTTGCAAAATGTTGCCCGCGAGTCACTTAACTTGGCAGAGATGAGCAAACTGGTCACAAACCATTGACTGATCAGTTGACCATTGACTCTGACCATTTTTTTTGCAAAAACACCCCCGTAGAATCACAAAATCACATTAATATCTCTCTACAGGGGTGTTTTTGCAAAAAAATGATGTGATTTTGTTATTTTGTGATTCTACAGGGGTGTTTTTGCAAAAAAAAATGGTCAGACTCAATGGTCAACTGCTCAGTCAATGGTTTGTGACCAGTTTGCTCATCTCTGCCAAGTTGAGTGACCCGCAGGCAACATTTTGCAAGTTTAGTGACCAAAGTACTCATCTCGGCCAAGTTCAGTGACTAACCGTGCATATATCTTTTAGATATATGTGCAGCGCGATTTTTGGAACCGTGCACCAAACATCTCAGCCTATGACAGCATGAAGCGATGTGTAATTGTATTACTAACTGTCTATACATGATCCTACTATAGCATCACAAACTATACCCAGTTGGTAACAAAACCATCAGATCAATGGACTGAACCCACCCCCCCAGTTTCCAATGACATTGGCTACACTCTGAGCCAAACCTGAAACTCCATATGCCTTACCCAATAACAACATAAATTCTGCTTCTTGCAGTAAATTGCAGAACAATGTCTTTACTTCAGCCGAGGTTTAAGGAAGATGGCTGGACGAAAGTAACTACCGTGCATCGGTCACCCGTGAGGATGCAGACCCCGCAATCGCTCGCTACTACGAGAGCAGAGAACTTCCCATGCGATTCAACTAATCCAGAAGCACAGGTCAATGCCTCGATGAGGATTTGATGGGCGCGACGCTGATCGAACATAGCGCGAACGACAGAATGAAATAGAGGACCGGTGGGTGTCTGGTTGAGAAAAAAATGTCCTTGCCTTACTGACCTTACGCCATCGCCTTCCTTGGATCCATCGCCGGTTCGCCGCCGCCGCCGTAGGAAAGCACCGCCGTGCGTACCGACTATCGGCCAAACAGCTGGGTATTGACTGAGAATGGGCTAGGCCGCCTTGTACACTTCTTTGGCTCTTTGGGCTCTTAATTAGCTCGTGGGCCTCTTCATTTCATCCGTTCCTTTTCCTACGAGAACAAGTGGCAGGTTCTTAAAAAAAACAATTAGTTCACCTCGAGGTTCCAACGACGCTCCAAAACTTTTCAAAACAAATTGGTCCACACAAATATAAACAAATTCCTTCAATTTTTTGATATTTTACACCGGATTTCAACGAAATTCAAATTAACTCTAACCTTGAGCAACGGTAAGGCTCCGCCAGTTCGACCCTGAGCAACCGGCCTCATCGTTGTAAGCCATAGCGTCTATGGTGGCCGACGTGGAGAGGTGTGGGAGGACTGAATGGCTGACGAAGCGCGACGGTTGGCATAGATAAACATGTTGGTGGATGAGTAGGCTGGTGGTGTCGTTACCCGTGGCGAAGTAGCAGCACCTGCAGTAGCGGATCCTGTGCACCACACAGGACCCAGGTAAAAACCATTTTGTTTGTAAAATTGCTCTTTGTCACCACTTGTGTGCTACCCCTAAAAATATTGTTTTTTTTGCAGCTTCACGCACCCCTCTCATTTGTTCTCTAGCTCCGTCACTGAGCACCCGCCTAGAGAACCGTGGAGGCGGTGAGCGCCATTAAACAAAGTTGACCGGTCAGTTGTGTCGATGATAGGCGAGACTTAGTTGTCGAAAATGGCGTGTCCGGCACCTGAGGTTGTCGAATAGTTTTTTGCATTGTCCGGATCGATCCGACCGGAACCATTTTGGTATCGGGGGGGGGGGGGGGGGGGGGTTATCGGGTCCGGGGGTGCTCTAATCGATTCTCTAGAATTAGACATTCCCAAAAACATGTCAAAAAAATACCAAAAATTAAAGAGAAAAAACGCCGAGAGAAATTCCTGCGCCCGGCTCTAGCCACCACGTGGCAAGCAGGCAGCGCGCTCCTCGCCCTCCGCGGGAAGCAGCCCTCCCACCCAGTCATCCCCAAAGATCTATGGTGAACTCGGTATCCGATTCGACCAACAACCCGTTCGTTCTAGTACCAGCCGCGTGATCGCAGCTTATATTTACGGTCAAACTCAAAGGCTCACGACGCAAGCTAATCAATTGTCCGTATCCATATATAGTGGGGAAATCAAAACGCGAGAGAGACGACATGCTGCAGACACCCATGGCGCCTCCACGACGCTGCCCGAGGAGATGCTCGTGGAGATTTTCTCCCGGCTGCCGGCCAAGCCAGTCGGCCGCCTCCGCTGCCTGTCGCGCCCGTGGGCCGCCACGCTCTCGTCGGCGCCCTTCGTCGACCTCCACCACCACCAGGCCAACTCCACGCCCAAGCTCTTCTTGACGACGGCGCACCTGAACGACACCTGGCGAGTCCTGGTCCTAACCAAGCCCTGTCACGGCCTGGTCCTGCTCCGCCACCCGCCTCGCGACGCCCACTACGTCTTCAACCCGAGCACCGGCGAGCTCCCGCGTCTCCCCGATAGCGAGGAGGGCGACCTCCTGCCTCTCCCTGATAGAGACGACGAGGGCGAGCTCCTGCGTCTGCCCGATAGCGAGCGGCGCTACAGCGTGACCTATGGCCTGGACTACAACCCAGCCACCAGGGAGCACAAGGTGGTGCGCACCTTCGTCCCCTACGACTCCTCGTCCCCCTGCTGTGAAGTCTTCTCGCTCGGCGCGTCTGCGGCGCACTTGAGAGCCGTCCCTGAGAAGCCTCCCTCCTTCGTCGTTCGAGCACCGGCGGCCGTCTTCTGCGACGGATACCTACACTTTCTCCTCCAGCCAAGATGACGTAGCCCGAGTCACGTCCATCACCATGTCATGCACTCCAACACTCCACAAGTCACCATGGACATCAAAGGTGAACTCCTTCCTCTACGAGAACCCATTTCGTGCACCATTGGATGGTATACTACGTGAGCATCTATCCCTTTACTATGCCAGGTTTCATACGACGAGTACGGATGTCAAGGGAGATGCCGAGGAAGCCCAAGACTCAAGATCATCCAAGGCGTACGCATGGAAGAGGAGGAGAAAGCGCCAAGACGAAGGAGAAGAAGCTAGCGACGATAGCACAGCCGGCCTCCCAGCCGGCCATGGCCGGCTCCCAGGCCGGGCACCCTCCAGCGCTTGCCGGCCCACCAGCCGGCCTAGGCCGGCCCCCAGGCCAGGCCTCCACCCGCTTCTGCCGGCCTCCCAGCCGGCCATGGCCGGCTCCCAGGCCGGGCACACTCCAGCAGCCGCCGCCCCCCCAGCCGGCCTAAGCCGACCCCCTCGTGTCCTGCCCCTTTTGTACTAAGACTATAAATAGAACCTGACCTCCTCCTTTCTTGGGGAGAGTCTATGATAATAGAGAGTTGAGCATAGTCTCCTTACCCACCCCTTGTGGTGTTGCCTCCCCTTGTAGAGAAGATCCCCTTGTGGATTCAAGGCCTCCTCATGTGGAGAAGATCCCTCTTGTGGATTCAAGACCTCTACTTGTAGTTTGACTACTTCCCAATCTTTCATCTTAGGGTGACTCTATTGGATCGGTTTGGTTGACCGTTGGAGAAACAACCATTCAAGATCCCTCCTTGTATTTGCTTTCCAATCTCTCCCTTTGGGATTCTATTGGACCGGCTTGGACCGACCGGTGAGGGAAACATGTCTTTGTATCATGTTTGTGTTCTTGTGTTCTTGGCGTTCTTCGTGTTCTTCGTGAGTTCTTGCGTGAGTTCGCCCAAACCCGTCGTCAATCCGTGAAGATCGGGCACCCCTTGAGGTCCTAACCTCACCATATGGTATCAGAGCTCTAGGTTGCCACGGATTCGACTTGTGTTTCCACCGAAATCCCCCAAATTTTTTCTTGTTCTTGAGAAATTCAAAAATTTCACCAAAAATAGCCTCACGAGCTTTTGGATCGATCTGTGAATCTTGTTCGTTTTAGTAGGTTTTGATCCGTGGATCTATTGCTAAACTTGTTGATCTTACTTACTTTGCGTTCCCATGGTCAAATTCCATTGATTTCCCCTCCGATTTGAGGTTTTTCGGGCCGTTTTTCCACCAAAATCGCGGATTTTCGAGGGTCAACTCGAAGTGGGTTGCCCGGCCTCCCAGCCGGCCTCTGCATTTTTCAAAAACTGTTTTGGCCATATTTTTCACTTCCGGACTCCGTTTTGAGTGATCTTTGGCTCGTTTCGAAGCTACGAACAAGGCCTACATCACCATTGCGGTTGATCCATCATCTACCACCACCAAAATTCATGGGCAAGAACGAAGCTTCTACAACAAAGGGTGAAGATCATCGACGAAAGGTATAACTTCTACAATCTTTACCCCTTGCCATTCCTTTGTGAGCAACACTATATCTTTGCGATTACCATGTCCTATTGAGGCTAGCTCTTGATGATTGCTTGGGCTTTGCACATTTCCATCGTGTAGTTTCCGAGCAACCTTGCATGCGCTAGTTGATATATATCTTGTGTTGACATTAAAAGAAGTGGGTGAGTAAAAAAGCAAAAAGAGAGAAGAAGCAAAAAAGAGCCAAATCAAAAGAAAAGAGAAAGAAACCACCACTTGCCATACCTCTTATAGGAAGCGCGAAAGCTCGACGAACATCTTGTAGGTGGTGCTTTTGATGCAAATCTTGTAGCCCACCAATAAAATGCAATCGAGCTAGTGGCTCTCCTTGTACTTGTGCAACACCGAGCTTATAGTCTTCGCTAGGATCATATGGTTCTTTAGCTCACTTCTTGGTTGCATGAGTCCCATTTATCTCTCCGTGTGTGTGTTTCCTTGAGCTACATTCCTATCTTTGAGATTGACTTGTTTTTGCTTTGTGATCATCGTGGTTCTCTACTTGCTTTAACAATATCTTGGTTTCCGGTTTGTTCAATTTGCTTTTCACCTACCATACCTCCCTATCCACTTTTAAGCCGTGTGTGTTTTGGAGTTTGCTTTGAATACTTGAACACACTTTACTTTACTTTGTGATCGTTTTCCTTTGGTTGTCCACGACGTCCAATACTATCTACAAAGGTGAGAGGTTGTGCTCTAGTTTCCTTCCACTCCACATATACACTTGTCTTGTGAGTTGACATGTCTAGTGAGAGCGAATCCAACTACTGTGGCCAAGATGAGAATGAGTACACGATGAGTCACATGGACTATGATGCCTCATGCTTTGAGTACATGGGGACTACTACACCGACAATGACCCCCATGACATGAGGGAGCATCACCAAGACTTCTGCTACCACTACTCCGACTCCGACTACTCAAGCGTCCACGACATGGAGCGGTACCAAGACTTTGAGCAACCTTCATCATATTATATCGACTCCAAGTACACACGAATCGAGTACCACGACTCCGACTACACAAGCTCCAACGACAATGAGGCGCAAATCTCCTCATATACCTCATCACATGGTACCGACTTCGACTACAACAACATGGTGGAGCGCCACTACTACGACTACACCTCCGATGACATGGTGGAGAACGTCTACGACTACTACTCTTGTAGCATGTGCGACGACTTCGACAACATGCAAGAGGAGAAGAAGCCCATCACCACCATGTTCAAGAGCGGCACCACCAAGCGTCATGGCACAACCTACTATGGTTCAAGCTCAAGACGGTGCTCCGACAAGGCCACCATGCATTCATCCTATGGAGCTCCATCAACTTCACAAAGGCACCATGACAAGGACATCGCCAAGAGTGCCAAGCTTCGACATACTCCATCTACTTCAAGAAGGCGCCATGAGACGGATATTGCCAAATGTGCCAAGTGTCCCAAATCTCCATCAACTTCAAGAAGGCGCCATGAGAAGGACATCGCCAAGAGCGCCAAGCTTCAACATTCTACATCGACAACAAGACGGCGCCCCAAGAAGTGCATCGACAAGGCCAAGCCAAGTCAAGGCCCATCTAACTCAAGAAGGCGCCACAAGAACGATGTCACAGTGGACCACAACATGTCCAAGCTTCAAGACGAAATTGACACACTCGCCAAGCTTCGGAACATGTCAGCAAGCTCTAGCGGAAGTGCCAAGCCAAGGAAGCCAAAGCATCCAAACGACTTTCGACGTCACACCTCTACTCAAGAGCGTCAATGATGACATGAGAAGAAGACGGCGGCAAAGGCGCATCCTATGGTGTCCCCTTGTGCTACCACTTCAAGTGCGACAACAAGAGCTCCAAAGTTCATCTTCGATGATTCTTGTGTTGATGAGATCATGGCCGACATCGACAACTTCTTTGAGAAATTCATACGTCGACGCCGGAAGAAACATGGTCACAAACGTGAGGCCACTCCCCCTTTAGCGCCTTTCTCAAGCACCTCTCTTAATATGGTATCTACACCAAGTGCTACCACTACATGGGAGCCCTTCTCAAGCCCCTCACATGACATGGTGTTTACACCTAGTGCCACCACCACATTGGCCCCCATATGGCAAGATGAAGACCTCATATGCGACCATGGAGGCGAGCATGAATGATGCTATCACCTTTGACCATGGGTCAAGTGATGAAGCCGAGCATGGGATTTTCCCTTCGGCAATGGAGTTGAGTGGTGATGCCTACACTATGGCATTAACCTTTGGAGGCGAGGTTGTTGAGGAGGTTGAGCATGGGAGTTTCCCTTCAACCTTGGAGGCGTTTGGAGTTGAGAACATTGAGCCTACCCTCATGTGTTTGACTTATGAGATGGTACCAATCCCATGTAATAATGAGAGCCACTTAGCCCACTTGAGTGAGAGTGAGTGAGTTGAGTGCCTCCACCATATATGAGTTTGAGTGCTTTCACTTTGAGGGAATGAGTAATACACCACTTGAGTTGAGAGAGGTAGTTGATAGGTCTTGTGAGGAAAGAGAAAACAAGAGATTGAATTCCGAGGTTGCGAACCGACGTTGCACAAAATCGATGGCGTCTCCCTCTCCTCTCCACCTCCACCGCCCTCCCACCTCCTACGCATCTCCCAATGGCGTCTCCTTCTGATCGGTGGCAATGGAGGGGCTGCTGCACTGGGACTTCTCCCCTGGTTTGGCGTTTGAATCTCAGGTGCGTCGTCGCTTTGGATCTACGGTTCACTTCTCTTCTCCGTCCCCGTCGAAAGAGTTCTATCTGGTGGTTTCGTTCTCGTCGGCTTCTTTTGCTCTCAATGAAGAATTTCTTGGTCTTGCTTTACAATGTTGTATTGGTGGGGATCGATTGGGCTTTCGCGTCTTCCAGTTAAGTGATCACAGATTCATGTTTTCTTTGGCCTCGAATAAGGTTGGACATTATGTTTATGATCTGCGTGATCGGATCTGGCCGGACTTCATCTGTCACTTCAGTTTGTTTCATGGTGATCTGCCTTCTTTGAAAGGATTAGTCTCTGCTGGAAATTACAGTTGGAATTCTTCATCTGAAATCTTGGATATTGCCCATCGCAGTCCCACTAGGTTAAAACCTAATCTGGCCTTCTTGACCGATAGTGCACGTGCGGATCCTCTCTCTTCTGCACCTGAATTGGCTAAATTCGGGTTTGTTAAGGAGACGTCTGCGGTTATGCCTGCTCAAGATCCATTGTCGTCTTTAGTCTTTGGGTCGTTTGGTCCAGTTAGTCGGAATTCTCCTCCGGCGAAGAAGACCTCGACGGCGTTGAAAGTTGGTTCTTTTGATTGCCCGATCTATGGGGATCCGACTGCTATTCAATGCAGAGTGTTTCACGGTGCAAATTTTGCGTCTAAACTATGTTCAAATCTTTCTAAATATGTGCTTGAGCAAATTGAGGATCTCCGCTCGGCGAATTACTCGGATCAGGATATCATGTCTTATTTGAACCTCCCGATGATCCCGTCGAAGGAAATGGTTTTCAAATTCTTGGGTCGTTGTTCGCGTTGTGGGTTGGCTGATCATTCTCGTGAAAGATGCCCTGGGCGTTGTGCTGCTTGTTCTGAATTGAAGCCCAACTGTGTTTCCCCGAGGCTGCTTGGGCCGCTGCAATGCTCCAAATGTTTGGGCTCTGGGCATTTATTTAGGTCTTGTACAATTGGTTGGCGATGCCGAGCTTGTAAGGCTTTGGGACATCGACAGAAGGACTGTCCTGGGATTTGGCAATGGAAAGCTAAAACACGGCAAACACGGAAAGTTTGGGTTGTTAAACAAAGCAAGAAACCTTTGTCAGGAGGAAATCGCTTAGTTGAACAACCCTGCCCTACTGGAACTGAATCCCCAACCCCTGGGGTTACTCTTAACTCTGAGTCAGTTATTGCCGAACAGGGTGTTCTTTTTGAGGCTGGGGTAAATCCTCCAACTGGCAGCCTTACTGATAGTCTGATGCTGGCATGGGATGATAGCACTACTGCTCAGCCTGTTCTACTTGGTAAAGAGTCTTACTCTGCAAATGCTAAGGTTTTGGCTGAAAAAAACAGAGATGCTAGAAGTACTGCTCCTTACACTGCTTCTCAAATAGACAGCTTACACTTCCTAAAGGCCACGGTTATGGGTCTAAAGCCTTTTACTTCTGATGCATGGGCTCAAATATCTCTGCTGGACCACTTTGTTAAAAAGGTTGTTCATCCAGGACCACTCAGAACAAGTCCGTCTGTGCCCATTTTCTCTTGGGTCATTTCACTCCCTGAGCCAAGGATTATTGAGGTCGTGGAGGCCCTTGAACATAAGCATCAACTGATTCCGCATGCTGGGATTGATTCTGGGGACATTTGTCAGCTTGCGAGTAACCAATTTGCTGCAATTGGGATGGATGAGAGCAGCCTTCGCAAGTTACCTAACTCTGAGACACCTATGGTCACTATTCTAGTTCGTAGAAGCAGCCGATCCAACAAGTACGATGGGTTTAAGGTGCCCATCATATCTGATGCTAAAAGAGGAAATCTAAGGTGAAAGCTCCTAAGGTTCCCAGGATAGTTGATCGTCGGATTGTGCAACTAGAGAATACAGTTCAAGGCCTCGTTGAAGATGAAGATGAGGTGCCACCTCCTACTCCTATCATGGTAATGCAGGCTATTGGGATCCAACTTTGTGGTGTCCCTACTGATGAAGTGACTCCAGCCAAGCTCAGCTTCAGGAGAAACCTGCTGCTCCCTAAGGCTTCCTTTTGGAATGAATCATCTTAAAACTTGGTTTATCTTGTGTTGGAACATTCGGGGCCTCAATGCCCGCTCTAAGCAGCTTGCTCTTTTTAATGCTATAAACTCTAGTGGATATGCTATCGTTTGTTTGCAAGAGACAAAGAAATCGCACTTTGATTTGGCTTTCATTCTTGCTTGTTGTCCTAAGAGGTTCGATGATTTTATTTATGTGCCATCTAATGGTGCCTCTGGGGGCTTAATTATCATCTGGAATAGCTCGGTTTTCTCTGGAATGGCAATGTATTGTGAGCCGTTTGCTCTGTCGGTATATTTTACCTCGAAGCATTCAGCTTATTCGTTCACTCTGATGAATATATATGGACCTTGCAATGGAGACTTGCGAGAGGATTTTGTTCAATGGATGTATGATCTGAATATACCTGATGAAGAAGATTGGTTATTATGTGGTGATTTTAATTTCATTAGGTCGCCTAAAAATAGAAATAAACCAGGTGGAAACCACATGGACATGTTTACTTTCAATGACATTATTCGTGCTCAGCATCTGACTAAATTGCCTATTAAGGGAAGGCGATTTACTTGGAGTAACATGCAACAGGACCCATTGCTGGAACAACTAGACTAGTTTTTCACATCATTACATTGGACTACTTCCTTCCCAGCAACTGTGGTTGATCCTCTTGGCAAACCTACTTCTGATCATACTCCATGTGTTATTTCAATTAAGACAGACATTCCTGCCTCACGTCTCTTCAGGTTTGAAAACTTTTGGGTTGCCCATTCCGGCTTCCAGGAAACAGTTGCACAAAGCTGGAACAAGCCAACTCATAAGGTGAACAGTGCGGCAAATATTAATGCTAAACTGAAAAGGCTACAGTATGATCTGAAATTTTGGAGCAAGTCAATTTCTAAATTGAAGATCTGTATTGAAAACACCAACAGAGCCCTGTTGGAGCTAGATAACCTAGAGGACAGGCGTTGTCTCACTTTACCAGAGAAGAATTTCAGGAATGTCTTAAAAGCTCACCTGCTTAGATTGCTTGAATATCAAAGGCAATATTGGAAAAAGAGAAGTACAATAAGATGGACTAAATTTGGAGATGAAAATACTAAATTCTTCCATTCCATCGCTACAGATCGATATAGAAGGAACTCTATTTCCTCTCTGACTCTCCCTAATGGTGATCAGGTTACCTCTCATGCTGATAAGGAGCAAGTAATTTATTCTGCATATAAAGAGCGGCTGGGGACATGCACTAACCCAGCTATGGGGTTCAACCTGGATGAACTCATCACACCAATTGATGGTTTGGATGCCTTGTCCGTTCCTTTTACCCATGAAGAAATTGATGATGTGGTCAGAACTATGCCTCCTGATAAAGCTCCAGGCCCGGATGGTTTTAATGGGCAATTTTTGAAGTCTTGTTGGCGTATTATTAAACATGACATATACCAATTATGTGAAGACTTTCATCAAGGCAATTTGAATTTGGAAAGCATTAACGCTGGGTTTATCACCCTTATTCCCAAGAACTCATCTCCACAGACAGTTAATGAGTACAGACCAATTACCCTGTTGAATTGCTGCTTAAAACTTATCACCAAAGTTCTAGCAAACAGACTGCAGAAGGTGGTGCTCAAGATTGTCCACAAAAATCAATATGGTTTCCTTAAAGGAAGAACTATCCAGGATTGTACTGCCTGGGCGTTTGAGTACATACACCAGTGTGATACTTCCAGAAAGGAAAACATTTTGCTTAAGCTAGATTTTGCAAAGGCTTTTGATACTATTGACCATGCTGCAATGTTAAAGATCATGAAGCAAATGGGGTTTGATGAAAAATGGCTCTCGTGGATTGATTCGATCTTTAGATAAGGTATCTCCTCAGTTCTGTTAAATGGGGTGCCAGGCAAACAATTTCACTACAGAAGGGGTGTCAGACAGGGGGATCCGCTGTCGCCTCTTATTTTTGTTCTAGCTGTGGATCTACTTCAGTCAGCTATTAACAAAGCTTATAGGTCTGGTTTGCTGCATGCTCCTTGCTATGATGGGACCGAAATAGACTTTCCTGTGGTCCAATACGCCGATGACACCATTATAATCATGCCTGCCTGTCCTAACCAAATAGTGATCATGAAGAATTGCACAGATGCTTGGTTGTGATATTGGTCGTATGCCTTTTACTTATTTGGGACTTCCACTTGGTACCACCAAACCCACTGTGCAAGATCTCATGCCTCTAGTTGATCGAATTGAGAGAAGTCGCACAGCTAACTTTATGATGATGACATACAGTGGCCGTGTGAGTGTGATTAACTCTTTGCTTACCTCAATAGCTATGTTTCCCATGTGCTCGATCAAAATTCCGCCAAAAATCCTTGAGCACATTGACAAGATTAGACGGCACTGCCTATGGAACAAAAAAACAGACGATGGAGACCACTGTAATCCCTTGATTGCTTGGGACAAGGTCTGCAGACCAAAAAAGAAAGGAGGCATGGGTGTGCTGAATCTCAAGGCACAGAATGAAGCTCTACTTCTAAAGTATCTTCATAAATTCTATAACAAGGTGGATACTCCTTGGGTGCAACTAATCTAGAACTCATACTACATAGACAAGGTTCCCCATGTTTGCGAGCCCTGTGGCTCGTTCTGGTGGAAGGATATTGATAAACTTATGCCCACCTTCAGAGGAATAACAACTTGCACCATTGTATCTGGTAACTCAATTCTCATGTGGAAGGATCCCTAGGGGGGTGGTGTAGCGTCAGATATATACCCAAGGGCTTTTTCCTTTGCCACTAATGAGGATGTCTCTGCTCAGAAGTTTCTCTCTGCTCCTACTCTTGCCCAGAATTTCTTCCTGCCTTTGTCTCCTCAAGCTATGCAAGAGGTTAGGGAGCTTCAGAATGCAGTTGCTGCTATTGTCATTGACACTGAAAATCCTGATCAATGGTCATACGTCTGAGGATCTCGGAATTATACTTCCAAATGTTTTTACCAATTCTGTTTCAGAGATATTCAACCGCATGCAGCTTTTGGCTGGCTTTGGGAGGCCAAGTGTGTTCCTAAAATCAAATTCTTCTGCTGGTTATTACTGTACGACAGACTGAACACCAAGAACATGCTGAAAAGGAGACTTTATAATATTGGGAATGACTTTCATTGCCAAATGTGCCCAGCCAGGACTGAGGAGACGCTTGAACACCTGTTCTTTGACTGTTCATTTAGTAGAGAGTGTTGGGATGTAGTGGGGATGCCCCTCTACACCCCTGGGCACGCTCACAGACTACAAGTTGTTTCGTTTGGCAAAAATATCTGGAGAAAACCTATGTTCATGGATGTCTTCGCTATCACTGCATGGGCTATTTGGAAGGAGAGGAATGACCTATGCTTCAATGGCATCAGACCTGAATTAGCCTCTTGGAAGGCTAGATTCAAGACTGACTTCTCCCTCTTGGTGCATAGAACTAAGGAGGACTCTCACCCCTTTATTACATCTATTTTAAATGAACTTTAATTAGGTGCTTTCCCCCTCCCTTGTTCATGTAATTACTCCCCCATGTAAATATTACTTGGCCCATTGGTTGGGTGCTTTTATATAGAGGCAGTAGGAGCCTTTCCTACTGTCATAAACGTTTCAAAAAAATAGGTCTTGTGAGGCCATTTCGAATTCTAACAACTTACCACCTTCCTCTAGTGTATTCTCTCATTGTGTGCTAGGTTCCATGGATGATGAGACGCCACTCCTCGATATGACGGTGCCTCAAATGGAGAAGATGTACATGGAGGATGAGGATGATGCCACCCCATGTCTACTTCAAGATGGACAAGTCGGCTACATGGAAGCGACTACTACTTCAACACCTACTTCACATGAGTGGGACTACAAAGGTATGGGTGTTGATGTGACCATGATCCCACTAGTGGACATGATGAACTACGTTTGTTTGCATGCTATGGATGATTTTCTTGCCCCGTCATATGATTCGTTCTTCTTCCCTTGTGATACTTTGTTTGAAACCAATGTTGATCATGTGGAATTACCTATTTGTGATGATTTCGCCATGAGCATGCCTTGTTACAAATGTTTCCATTTTCTCCCATTGTGGCATGCAACATGTTGAATAATTTCTCTTTCTCATGTGTTGCTTGCAATAATGTTGAAATGCTTGATAATGAGATTGCCCCCATAGCTTTCTCACTTTTTGGAGATGTTTCGTTTTCACTTATGGCCCTTGTTCCATCCTTCACTTTGCATAGTGACCATCCACATATGTCATATTCAATTGACTTTGGTGTGTTTGGTGATGAGCAAATGAAGAGACACTTCATGATGGATGATGTGTTCATATATCGTGCACATAATTTCTTCATATGGTGTCTTGAGCGTGCCGGTAACCGCATGATAATGTCAACCTCAATTGAGCATGAGTTGACAACACGAGCTCTTAAGAGCATACATGTGAGTAGTGGATCGAATCCAACTCTCAAATCTTTCTCATGTTTTGCATCAAACAAGTTGAACCATTTCTCTTGCTTATGGTTTGTTTGCAATCATGATGGTGCTTTTGGTTTCTCCTATGACAAGCGTGTTTCCTTGATCTTTCACATGGATGATTTATGGGTTGCCACAAATATGATGAACACTTGTTCTTTCCAATGGCTTGTTGGCAACCATAATGACATTTTGTGCATGTCTTGTCTTGAGTATAATGGTTTCTACCAATTTGGTGTGACAACAAATATGTTGAAAAATTGCTCTTTCATGTGCTTTGTTTGCCACCATGATGATATTTTGGGCATTCTTCATTGTGTGTTTTTCATGGAGTTTTTGTGTGCCCACATTTTGAAGATGTTTCATTGGATGGTTTACACATTGACCTTGCACTTGCACTACCTTTTCATATTCTTGTGTTGTGCTAACGGTGCTATGACAAAGAATGGACATGTCATTGTTGATATGCTCCTATTTCTTGCACACACATGGTTTGCTTGGTCTTTAGTGTTTGTAGGCATGGTGAATTCCAATTCTTCGACAACACATCTACCTCCTTTGCATGGTGATGAAGAGCAAGAGTCGAGGACGACTCTTTTTGAAGCGGGGGGAGATGATGTAGACCGAGTCACGTCCATCACCATGTCAAGCACTCCAACACTCCACAAGCCACCGTGGACATCAAAGGTGAACTCCTTCCTCTACGAGAACCCATTTCGTGCACCATTGGATGGTATACTACGTGAGCATCTATCCCTTTACTATGCTAGGTTTCATACGACGAGTACGGATGTCAAGTGAGATGCCGAGGTAGCCCAAGACTCAAGATCATCCAAGGCGTACGCATGGAAGAGGAGGAGAAAGCGCCAAGACGAAGGAGAAGAAGCTGGCGACGACAGCACAGCCGGCCTCCCAGCCGGCTCCCAGACCGGGCACCCTCCAGCGCTTGCCAACCCACCAGCCGGCCTAGGCCGGCCCCCAGGCCGGGCCTCCACTCGCTTCTGCTGGCCTCCCAGCCTGCCATGGCCGGCTCCCAGGCCGGGCACACTCCAGCAGCCGCCGGCCCCCCAGCCGGCCTAGGCCGAACCCCTCGTGACCTGCCCCCTTTTGTACTAAGACTATAAATAGAACCTGACCTCCTCCTTTCTTGGGGAGAGTCTATGATGATAGAGAGTTGAACATAGGCTCCTTACCCACCCCTTGTGGTGTTGCCTCCCCTTGTGGGGAAGATCCCCTTGTGGATTCAAGGCCTCTTCATGTGGAGAAGATCCCCCTTTTGGATTCAAGACCTCTACTTGTAGTTTGACTACTTGCCAATTTTTCATCTTAGGGTGACTCTATTGGATCGGTTTGGTTGACCATTAGAGAAACAACCATTCAAGATCCCTCCTTGTATTTACTTGCCAATCTCTCCCTTCGGGATTCTATTGGACCGGCTTGGACCGACCGGTGAGGGAAACGTGTCTTTGTCATGTTTGTGTTCTTGTGTTCTTGGCGTTCTTCGTGTTCTTCGTGAGTTCTTGCGTCAGTTCGCCCAAACCCGCCGTCAATCCGTGAAGATCGGGCACCCCTTGAGGTCCTAACCTCACCGCAAGAGATGGCAGTAGCAGCATCGTCACATTCGACGCCGGGGACGAGACCTTCGGTTCGCTGAGGACACCGCACTCGGCGTAGGATTCCCAGCCGCTTCCGCTCGAGCTGACGGTTCTGGACGGGTGCCTGTGCCTGCCCATCTTCCGTGACCATAACTGGACCAGCGGCGGCGGCGGCCATGACCCCTACTGCATCTGGCGGCTGGCGTGTCGCGAGGCGGGCCGTTGGGAGAAGCTCTACCGCGTCCTGGAGCCACGAGTCACCTTGCCCAAAGCTGATCTGCTTCGGCTACACTGGGTCTCTCCTCTTGAGATCTACCACACGGTCAACGGACGGAAGAAGATCGTGTTCGCCACCGAAGAGGGTGTGCTGGCGTATAACCTCGACGGCGGTGGGGAACCGGAGATGCTGGTCTCACCGGCAGAAGCCACGGGTGACAGCTCAGGTGAAACTACGATCGCCCACTGTATCGTGGGCTTGCTGGAGGAGAGTCTCCTATCCATAGGCCAAACCAGCCAGTGGCGGTCCGGACATGTCAGGGGCACAGTGCAAGATAATACAAGCATAATAACTGGTATAAGGACATATACAATTATGCTATCGCAATATTCTCGTATAGGATGATGCAGAGTTGGAGAAGAGATTAAAAGAAGAAGAAGAAAGTTTGCCTTCACTTAACTAGGAGATGATCTCTTAGAAAGAGAGATATAACATTTTTCTCAGTTTAATTTTAACCATGTCATAATTAGAGAATGCAAACATAAATTATTGGAGATAACTGTAAGATACACCTGACGTATAATATGCCTTTTGTCTTCCCTAGACAACATGCAATGCATAAGGTAAGATTGTCTTATCAACCACTCTACATGCCCTACAATATTTGAACAGAAAAAAATGGTATACATGTCTCTCATTTTACAGCGTACAGCGTGGCTCACATTTTCGATAGAGTGAACAATAAACAGAAAATTGTGTAAGCTACTATTATATGTACTCCGCAATCAATCGGCTGCGAGATCAAGCAACATCATTCTATGATGGTCCTAGTGACTTCAGCTTCTGCATTAGTGGAACCAACGAGTGAATAGTACAGTATGCCAATACACGTATCAATACTTAATTCTACCTTTCAGAAACTATGAATTAACATTCTCAAGATATGCTCATGTTATAGCTCTCTTTTATTTAGTAGCACGATTTGATGAAAAGGTTGGAGAGACATTTTCAAACTACAGACAAAAAAGGTTTACCGAAATGAACTGTGGAGGGTCATCAATACTAGAAGACCCCAGAACGATTTCTCTCTTCAACTTCATAGTTAGCTTGTGTGCCGCCCGTAGCTGATCCATCCAAATATATGATCGGTGAGAACATAGAAGTTGCATAGTACGAGTGAGAGCTAACAAATCAATTTGTAGTAAACGACATACTTCAGATCGAGTTGCTCCGCCAACCATGAAGACAAATATTCGGTTGCCTAGCCTCTTGAAGTCACCTGATCCGTGTCTCAAGACCGAAGAGTCACTGCCAATCAAATATATGATGGTAAGAAAGCAGCAAGAAAGTGTGAAGCCGATCAGATCCTTTTGTGTTTGGAAAATTTGTATGGTGAGGAGGGGTTGAGATGAAAGACTATCTTCAAAGAATACCTTGATTGACTATCATCAGAGTTACGAGACTTGGCCCACTGCGGTGTGCGCCGTGATCTCCTAGACATGGGCTGTGGATTTTGTGCTGGTTTTGGCGCCAATGCACTTTGTGTGGTCCCTTCAGCAGTAGAACTTCGTTCACTTAAAGATGGGTATTCGTTTAGTGGTAATTCACCCTTGCTCAGCTTCTCAATCAGCTCCTGTTGAAAAAACATGGAACTTCAGTCATTAGTTTTAGGTATGATTACTATTTTGAATCACCAATGGATACAATGGCACTAGTGTCCAACAGCGATTCTATGAAAATCAGCTGTACTGCATTTGTCTAATACAGTTTGTTATGAAACATATTTGATCAAGAGAATGAAGGCCACATTCTTCAAGTCCAAGTAAATTTTGAAACAGTGTTTATTTTGGTTCCAGCAAATGTTAATCACAGCATTGCATGCGATAATTATTGATTGCGTGAACCACAACGAACAAACTTGCCTCTATAAGTGGGAAAAAACGTGATAATGCCCAGCCTTCCTCTCCATCCTGCCGTTCTGTCCTAACACCAGCATTTTTCTTCTGGTGTGAAAATTACAAACATGTTAGTTCAAGGGAAGAAGTACAAGTTTTAGCTCAAATGACTTCACCTTTTGGGCGTCAAATTTGAGAGAGAAACCGCCAGATCGTCCTGTCTTTTTTGCATCTGAACCAACCAAGTACCGCAAGCTGTTTATTACCTTCACATCATCGGATGGCAGTTTTGCTAGCTGCAGAGTCAATAAATTAGCTCATCATGTCAGATAGACATGAATAATCAAAATTGTTAATCCATTTTTTTGTGATATACTCTTGAGTTACCCAAGCGACAGTAAAACCATTAGCTTAGATGGTATCTTCCATACAGATCTCAAGCTGGGCTATTGCTTTCTATGGTAGGTAGCAATATGAGATGGTTTATAAGCTGGGTTAAGTGGTGTCAGTTTGTATGTCACTTCTCACTGTCTTGCTTTTCTTTCGGAAGTAGATGGAATTTAAATGTAAGACCAGCAATAAGCTGATTGTTTCCTCAAATCTCAATCTTACAAATCCCATCAATCAGTGGACCCAGATAGACCCATGGCCATAGGCATATATGCCTCTAAAGGGTGGGAAGCCTAATCACATCATCATGATCCTGCATTCCTTCTAACCGTGGTATCAAAAGATGTCTGTCTCCATTTATCCATTTACGCCTACACCACCTAGTCCAGCTTAAAAAGAAAAAAAGGTGTGTGCATCGTGGTTTAATTATTTCTCCTAAGCGCAAGCGATGACTGCTTTCTCAGATTTAAACAGAATAAATTCTATAGAGGCATATGTGGTCCCATATGATCCAACAACATGAACGCAACTGTTAGTTACGTAGTCCCATAGTACTCTATGCTTCCACGCTTCTAACTAGCGAAACAGGAGGTTTAGTTCCTAAATTAAGCATAACTTCTGCAAGCATTATGTGATCCATAAGCCATAGCTTAAGCAATGGAAACTTGATAAGAATTACCTGCATCAACTTGTCCCCTTTGTCACCTTCAAACTTGTCAGGACATACAATTGCATATATAATCAGCAATCTCAGTTTGTTTTCTTGACTCATATTCTAGCACACAGAACAAACGTGTCAAGCCAAGCATAACACTATGCCAATAAAGACTTAGCCGTGAGCCTTTTTTCTCTCTTTTATACAAACCTGCTTTGACCTGAGCATATTGATCACCTCCTTGGCTCCTGCATCTCCAAAAACAAGATCCTGCTCCAATTGCCCAATGTCGCGGAGCCCATACTCCCTGATAAACTTGTTAATTTTTCCAGCAATCTGAGCACAAACAGATGAGGTCAAACAAAAGTATTGGACTTCTATCACTTTAAAATTGGACATGAAGCTTAGCAGAAGAGTTTTATAACGTACGACATTAAGGTATATGCCGTGAACTGAATATGCGAGTACATATAAAGGTCATCGGTGCTTTTAACCAAGTTCTGCTTGCTTTGGACTAGATGCTAAGCTTAGTTCAGTAAACTTTGAAACTGTACTATGAGTAATCATGTTATTTTATACACATTGAAGTCATGTATATTAAATAGAGGTACTGGCGGAGCCTGCAGAGTTACTATCTGCATTAGATAACTCACATGGATCAAATCCACTACACAATAGATGCAGAAAATATCTGTGTGCCCCATTTAACTTGAATTCTCCAGAATATCTTAGTTTATGGTAATATAGCATCTCGCTTTCACTTTTTTCCCTAAACCTCACAAATAAAAGAAATAGTAACTTATGTCTTGCAAAGGTAAACAAAATAAGGAGCATAAAATATGTATGAAAACTATCATTTACCTCTATATGGAGGGTCAATTTCTCAACTTGCTCACTGTATTGTGGCAAAGCTTGAACAATCTTTTGCAGATCCGTGGTTGAGACTTCACCGCCATCTCTAATTGGGATGGAAATATCATAAGCTTGTATTATGAAAAAATAATGTAAAGAACATCATGCATTCTTCATTTCTGTGGTCATACTTTCACCAGCACATAATCTACTAATCAGCATTTGATATACCTTTATAGCAAAATATAACTATAGGTTACATAGTTTTATCTGAAAGGGTTTCTGTCCTATGCTGACGGCTGCAACGCAGCAAGCTTCGATGGTGACAACCAGACATCATGTGACTCCTAGAGCTCATCAAGGAGGATGCCAAGACTTGGTCTGCAGCTTGGGCCATCGGGTTGCAGGCGACATTACCTGGTGCTAACAGACATAGTGTAATCGCGCAGGTGTTGTATCGGGTTCAGCTACTTGCAGTCTAGGACGTGTGGGCTTGTAAATAACCTCTTATTCTTCTAACGCATCGAGGCACAAAGCTCTTGCACTTTCTAAAAAAAATGATTTCTGTACTAGTCCTCCAGATGCTAAAAAAAGTAGTTGTTCAGAAAAGAACGATATATCACAGTAGATCAAAACATGTCAGATCTACAACTAACTATGTTGAAGATAAATAACCAACACAACGGATACAAAAAGGTAGGTTGTAGTATCACTGCATCAGCAACCTAGAATGGTAAATAACACCTATGCACAAGCATCTGCTAGCATACCATACTGCACCCCACTTTGTGTTAAAACATTTACAACTGTATTACTGTCAGAACAAAGAAATACCAGGCACCTTGAAAGTTGTGCTGCTTTATTCTTTGAGACAAAGGTATTCATCTTCTCATATAACCTCTCGCTGGCCTGGCATTCAAGTAAATATTATAAAGCATAGACCTAAATATAGCTCAACGATCTCAAATACCAACATGACTCACATCAGCAATGTGAGTATGGCGAAGCTCTATCCAGAGAGGATCTTGATCCTCTAACAAAGCCTCCTTCTTTTCAGGATCTGATTCCCCTTTTGACACCTTCGAACAGAAAAGTAAATCAAAAAATGCAAAAGATAAAATGTGGCTTGTAAATAATTTTATACAACAGGCACCTCATATATGTATTTGTTGCCATCCATCTCGAGTAGATCATGGCACATTGCATCATAGATCCATTCATGAATAACAGGTGCTATCTTTGCAATCATATGAAATTTTCGTAAGTTGTATGAAACAGTTCTTTCTTATACTTATTAAGTAAACAAACCATTGAACACTTCAAATTAAAAGTGTAGATTACACTTTAGCACCTGATCTATAGGCCTGTCCAGGACGAGCAGTTCACATGTCTCCTTCTGGGGAAATTCAGGAATTGTTGACTTATAGTTTGACACGATTTCCCAAACAGCGGTAGCTAGCCATTTTGGAACCATGTCAAATTTTGGTGCTGTTGATGGGTCTGCACTTTTGGGTGCACGATACCTCACACTTGGATATTCCTGTAAGCGCTAAAAATTAGCTTATGTGTTTGGAATAACAATGGTACACACTTATACTCCATTGATCACACAAGACAAAATAAGGATAAAGGTCGAAAGGACTGCATTCCTAACTAGCATAGGAGATATATAATGTGGTGATCTATATAATAAAATGGTCGGTTGTAAAAAATCCACGAGGTAGAGGTATAACAGGAAGACGCTTCAAGAGACTGCCAAGAATCAAGACCATGTGTTTCACTTTAGGCAATTGTTTCGAGAAGTGCATAAATAAAACCATGTATATTCCTCGCATTTGCTTGAATCAATACCTTATTACTTTTGGGTGGGTTCAAGGGAGGGGGTGTTCATGTTTGGTATTTATAGACCGGGAATGGGATTGCAAAATTTGGAAAGCAAAACATATGAAGTACACAGAGATTTTTCAAACACTGAGCAGATATCAAAAGTTGCAGCATCCCACTGGTTACCATGTACATGCACTATCAGCAACACTCACTACAGGTGCCAAAAAGATAAGTAGGACAGCTATCGATGATATGCTGAAATCAAGTAGTTTTCTAATGATATTTGGCCAAGTTACCATTTATGAAATGACACAATAACTTAAGAGTGTAGCATAAGAAATATAAGTTGCTCTACTAATTAGCAGTGTTCATAAATAAATCAAAACAAAAGAAGTTCCTTAGCATACCTTCAATGATGCAAATGTGGTAGCTATGCGAACAGCCATGGTGCTTATGGTGTCGTTGAAGTTTTTCGAATTATGTCCATTTGCACTATATAATTCAGTCAGCGCCATATCATGGTCAGTTACAAACCCCTACAGATATGCCACCCGTCATCATCAAAACTATGGTTTCTACCATCAAATTAGAGAATGAGCAAGCCAAACATAAAATTAGAAAATTAGGAAAACTGGCATGCTCATACAAGCAGACCTCATATGCAATGCTTTCACCATCAAATGAATCAAGATTCAAGAATATTCCCACGATGCTAGCAAACGTTCGATTCAAAACCAGTTAATTTCCTACAGAGTGCAAATGCAGTTCTATAATGTCCAAGAATTTTCAGTCAGTATTACATTTATTTAACCTACAGTTGCTTCTTTATATGAAAAATCCAAATGGTCCAGGGCTACAGTTGGCACGAGGTCCTCTCCTGGCTGAGAATGACTTGCCGCCCATCCAAAGACGATGCAACGCTCATCCATTGGTGGCACTCTGCGAGGCAGAACACCCCAAAGCCGATGAACAAAGGGTTGGCGTCCGAAACTCTGCTCATCACATGGATGATTTGGAAGTACCGCAATGACTACGTCTTCGACAAAGCACGGCCCTCTGTCCGCACCTTGGTGGCCAGGATCAAAGACGAGGCATCTTGATGGGCTAAGGCCGGCGCCCTGGGCCTAAGGGCCATCCTACCACCGACCTGGGATGTTCACTCGTTCTGTTTTTTGCCCTGTGCCCTACCTCCTAGGAGGATTATAACTCAAAACTCTACCTTTTCAATGAAATGAAACACAAATGTCTTCTGCGTTTTCTCGAAAAAGTTATTCTGGGTAAAAGAGCAGGAGTATTTAGAGAGAGTTGAAAAAGCATGGAAGCAGCAGGTTCATGGCAAGGATGCTTTGAGTTGTTTTCTGCTGAAACTGAAAAAAAAAAGTAAAAAAAATCCTTACAAGGATGGGGGATTAATTTGAGACGGACTCAGTTTAAGAGGAAAAAATATACTTGTTAGTCTCTAGGATTTGGAAATCCTTGAACAGATTCAAGTGCTAGATGCTTCTGAGCTTCAGTTGAGAGCAGATTTGCAAAAAGACCTGTTAGTGTTATATGAGGCTGATGAGCTACTTTGGCATAGTAGATCTGGAAAATTGGCTTTTGAAAGGGAACAGTAATACTGAATTTTTTCATAAGTGACAAATGGTAAAAAAAGAATACAATTTTTAGACTTCAGAAAGAGGATGAAGAGATAGAAGGAGAAAAGGAATTCTGGAGCATGTCACCACTTATTACAAAGATTTATTTGGCATTCTATGAATAGTGAATTCAGACTAGATGCAAATTCGTGGAATGAGAATGAAAAAATTAATGAAGAAGACAATAATTTATTATGTAAACTTTGAAGAAAATGAGATTAGAGAAGCTATTTTCCAAATGGAAAAATAAAGCTGCAGGTCTAGATGGTCTACCTGAAGAGTTTTCTCAACCTTGTTGGGATATAATAAAAATGATATGATTGAGCTGTTTGCTATTTTTCATGCTGGTAGGCTTGATCTAATTCCAAAAGGGGTATGCATTCTACAGCATGCATATGACACTAGTGTTATTTCAAGATGATTTGGACATGGCTATTAATGTTAAACTACTGTTATATTTCTTCGAAAATATGGTTGGTTAAAAAATTAATTTTGATAAGAGTGAGCTCATGATGACAAACGAAGATAATATAAAGCCAGAAATGTATGCAGAATGATTCAATTGCCAGATAGGTTTCTGGCCAATTAAATATCTTGGGGCCTCTCTGTGTGGATCCAGATGAGAATTAGATTTAAAATGTGTTGAAGAAAGATATGTTAAACGCCTACATGGATGGCAGGGGGTTCTATGTCTTTAGCAGGTAGAAAAGTTATGATTGACCCGTCTTTGAATAGTATTTCGATTTACTATATGTCCATGATTAGATTTCCTATAACTTTTAATAAGCTTCTGCGTGGCTTGGCGCAATATACAGGATTGCGTGGCTTGGGCGTATGAATATATCCACCAGTGTAAGCAGTCACGTAGGGAGGTGGTGGTTCTGAAACTAGATTTTGCTCGCCGAACATGATGCCATTCTTGAGATTCTTCGCTGCTGGGGCTTTGATGACAGATGGAGGGCTTGGGTGAAAGCGATCTTCTCTTCTGGTACCTCGTCGGTCCTCCTTAATGGTGTGTTGGGGAAAAAATTTGCTTGTCGCAGTGGTGTTCGACAGGGAGACCCCTTCTCCCCCATCCTATTTGTTGCAGGAGCTGACCTGCTTCAATCCATGGTGAATCAGTTGGCGATAGATGGAGCCCTGCAAGCACCCTTGCCCATTCCCGGTGCTGATTTTCCCATTGTACAGTACGCCGATGATACATTGCTGATTCTACAAGCATGCCCCACTCAGCTCTTAGCGCTCAAGCATCTTCTGCAAGTTTTCTCTGCTGCCACAGGTCTACGAGTTAATTATTCAAAATCCTGTCTCATGCCGGTGAATGTTGAACCTGATAGGATGGTGCACTTGGCAGCCACCTTTGGCTGTGCGGTGGGCACTCTCCCCTTCACCTACTTAGGGCTGCCCCTTGGTTCCTCTCGGCCGACGGTACAAAACCTCTCGCCCATTGTTGATCATGTGGAACGGCGTCTGAATGCAAGCGTTCGTTTTTTGGATTATGGGAGTCAATTGACCTTCATCAACTCGGTGTTATCTTCCCTCCCAATGCATTTTCTCTGCTCGCTCAAAGTCCACAAATCCATTCTGAAGTTATTTGACCGTGTTCGCCGCCACTGTCTATGGGCCAAAGAGGCCGACTCCACCACGGTCCACTCTCTTGCTGCTTGGCCTTTGGTTTGCCGGCCAAAGAATCGTGGAGTTCTTGGGATTATGAACTTGGAAATTCAACTCCTTAAGCAACTGCATAAGTTTTTTTTAATGCGGATGTTCCTTGGGTTAAGCTAGTATGGTCTCTTTATGATCCCTCTTGCCCGCCACACGCTCAGTCGGTTAGAGGATCGTTCTGGTGGAGAGACATTTTCAAGCTTGTTAACATCTACAGGGGCATCACCTCTTCCCAAATTTCAAATGGCAGAACTACTCTTTTTTGGAAGGATGCCTGGAATGGTTCTGAGTTGATGTGCGATCAGTTCCCACGTTTGTATTCGTTTGTGATTGATGAAGATACCTCTGTTAACCATATGGGTAACCTGAATGATCTCACGATGGCCTTTGCTCTACCTTTATCTGCCCAAGCTTTTGCTGAATTCCAGACGGTCTCGGACATCCTTAATCGCACTGACTTGGATGGGGTGGAAATGGATGGCCGGATCTTCCCCTGGGGCTCCTCCCAGTTTACTTCGGCGAAGTTCTATAAGTTCATATTTGCGAGGCTCCCTTCGGATCCTGCTCTTAATGCGATCTGGAAATCCAAATGTCTACCGAAGCTTAGAGTTTTTGCCTGGTTGCTGCAGATGGATCGTTTGAACACTAAGGACCTTATGGTTCGAAAACACTGGCACCCGGAGGATGGATCCTCTTGTGTTCTCTGCACTCGTGATGAACTAGAAACCAGGGACCATCTTTTCTTCTCCTGCCCGTTTGCGACCGCTTGCTGGAATACCATTTCTGTTGTATGGGACTGCACGCAGCCCATCTCACAGCGTTTCGCTATGGCTAAACTCAGCTTCAGAGGTCCCTGCTTTATGGAAGTTGTGGTTTGTGCTCTATGGAATATTTGAAAGCTGAGAAACGATCATATCTTTAAGGGCCAACAGCCCTCGCTTGGACGTTGGAGGGTTTTATTTCAGAGCGACCTCCTCCTTCACCAACATAGAGTCCGCCATGCTCTGGTCCAGCCCTTGCTAGCTTGGGTTTTACAGACTTTCACCTGATGGCTTCATTCTTGCTTAGCTTCGGTTGGCACCTTGTACCTGCTCCCTTCCTGGGAGTTTTTTTCTGTGTTTTGCTCCTAGCGAGCGTTTTGGGTGGGGCTTCTCTTACTTTTTTCCTAGTTTGGTCTAGATGTGGTTGAGACTAGTGTGGCTTAGATACCCTTTTAATTTCCTGCCCCCCTGAGTTTTTGACAGAGACTTGTATGCCTCATGTATTGAAAAACCTCTGGTTTTTCACCCACCATTTTAATATAAAATCTACACCATAGGGATTTTCCCTACGGTGGTATTTGTAAACCTAAGAAAAAGGGTGGTTTGAGAACTGAAGAAATGGAAAAAATGAATACAAGCTTCTTATGTAAATGGTGGTGGAAGCTGGAAAATCAGGATGGTTTGTGGCAAAATCTAATCAGAGCTAAATATATTCATAATAATCATGTTGCTTTAGTACAAAATAAACAGTTTGACTCTGCTTGCTGGCATGACATTTTGAAAGTCATGGGGTGGCTGTTTTGTGCTGGGCACTCTGGAAGTTGAGAAATAGACCTTGTTTTAAACAAAACTTGACTAAATAACCATCGGAAATAATATACTATGCTTCATCAGGTCGCACACTGCAGATCACTGATGCTCAGGAGGTTTTATCGGATGAGGAGGCGGTATGATGGATGGAGCATGCTGATCTTCTCTGCTTTTTTTTTGTTCAAGTCTGGAGCTTTGAACTCCTGGGGTCTGTAATATAAAGTCTACTGTCGCCCACAGTGTTGTGGTGCTTTTTGTTATCTGCTATCTAGAGCGTTCAACTTAGGTAATTAAACGCTGGAGAGGTTAGACAGGAATGTTTGTTTTGGGCTATTGGAATTGTTCGCTATTAGGTATGGAGAAGGTAGCAAAAACTTTGGGAGGGCTTTAGGTCTATGCTTGGTGCTGGTTTCTTCTTATACTCCCTCCGTTCCCAAATAGGTGGCGTATAAATTGAATTAAAATTCAATATTTATAAGTTTGACCGAAAATATATAAAAAATATGAAGATCTATAATACCAAATCAATATGAATAGATTCACCATAAGATATAGTTTCATAATGTATCTATGAAATGTTGTAATTGCTGATATTTTTTTCTATATATTTAGTCAAACTTAGCAATTGTTGACTTTTTTACTTAATTTATAAGCCACCTATTTAGGGACGGAGGGAGTATTTTCTTTTGCCCTCAGGGCGTGGGTAACAAACTATGTTCCATTATATTTGATAGTGGAACCCGAGAAGAAATCATATAGAACGAAGGTTATGCATACCTGCATGTCAATAGCAAAAAACTCCAAATTCATCTGCAATCGATAGAATCACAGCATCAGAAAACGTACCACCGAAGAACATCAGTGTCAAAGATATACAAACATTAACCTCTCTAAGTGCACCAATGCGTGGTATCACACTGCTGTCGTTCTTAATGTAAGTCACCAGATCCTTGGGAATGGGTGAACTGAAGAAGATGTATGCCCTAAAAGTTGAAAGTGAAAACTTTAGCGTCTATGTCAAAGTTTGTTACATACAAAGCTTCTGCAAATGATATTCCAGCTGTGAATTGAAATCTTGGTTTAACATACTTCCTGTACAGCGGACATCTCCCAGACATGTCTGATAGAAGCATTATGACACTGCAGATCACCAAGCTTACACATTAGAGAGTAGTCAAGAGAATGTAGCATCTGTCATGGACTATACAAGTAAATAACGAACTAGCAAAAGAGCTACCAAAAGAAGGAAGAACCAGCATAAGCTTATAGTATTAAACAAAGCAGGAAATTAAGTCGTCTGATTTTGGGTTGGGATGCATACAGTTTTTGATATATCGCAGTCACTAGAAGAATCAAATAAGGACCAAAACTCCAATTGTATATACTTGCAATTGTCTTGTGATGCCTATGGAAAGAGAAAGCCAGAAAGATCAATCGTGATCAGTAATTACTTTTCTTTCAGTGGCTGTACAAAGTAGATGGCATCCATGGAAGGCATGGGCTCCCTTCGCTTGAACAGATCTTCTACCACTGCAGGATAAGACATTCAGGTCAGTGAACTACCTTACTTGAATATAAGCAAAACGACCATATTTACGGGAGTGCTATTGGCTGAACTGGGGACCTCTGAAAAGGTATCCTTGAAGTAGCAACCACATTAACAATAGCATGGTAGCCACCACCATATGCTTTCTTCTAAACGATCACGAATTCAGGTTTGGGCAACTTACATGAAACCCCTGCATCAGTAATTTCGGCCATCTTGCAAGCATAACCAATGATCTTCACCGTAAATTTATCCATGATAAGAACCTGCACAGGAGGCAAGCTAATAACCGTTACTGTTTTTTGCCTGAAGGTCCTGATAAGTAACTAACTAGGAGGAGGCGAGGAGCTTAAACTGACGAAGGCCCGTCACAAGCATCAAAATCATCACATGTCATGGGGAAGGTTCGCACATCGAATTTTAAAAATGAACGTCGCGAATGTGAGCGAACACTCTGCTACCTTACGATCCATGGTGGAAAGCGGCAGTGGCAATGTTTTTGGTGGTGTGGAAATTGCACGTACTGTAGATGCTGAAACAGGTTATGTCTGGTACCATTTTGGGAGAGGGCGACAAGAAGGAAATGTGAAGGAATATGGAAGGAATTGATTGCCAAATCGCTGTATGAAATCTAAGTTCAGAGTGTCATTTGCTGACAGCGTGTGAATCTTCCCTAGTACAAGCTGCAGCACGTTAATACATGAGTGTGTGTGTTGTGTACCTTCCATGCGCTCTTGGTCTCCTTGTCCTTGTCCGGCTTCAGCATATCCTTGAGTATCCCTGCGGAGAAAGGAGCCGAATTAGCCATTCCCAAGAGGTAAAGCAGGGAGAGGGAGGCGATGAAGGAGACGCGTACGGTCGCGGCAGATGTTGCGGAAGATCCTGGGGTCCTCGCCCACGCCGCTGAACTCCGGCCCCGACATCGACATGTCGCCGCCGCCGACTCGATCCGACCGACGATCTCCGCCACGGCCACCACCTCCCTCGCTCGTCACCCACCCGCGCGTATCCCTCCCCTTGGCACGCAGAGTCTATATCCTGATTTAGCTGGTCGGGAATGTCGATGGGGGTGGAGGGGCGCTGGGAGGAGGGAGGAGCGTGGGCCCGCAGGATGAACCGGGCCGCGATTCCCGCGGGGAGAAGGGGAGGCCATGGATGGAGGGAGAGAGCTGAGGCCATGGTGGAACGACGCCATGGACGTCGGAGTGGAGACTGGAGCCGCTCTCCTCCGTGATGTCTCAGCGAGTGACAGACACGCCTGCCGCCGCCGCTTCCTTCAAATTGCTCGAAAATTCAAACAACCGTGCTTACAAACGTCGAAATTTTGAACTGAATGTGTGTAAACAACCCGAACTTTTAGTCCAACACATATGAAGAAAATTCAGGTGGAGGTGTTCTTTCCTTCCCCAGGTGATCGTCAATAAATTAAACCTCGAGTTTTCAATTGATAATAGTACTAAATGTACATATTCCATTATGCTTCAGCTCCGAGCATGCATGCAAACCTGATTTATAGTGCGTAGCACGGTTTTTCAACACCTGGAGTAATGCACTTGTATGTAAATCTGCAGCAACTTTTAGCAATGAAAACAAAGTTTATTTGCTTTATACGATTATATAATAACATCAAAATTCGACAATCTTTTACGAACGGATACAAGTGCCAGCACCCGTATTATTACACGCACTAATAACAAATAGTATACTAATCTAATATATAAACAAATCGACTCTCCTTCTCAGTTCTCACGCAAAAAACCTATCAACCCATAAAGTAGCAGAAAACCTATCGCGCCCATACACGGCAAACTGTCGCATTTACAGGTTGCTGCTCGACGCCTCCATCACGCCGTTCCGGATCTGGTCGCCGATGTCCCTGACGTGGCCCGGCCCGTGGGGTATGAACACCGTGGTGTTCTTCGAGTTGTCCCCGAGCTCCTTGATGGTGTCGAAGTACTGGGTCACCATGATCAGGTCCATGACCTCCTTCGCGGTGGTGCCCGACACGCCGTTCGAGAAGTTGAGGATGTTCTCCCTGAGGCCATCGGTGATGGCCTGCCGCTGTTTGGCGATGCCGACGCCCGAGAGGTACTTGGCCTCGGCTTCACCTTCCGCTTTCTTCACCAGATGGATCTTCTCTGCTTCTCCTTTGTAGACAGCTGCAAGCTGAAGCCGCTGGGCTGTGACAGGAGTTGACAAGTTAAAAACAAGCACACATGTAGATAACGTAACTGATTATTACTTTGCGCCTAAAAATTGGAGCATTTTGAGTAGAAAAGGCAGCATGAAAGTGTCACAGCAATTTAAGAGCTATGACAAGTTTTTACTTCAGGAGCATAATCCAACATGTTATGAACATCCTCTATAGGCTGCACAACCTGGAAACAGCACTCCACATACACATAGACTGCTCATTATACCTGCATTTATGTCGTTCATTGCTTTGCGGACAGCAGCATCTGGGATGATATCAACCAGGAGAATGTGCTCAATGCTGTAACCATAATCTGACATCACCTGGACAAACAGTCATATGATTCATCAAGTCTCCAGGCAAGAAAGAAATTAGCAGCCAATCCAAGAAAACAATGTACAAAACATAGGATCACTTTCTCAAGAGATGGTACGATAAGAAACTAACAATGCCGATAATGCAGAACAAACAGTATTTTGAGAGGGGGGGGGGATAAGCATTACCCCATCTGCAATCAAACTTAGGCTAAGCAACAGGTAGCATTATATAAATCACACAAGATCTTGATTTTGTCAGAAATAGAAGTCAATCGTCTGAGGAAGAAATAAACATGGTGTTTGTAATTTGAATACCATGCTTATCTGAGTAGTGACACAAGGTGAATCGAACTAATACTTTTTTGGAGAAAACGCAAAAGCTTTTTGCGTTCATTTCATTGAAAAGGGAGGGAGAGTTCAGTACAGCAGCCTCTCCTAAGAGGGAGACGGAGTTTAATTTCATTGAAAACCGAACTAATAAAGGTACGTGTCGAGGTATTTTATGACGTCAGTACGTATTAAATTAAACTGGGTATTCTAACGTTACTTCTTTATAGTGGTATTTTTAGGGGTAGAACTATAGATCCTATTATTTCCAAAAATGTGGTAACATCAGTGGCCAACAAAAATAGCATTTTCACGGTGTACTGGACTAAAATCCAATACAAAACAAAGACAAAAAAAAATCCAATACAAAACAAATTGCTGACTAATCCGGCAGAATGATATAAATACACGTAACGATGCACCGTGGTAGTAATAAGTAGTACAAGCAACAAGAAAAATAGGTCACTAGAGTTGTTACCTTTTCAAGCTCATCAAGTACAGACTTTGCCACATCATTCTTTTGCTCAAATAGAGTGTCAAGCTCCATTCTTGGAACCATGGCTCGAACCACTATTTTCCAGAGAAAGAACACCAGCTTAGGCTTTAAAGAAACAGTATAAACAACACGTCAAGATCAAGATGTTAATAATTTACCATCAAAGACGTAGGCCTGAATTTGCTGTTGGGGATTCTGCAACTCGTAGTATGCATCGTCAGCGTTCTGCTTAACAACCCGGTACTGAATTGTACATATCAGATGAACAAAGACATTGTCCTGCAGGGGAAAGGAGATCCATCACGTTAAACTAGGAATGTGTGAATGTTTGGGTTATTATTATGGCCAATTATTCAAGCATCTCCCATCAGAAGCAAAATTAAATAAAAAGGTCTGCTCCACTTATAACCCCAGTTTGAGTACAGAAGACCCAATGATGTTAAAATAATGTTCATCCCACTGCTACACACGATATGTCGATACTGATATCATCCCGCAGCATAACACTACTTCACAGACCATGTAAAGCAACCCCTTTACTTTCTGCAATAATACCCTTGTAAGCATGGTTTACAAAGCGTCCGAGCGCTGCAAAGCGCTGGGGGTGCGCCTTGACGCCTAAGCGCTTGAAGCGCGAAGCAAAGCGACGCTTCGTGGTGAGACCTGAAGCGACGACGACGAGCATCCATTCCACGGCCACCACAAACTAGCAAACAGAACTGGGGATGGCGGGAGAGGAAAGAGACCAGGAGGAGGACGAGTAGTAGTACCTTGGTTCCCTGCCCACTCCACCAAAAACAGAGCAGCTGAGCTGAGGCGGGAGAGGAAAGAGACCAGGAGGAGGAAGAGTAGCAGTACCTTGGTTCCCTGCTGGGGGATGGCGGCGCCAGGTGGAGGAGAAGCCCTAGAGCTTGGCTGGAGAGGAGGAGGCCGGCGGAGGAGGGAGGAATCGACCGGAGCCGGCCAAGATCTGGAGGACGGCGAGCTGGCCGCCAGAGAGGGAGAGAGCTCTGTCTCTCTCTCTGAATCGATTATGTGAACCCTAGGTCTGAGAATCCTCTCCCCCCTCTTTTCCCCAAGGCCCGCCCAGTTTCCCTCCCAATTTAGCCTCAATTTCAGTTTTGCGCTCGCTGGGCATGGTTTCCCGCTCGAGCTCGCTGGGCGGCCGAAGCAGAGAGAAGGCGACGCTCACCTCGCTCCAGACGCTTACTAGACGCTACTGGACGCTTTTTTGACGCTTCACGACGAGACCTGAAGCGACGACGACGCCTTGCGCTGCCAGGGCGCCTTGACGCTGCAGCGTCGCTTAGGGCATGTACAACGGGAGACGCTTAGATGGGCGCTAGGCTTCGATTCCTGGCCGTTATAGCCTAATCCCGATCGATCCCGGGATTTTCCCTGGCGCTTCCCATGCGTCGACGCAAATCTTTGCGTCGGGCGCTAACCTTTTTTTCCCGCACGAGGCGGATTGACTAGCGGCAGGCGCTGGCTCCAGGCGCTAGGAGGAGCCAGGAGGTCGCTGGCGCTGCTGCTCGTGGCGGAGATGTCCGAGCTAACGGAGCGAATCCCCCCACCCTGAGAGAGGCCGCAGCCGCCTGAATCCACGAGTGTGGTCAGAGCTGCGAAGCCCCCGTGGCTAAAGAAGGCGGAGAATCGGGGTCGGGCTCCTCCATGGACAGGAATCGATGACGGATGGACAAGAACATGGGGCGGTCGTTGGGGGAGATTGAGAGAGGAATAGCAGAAATCACGGCCTCTCCATCCTCCAGATGAAACGCAGCGCGGAGGGAGCAGGCTGCTCACGGAAGCCATCGTCGAGAGAGATAGAGAGCTGGGCAGTGAGGAGAACGAGCTGGGGTTGTTGTTGCGCAAGCGGCCGCAGAAGCGTCTCGTGATGGGGAAGAAGGACGCTAGGGTACCTTTTCATCTTTTTATTTAGTTACGGTAGCGACCGAATATGCGTCTCGCGATGTGGAGCAAGACGCTAGCAATTAATTCGATTTTTCCTGATTTATTTTAATTCGCCCAAGCGCTCACCTAAGCGTCTCCCAATGTACTTGCCCTTAGGCGACGCTTTGTAAACCATGCTTGTAAGTATGAGCCAGGCTCAGATCATGCTTTTTTTCACATTCAGAGATACTTGAGCGACCATACCTAGCATCCCAAATCTCATTATAACACTGCTGGCAATGATTTGAACTACCAGCCACATCCCCAAGAACAATCTACCAACAAGTCACCAACAGAACTGGTTGGAAGGGTGTTCACCCACTAGCTTAGATGGGTATTGCAAATTTTCCTGTATTATGTGGCCAAAATAGAAACTTAAGATGACATGATTAATTAATTGAGCTGTTCAGACAAACAAGAGTTGTTTGGTGATTTTAGGCGATTCAGGCTTGGCCCGGGGTGTTTCAACCCATGGACATAAACCACAATTAATGAATCGCTAGCTAGCACTCAAGCAGAAGCAATCGCGCCCGGTTCCGGCAGTTTCACCACGGATCTAGCACCAGCGCCACAAATGATCAATCAATCAATCTACGTCGGTGACGTGTCCTATGAGGAGGAGGGGCCAGGAAGGAAGGAAAGCAAAAGAGGGAAAGAAACCTTGGTCTTGGTCTCGACTTTGACGTCGAGGGACTGGACGCGGGTGGAGAGCGTGCCGGCGACGAACTCGCCAGCGCAGGGGTTGAAGAAGTGGAATCCGGGCTCGGCGAGGCGGACGAAGCGGCCCCACTTCTCGACCACCGCCACGTTCGCCTGCTCCACGCAGCCGCAGAAGAGGAAGAAGGCGCTCACCATCTCCGGCGATCGATCGGCGCGAGCGAATTCGGCTGCGCGGCGTGGGGGATTTCGGTAGTACGCGCCGTTTACTTGTTCCTCTTTTCCTCCTACCCCCTTTCTGTTTTTATCTGTTTTTAAGATGGCCCTTCTCTTCTCCAGCTCTCCTGCTTGGATACGAGCGCGGCGTGGAAGGAAGTCCCGTACGCGTACGGTGTGGAGACGTGCAGCGTGCCCAGCCGTGCGTACGTGGGGGCATACTACATTGAATTCCAGTCCACCTAGGATATTTGACAAAAAAAGGTCCATGGAAACCGAAATCACTCTTTCACGAGTGTGTTCTTCTCCCCCCCCCTCCCCTGGCGCCGGCGGGATGGCGGACCGACAAAGGAGGTGGTTCGAGGAGGGCGGGACGGTGTTCGACCAGCGGGGGTGCGCCGATCTTCTTCCTCCCTGCCGTCCTTTGTCGTTTAGCTGTCGGAAAAACCGCGCAAGCGCTCGAGCAGGCGTAAAGTAGCCCCAACCCTACCATGAAAACCGAGCTAGGGCATCTCCAACTCCAAGGGAGGTCACATCCCTCCTATGTGTCTGTTTGGGGGCACTCCAATTGCTCCCTCTTTTCTCGGGGATGTTTGAAGATGTCTCAACACACATGTCATGTATGCAGCAGGGTCCATAGGCCCACCCCAGGAGTTTTCAAGATGTTCCCCTCCACAGTTACATCTTATTCTCCTCCGCACCCAAAACCCCGTTCACGTCTGCTGCGTCGAATCCCAGGGGAAAACGACCTCCTCATGTCTCCTGCGTCGAATCCCAAGGGGAAAAACGACCTCACACCTCAGCTCGTCAGCGATGACACGGGCTCCGAGGAGCCACAAAAGCTCGATCGGTGAGCTCTATCTAGGACAAAGGAGGAGTGGCACGCGATGTACGATTGCCAAAGATAGGAGCCTTTGTGGGGTAGGAGGAAAAAATGAAGAGAAGATACGTGTTGAGGAGGAGACGAGCTCGGCCACAGAGTATTAAGATGGGAGGAGAAATTCAATCAACCTACCGATCGGATGGACTGAATCAGTTCCTTTTGCTTTGTCCTTTATTTTCGTAAGTGTCGACAAAGCTTAGCTATGTACTGTCAGTCTGCCACATCTTGAAAGTACTTATTCTCCTCTCCACAAGGATCGTCATACATGTGTAACCGAATAGTTGACATGCCCGCTATTATCCCACAGATTCTACTGTAGTATTATGACAGGAGGAGAAATTCGTCCGAGAAAAAAAACGTGGGGAGAAATTCAGCTATAAATGACAGGACGAGAGATGGACTTGGTTATAAGTTTACAACACTGGGTGGGAACGTGCAAGAGCTATGAACAAAAGCAATGAAATTGATCATGCGTCTTATTCAACGTTTTGTCCACACGGGCAAAATCCGATCATGTATCTGAACATTGTATCACATGCTTGCTCCTCCGCGTCACCACATACTTCACACTGTCCATAATAAACATTACATCTCTTCGCCCAATTCCTTTATTATTTGCTGTGATTCCGCAAGCAGAACCTTCATCCGGGGTTCATTCGGGAGCTCTGGATGCTTCTGAACAAGATTCACGATTCTGCTCAAGAAACTCACGTAATCCTGCCTAATGGCTTTCGACACCATGTCTCGTGTATGAGGCTGCAACAATAAACATCGCGTTAAAATGACCTTTAGTTCTTGCTAGTTACGGATCTAATTGAACAGATAGGCTGATGCCTCGTTGAATACTTTTGACAAATATGGAAAGAATGGAGAAAGAACTGGCACATGCCTCATTGTAAAGTGAAATACACCTGCGTAGAGCTTGTTCACCATGTTCATAATCAAACTGAAATGAACAGAACTCGAGTCAGCTAAGATAAATTAGGCTTGAATAGCACAATACAGAGGAAGGTTCATCAAGTAGTACGTCAAAAGCCTGTAATCATGTCTGGTTGACAGTTTTAAGTACGGAATTTGTAACAATTCAACCAAGAAGCAAATGTTTACCATAGAGAAATAAAGAATCAATCAATTTATAAGACTGTAGCATTTCCCTATTGAAAGAAACATTAGAGCAATGAGTCTCATCCCGCCCATTGCAAACAAATTCTAAAGAATCATTTGGGTTGACCCATCAAGAATGAGTAATAAAAGAAGGCACTCATTAAATCCAAGTAAATCGACAGACGTTACTAAAATAAATGCTAGATGAAAAGCAAGTGTACATAAGTAGTCAAGTTGGTAAAATGTAATTAATGATCTAGTAAAATTGGACCTGCATCAGTGTTGTATCCGATCTTTTCAGAATTATTTTTAAGATGGACGCGCAATGTGGTATCTGCACCATCATCTTTGAAGTATCCATGCTTCAAATGTTCCAGAGGAAGCCTTAGCAAGCGTGCCAACATCTAAAGCGGATATTGTTATATTAGAAGCAAAGAAATAAATTTGGTAAGATACAATTAAATTATAATGAAGTATTGGAACAAAAATACCCCTGGTGCTTTCCTTGCACCTTCAAGAAAGACGACAACTTCAAGTGCTCGCAACTACAATAATAGTATTATCAATAAAAAAACATGGCATTCATGCATCTACTTGGTTAAGAAAATAACCCCAAGAAATGTAAAGGGAAGCTGATGTTAAATGGGAGCTTTATGGTAAAGTTGATCAACTTGAAAAGTTGTAGCGCCAATGGTTTAACTAAAATGTAATCCATGCAACCCTGGGAGTTGTGAATAGAACTGATTTTTAATTGGGTGGAGAGGAAAAATGTCAGCATGGCAATAGGAAGTGTTGAGCATCATGAACAGGATAGCATATAATAAGATATATCCTGTGAATAGTTAGTAGAAACATACAAGTACTTTTGTTGCTTGAATCTTCTCTCCTTCCGTAGCAATTGTGCTCTCCAGTTTTCCCTGATTCTCCCTCGAAGGATTCAATATTGCTTCTGTTATCCTACCATGATGAAATAAGACTTCAGTAAGATTCAGGTAATTCATTATGTAACATAGTATTCTAGCAAACAATTGTAAGAAGCATGCATGATGCAACATCATAGAAGGGATAACTCAAGTATATAATTACATGCCACCTTTTTCCTATTTGAACTTTTGAGTTGAAATTTCATCAATGGAACAGTTCAGATAATCACGTTTTATGGCTAACATGCAAAATGTAACACCAAAGTTCAGTGGTAAAATCATAGAGACCAATGAGGAGAATACCCTTCAAATCGATTAATTTTCAAATTTGAGAAAAATCAATAACTGTATGAGTCGATGACATGTTGAAAACTTCTCTTGACATGTTGAATGGGTTTGTGGAGATAAAGCCAAAACATGTAAAAAAAAAAAGGGAAGCTAAATGGCAATACCTTATTGAATCATTGACATGTTCTTTAACCTTGACAAGGTCATATCTAGACAGGTGATTGTTCGCCTCGAGATCAATCATTATTTTAATAGTAGTTACCATTGCCAGGCGTTCCAATGTACCTGCTACCTGTGGCAATGAGACCAACATGCAGTAGGTAATCAACCACTGATATAATGCAATTGTTTCAAAACTTTATATTAAGGTTTCAAAACCGAGTTCAGATTGGCTCCAGCTATATGGGGTGTATCAGGTTCCAGGGTACTAGCCCATGGTAGGAGTGAGGAGAAGAGGAAGGAGGGGAGGGTGGCGCCGGGGGTGTATCGGGGACATTGGGACTTAGGAGGAGGAGGGATGTGAGGCACAGAGGGAGGGAGGTGTGCCAGGAAGGAAAAGATATGTTCGCCAGGGAAAAGGTCGAGGAGGACGGACGTGGGTAGAATGGACTAGACTCATCAAAAGTCACATCTCGTGAAATGCAAATCCGACGACCATTAGGATCCGATAACCCTTGTGCTCATCCCTGTATCGAAGAAAGACACACTCAAAAGACTGAGCAGTCAATTTGGTGCTTTCGTGCGGGGCAAAAAGAACATACATACGCAACCAAACAATCGAAGTGCCGAGTAGTCATGAGAACGACCAGAGAAGAGACGCTCCATAGGAATACCACCCTGGAATCTGGAGGACAATCGAGGGCTGAATGTTGATGAAATAGGTGGAAGCTGAAACAGCCTCAGCCCAAAAGTGAGGGGCGATCATCGCACGAGCCATCTCAAGGGGCGATGCTTGCGCTCAACCACGCCATTCTGAGCATGAGCATCAAGACAGGAGAACTAGGCGAGAGTACCTTGCTCAGCAAGAAAGCCACACAACATCTAGGAGATATACTCACCAGCCGAGTCACGAAACACACGATAGGCGAAAAAGCCTGGGTGTGAACCATGGTAGCAAATTGCTTATATATAGAGAACCTCGCTGCGAGAAGTCATAAAATAAAGCCAAGTGTAGCGAAAGAAATCATCAATAAAGATAACATAATAGCGATGACCCCCTTTTGAAGAGAAGGGAGCAGAACCCCATACATCAGAATGAACTAAGTCGAACGGCCGCTGAGATATTGACTCAGTAGTAGGATAAGGTAATTGAGTCTGTTTGCCAAGTCTACAACCATAGACATTTCCTGAGACAGGCCCCAGAAGACCTTGACAACCACAAATATGATCAAGTCGATGATGCCACTACTGAAAGGAAGCAGAAGCAGAGAGAGCATGTGAAGACGGGTGTGGGGGAAGCGGAAGGAACACAAAGCCAGTCTAGCTCCCAAAGACCCTGAGACTCACAGTGCCAAGAGCCAGTGCAACCAGAGCCTTGGTGCAACGATTCTGGATAAAGTAAGAGTCAACATCAAGAATAAAGAGCAACCAGAATTAGTAAGCTGAGCAGCGGAAAAGCGATTCATGGTAAGGCGGGGGACATGAGAAACATTTGGAACAAAAAAAGACGGGTTAGAAAGAGTGTCACAGCTAGCAACAGGAAGAGGTGTGCCATCCGTAGTGAATACATTGACAGGACAATCGAGAGATCAAAGAGAAGACAAGGCGGAAGAATCAAAAGACATGTGAAAAGAAGCTCCAAAATCCATAACCCACGAAGATGTACATGTGTAGGCGGTGGTGGCTCAGTGGTGGAAGCAGCAGTCATAGAGCCTGCAGTAGCCGTCAACGAAGAAACAGAGGAAGCAGGTAGACGCTTGAGCGATACAATATCCAGCTCAGTGAGAGAGGGAGTCGAAGAAGAAGCCCGAGACCCAGTAGAAGAGGTGTGCCCACTGTTGTTGCGCATGTACCGCTGCTTCTTGTGACAATCAGACTTTGGGTGACACGGCTTCAAGCAGTTGCCGCAGTAGGTGCGGAAGCGAGGTCACCCTCTCCTCCCAAAAGAAGGGCGGCCTAGCCACCCCACCCCCCCCCCCCCCCCCCCCACACACACACACACATAGGACGTGGGTAGGAGCGGTGGAACAATGGGGCGAGCAGACGACATCGGACCAGCAGGCGGCATAGCAGGAAGAGCTCGAACAGCTAGCACAAAGGGAACCTCAAACAAACAAACAAACAAACAGAGCGGAGGCGTGTCGGTCTCCTCAGCAAGAAGCTCTAAAAGTACCTCCGAGATAGGAATACAGCCACGAGCAACAAGTTAGCCTGACGGGTCACAAATCCTTACGAAGCCGAGACAAGAACTCAAAGACACGCTAAACTCCAAGTCTGACCTCACGGTCTGGCAGCACGGGTAGCTACCGCAAACAGTGGTGCAAAGGGAGGCAAGCTGACGCCAGTGTGGAGAACTCATCAATAGTGAAATCACCCTGCTGAAGAGCATGCTCATGACGTACCACGGATAAGTAGATAGCATCACCAGAGGGCTGATAGCACTGACGAAGGTAAGACCGCATCTCCGTAAGACCCATAAACTCAAAAGCAAACTGAGGTAGAACACTAAAAGTGAGAACAACCGATGCACGAGCATCCTCATTGCACCACTGAGTGTAAACAGCCAGAGAATCGTGGTAGGTGGAAAGAGCATCCGTGAAATCTGATACCTGTTGATCGTAAGCATCAACCGCAGCATCATCAGCTGACTTGGCTACATCTCTATCAGCATGAGAAGCGTCGGCGGCAAGAACCGGTGGCGCCGTGCAGAGTCGAGCAGCAGCGGCGGTGGCCTGACAACCTTGATTTCGAGTAGAGGAGAGAGAAAGAGGAACAACTCGGATTGGAGCAGTGGATGAAGGAATTGACCACCGGCCAAAAGAACTAGCGCCGGTGGCGGCGGTAGAGGTGGAGTAGGCATGGAGTTGCTCGTGAGAAATGAGCATCTAGTATACGTAGGGGCCAAAGGCCAATATATATGTACATGTGAGGCAGAAGTGTGGGAAACCCCTTATACAATGAGGATATACAGAAAAGGTGACTATACATGTCTAACATAGGCCACATGTTCCAAGTCATCATAGGTGGGCCATATGGGTCAAATCAGAGATCATATATACATATATATCGCTCAACAAAGGGATCTTCAGATGCATCTAATTTTAAAAGTTTCTATGTAAGAAAGCTTGTGATATACTACCAGGTGTCACAGTTTAAGATAACTGGTCACAATGCTTTTATTTGGTAATACAAGATGTCATTCTATTATAATCGAAGATCATCTAAAGCCAAATACAAGGCAATGGCAAACCTCCAAATGATCTTTAGAGAGAATCTTTCTTCTGACTGCGAGACATCTAAACATCATAACCATTCAAACCCGTAAGTAAGAAAACTTAATGAATGGTCAAGGAACATAATGAACAACCTTTTTACCTTTCCAATATTTCTTCTGATTCCTTCAAGTTTCCGATGCTCTGAAGAATAACACTTAAGTTTTTAGCTGCCCTTGTGGTATACAATGAATCCCATCCCTATCACAGTTCAACAGATATATTTCAGTGGCTTTCATAGAGGTGATTCGTGATAGGTTTGGTCAAGAGTGTGTGTCACTGTCCCCTTTCCTTCTTTGCTTCTAGCTTTTATATTGTTTCACCAATGTTTTATCAGAAATACTATGGACTGCCAGTTGGACTAAAAACTCACGGAATATGTGACAGGGACAATATCTTATAGAATTTCTACTATGAAATGTTAATGGGTGGTCCATCATTGCTACAATATGTTGTGGTAGAATTTCTACCAGTTGAAATGTCAATGATCACCATAATTTGCACATTAAGGATTCTATTCAGCTGAGTTTCTCTCTAGCTGACTGGTCGAACTTTTCCTCTAGCTTGTGTTGATACCATGGAGTATATGTATATAATGGGACAAGAGCTGAGATGAGATAATGCTGCACCAGTGCTTCAGTACACTTTACTGTGGAAGCAATTTACTTCCTTGCTAGCTTCTATATATTGGAACTTGGGGAATGAGTGAAACATTGTCCCCCCAGCTCGCCACCCCACCCAACCTTGAATTAACAAAGGGTAAACACGACGTGTGTTTACGGCAAAGATAATAAAGAACTCTGCAATAAAATCTGTGAGATTAACTCAAGCCCCAATTTAAGAACTATACTATGTTCATGATCAATTTCGCACGAGAGACACTGAAGAAACAACATAAGAATAAAGCTATATGGGCATACCTCTGAAAGCTCCATAATTTGTAATATCTTCCTTTGCAAATTTTCAGCTTTAGCCAGTCGCCCTGACTTCAATAACTCCTAAAAAAGGCACATTAAACACGATCAAAAAATGCACATGGGTATAAAGTAAAATCACAAACTAGGATCACAAAACAGAACTGGAAAGAGCATGGATAAGAGTAAAGAGATACATAGTCATTGCTAAGAATTAAAAAGATTGACCAACAACCACAAGTTTTTAAGTTTAATATGTCACTATCTCCAGTCAGATAAAGAAATGTTTTCAGCAAGGCAAATTTAATTTAGAGAAAGTTACACAAAGGTCCCTAAACTTGAAATGCAACTTGAGATGTTCTAAACCTGTAGCAGAACTGCCTTAGGTTCCTAGACCTGTGTGAATTGTCTCTGACATTTTTTTTGACACTAAGTAGCTAAAAACTATGATGTGGTAGTTTAGAGGTGTGGACATCGTTATATGAATGATATATGACACACGTTGGGTTATGATGGGTTTAATTTGACAAATTGTTCAGGTGCAGCAGTTAAATGGTTGTGTCGATTAATACCAATTATCAATTGGTGAGATTGAGGATAATTGAATTGGATTTCATGACATGCAATGATTTATGCTAGATCAGTAACATCAATTCACTGTTAAACAACATTTTTCACAGGGGCCATTGCTTTTTATCCAGTCCTGGAGAAACTAAGAATTATGTATAAAAAGAACTTAGCATAACTAACTTTTGGGGATACTTTTTAGGTGTCATCTAGAATTTTCCACTATCTGCCCCACCCCTACATTGTCATTCCAACTGATTGTAGTAGCCATGCTAAATATTGTACTAAAAGAATCCACCATCCATGAACCTTGAAAGCATGGAATGATAAATGACATACCTCTAAATTAGACACTTGTTTTTCGAGAAAACGCAAAAGGTTTGCGTCCCGTTTCAATGAAAAGGAAGGAGAGTTTTTACAAGCCTAGAGAGGCCGAGTACAGGGGTTTAGATGAATGCAATCAGTGCACATCCCAAGTGCTCTAAATTAGACACTAGCCTCATGCTTGGACAGATAAACCTGGGCAGGCTGCCCCTCTCCTTCCTGCACCCCATCTCCAAGGTGAAGATCAAATTGTGGTTTTGCTCGCCATGTTGCATTGTTGCCGCCTTGTGCTTTTTTTTTTAATATGCAACTTTGGGCATACATGGCATGCGTTTGAACAAGAAAAAACACCATATTTTTTAATAAACGTCAACACAGTAGAAACCCCCGATGCATAAGTATGGCAAGCCTAGTGGTTTATCGAGAGCTAGGGTATCTTTGATAGTAGGTGCTTACCGAAGAGAGAAAGCCCATTTTTTGTATGCACATGGGTGATTCGCCAAGTCCAGCTTCCTAAGTTAATCCTATTAAACCCTTTAATACACAGAAAGAGATTAAAATCTTCTCTGAAATAGTAACATACCTCCAGTATCCTAATAGATTCTCGGATTATAGCTTCTACCTCATTTCTTTTTCTTTGTTGACTTAATGCCTAGGAACAAGAAAATAATGGTTTAACCTTTTCTGTCAAAGTACAATTACAGACATTTCTGAAGAGAACTGGTAAAATGAGGGAAATGCTCAATAAAACACAGTTGAGAGTGAGGTGAAGAATAGGCTGTCAAATATATTCAGGCTCAAAAAAATGTTTGGCTCGATCCGTTATAGTCTCCGCTCGAGACCTACATAGGCACTATCTGGGGAACTGCCCATCACCCACCTGGGGACCCCCTTGCCACTCACCGTGGCACAACTGCAGCCGCTCGTCGATCGAATTGCTGGCAAGCTCCCCTGTTGGAAGGCCTACCAGATGAATAAGGCTGGGCACCTGGCCTTTTGAAAGTGGTGCTAGGGGCACTTCCCACCCACCAACTCATGGTGCATGCCCCGCCCAAGAAGACACTCAGGCCAATTGAAATGGTAAAGCACGGATTCTTTTGGGCTGGCCGTGCCGAGGCCAATGGTGGCAATTGCCACGTCAACTGGCGCCGCATCTGCCGGCCGATCCCGCTTGGTGGCCCCGGGGTTCACGACCTGGAACGAACCGGCCTCGCTCTGCGCCTGAGATGGATGTGGTTCGCGCGCACTGATTGAAACAGGGCTCTGGAGCAACCTTGATCTCCAATTCTCGGCTGAAGAATGCGGCCTCTTCTTCGCATCCACAACGATGCTGCTGGGCAACGGCGCCAGCGCTCTCTTCTGAGAGGACCGCTGGATTGAAGGCCACATTGTTTGCGAGATTGGCCCCTCTTGTACGATTGCATCCCGAAGAGACACGGGAAATCCACGACGATCGCGGATAGCCTACATGAACACAGCTGGGATCATGATATTCATGGGGCTCTGGGCATACATGAGTTAGGCCAGTACCTGCAACTATGGAACATCATCGCCTCGCCCGTCGAGATGACCCCGACAGGCTGCAATAGAAGTGGACGGCGCATGGTGTCTACTTGGCTAATTACCAGGACTCTACTTCATCTCCCCCTGGAAGCTAACCTGGAAGAGCTGGGGCCCTCCGCGCATCTTTCACTGGCTCACTGATCTCGATCGCTGCTGCATGGCAGATCGCCTCGCCCGTCGAGGCCTGCCGCACCACGTTATCTGTCCGCTGTGCGATCAGGCACCGGAAACTATGCGCTACCTGCTCCTTGCCAGGCACCGACGGGGAACTCCGCCTCTTTGCTAGAATGGTGGATTGCTGTAAAGGCAAGGCACTCCCAAGCCAATGCATAAGGGGATCGCCTCCAAGACCCTGCTTGTGCCGTGGCTGATCTGGAAACAGAGGAACGCCCCTATGTCTTCAAAAACGCCCAACCCTCCATCAGCGCCACCACCGATGCGATCAAGGAGGATGCTAGGCTATGGGTCAGGGCAGGTGCTCAGGGGCTTATCGATGACTTGGTACATCCACTGATTGTAATTTTTTCACTTTTCTGGCTGTAATTGAACTCCTACCTTTTCAATTCAATGAAATGAAATGAAATGCACAGGTCCTATGTGCTTTCTCGGAAAAGATACTCAATGAAAACATTTTCCTTTCCTCTCACCTCAAAGCCAGTTGGGCTCATGGACTAGTTTAGCTAGGTGTGTGCACATTGTATCTAGGTCGGGGCCTAGGAAAGGAAATACATAGGATATGTTTGGTTGGTGTCCAAAACCAACCTTACCAATTTTTTTGTCATAATCTGCTCTTTGTTTGGATGGTTGCCAAATTTTAGGCATGCCCATGCGACTCAAGTTCAGCTTTGTTCTCAACACTGGCCTCATGGGCAAGCAAAAGCTTAATGAAATCCAGAGCTCCTGCCCCGAGAAAGATGTCTCGAAAAAATGAGAGGGAATATATAGAACAGTATAACTTATACAGCAACGGAGCATTTGTACCTTGGCAAGAAGGTACATTGTATTTGCATAATCTGGGTGACCAAGCCCGATAACACGTCCTTGTATCTGCATGACAAGTTAAAATTGATGGGCTAGAACCACAAACCATAAACTACCTAACCCCAAAAAAAAAATCAGTCAAGTATATTATTTCTGAACAAAAGCAAGCACACATAATTTCTAGACAGATCAGTAAGTGACATGTATCACTAAGAAATATTTTCCGATATTTGATGATTAATGAAAACAAATAAAGCTGAAGTAAACAGCATACTACAGAAGGGAAAAGGACACTACTAGCCCTTCTTGGATGAAATATTAATACAGTATTCACAAGGAACAATAGCCAAAGTTTTTAGTCATACACAAGATCAACTGATTCTTGGTCATGCTGGCCTTCAACATCGCATTGGAAGAGTTTTTGTACACGTCATAGAATTGCATGCATATACTTTAGTGCTTCTCATGTACATATCATTGATTTATATGCACATATTTTATAGTGCTTTGTCTACAGGGCCATGTTAAGAGGGGTCGTGGTAGACCAAACTTGACCTGGGAGGAGTTTGTTAAGAGAGATCTGAAGGATTGGAACATCACCAAAGAACTAGCCATGGACAGAGGCGCGTGGAAGCTAGCTATCCATGTGCCAGAACCATGAGTTAGTTTCGAAATCTTGTGGGTTTCACCTCTAGCCTACCCCAACTTGCTTGGGAATGAAAGGCTTTGTTGTTGTTGTTGTTGTTGTTGTTGTTGTTGTTTCTACATGGCCATGACACAAATAACGATATATTTTACTCATGGTTTGTCATGTCTGTTTATGTACCATGTGTCAAACAACAAGTAATTATACATGGCCAGATAAAGTAGTGTACTGTTTTAGTCAAATGGTGTAATGCTGATAATCATAATCTTGGTGGCAAAGTGACACATATGAGATTCCAATAACATATGTCAAACATGGAAAGAAAAAGGAGGCCAGAGAATTAACGTTCATTACCTTCAGAGCACGCTGCAAAAAGAATCAACAGAAGAAGGAAATGATATAAGCAAGTTTAAATTGAAAAAACACATACATAAACAATAGAAAATTAATACAATAATTATAATGAGAATTAAAATGGCTAAACATGTTTTTTTCCTTTCAAGATGCAATTGTAAACTATTGCTCCATGAGCAGTTTCTTTAGTCGATATGTGCACATGCTCAGAAGGAGCACAAATGAGTATAGTCATGAGATCTTTTGCAGTGTTGGTATGTTATGTTTGTTTAAGAAGCTTTATGATTTATAACAATGCTACGTTCCTTTGAGAAATCCTTTGATTGCTATCTCCGATTTTCCTCCTCCAGGAAAGTTGGAATGGGATGCTGCACATTATTCAGCTTTATAAAGATTATTGAAAATTATCTCCATCATTGCTCCCAGCAGGATTGAAGAACTACATATTAAGGTAAGCAACAAAAAATGGTACTGTTCTGATATATTCACTCCCTGCGAACTGTTACGTTTTCTTCCTAGAAGAGTAGGGGAGAGCCCTACTGAGCTATTACATGGCATTTCATTTAAATCTTGTCACACATTATACAATAACATTTGCAAAAAGCATAAGATCTGAACTTTAGAAGATTCATGAGGTAACAGCAGGTACCTCATAACATGTCTGGGCTTGATCAAACTTGCGCTGATTATCATAGAACTGCCCAAGAATATTCAAATATGATCCAGACCTACAAGAGTCATGTAAAGTATCTTTTAAGCAATAAGAAATTACAGTAGTTCTCCAACGCAGGGAATTTAGATGAAACATTGTATGCATTGACTAGTGCGATCAATCATGCATGCACACACACAGGAAAGTGCACACCGTTCTTCAGCTCACCAACAATAGTACACACTGAGAAGGCAGGGATGCATAATATGTACAATGTAATGGAGAAAATAGCATGTCACCTATACTGTTATTCAACCCTAAACAGTAACTTTTGCCCCTGAGACAGAACACAATATAGTCCAAAACTCAAAGTACCGAATATCGTCAGGTCCATATAATTGCACCAGCATTTCAATTGCTTCAGCATATAATGGCTCAGCTTTCTCAAGCTCTTCTTTTATTCCATAAAGTACTGCCTGCAAAACTTAGGATAGTATTTAAAACAGGGAACAAAAAGGAATGTTGCTTCATGCAAGACTAGTATTAACTATTAAAGGAGGTTTATGAAAGCCTACGAAAAACATGGCTGGCCTATTTAAATTTGTAGACAAAAACCATTTGAGAGTCACGGTGTGAAATGCAGTGGTGTACGAGGGATTTGGTACAATATGGTTAGACCAATAAAATATGTATCCCGTATGGTGTATTTAAATTTTTGGCCAGTTTGGCAATAAGAAAATCTCTCCCACTCGCGTAGATAGCCCGATTTCGTCTGGCGCGGCCCGCACAATATTACGTATGGTGCGCCCAGCCCATGCCCCCTCCCTCACCCACAATTGGGAGCCACGCGGGACGCCACGGACCCCGACAAGGCGGGCGCTGTCATTGACAATCAAGGCATTCATAGCATCGCATTGGTTTCCCAGCTAGGCGCAGCGAGGCGTCTCTTCGCCTCTGCGGCGAGGCCTACGTTAATGTAGGGTGTGTCCTTTCAAGCGGTGTTACTACCCACCGCTCTCTGGCGCTGTTAAAAGCCTCGCCTCGTCGCGCCGCGTCGTCCTCACACTCCCCCGCACCTCCACTCACACATCTCTCCCGCCACGAAACCCTAGCTAGCTACACCACAGCCGATGTATAACAGCTAGCGTCACAGGGACGGAGCCGCAGCCAATGGCTTTGGGCCGCGTACGCTGTTGCTCAAAGAGACCACAGCGCTGCGCGGGACCAACTACCCGGCGATGTCCAATAGCGCCCTCCCAACAACTAGGCTCCCTCCGTCAGCGGCATCCCCATGCCGCACGCGTCGACGCGTTGGAGCCATGACTTCTGCGCAGCCGTCATGGGCCACTACTGGAGGGAACTCACCTTGGAGTAGCGCGACGATCCCGAATGGGCGCCGGACAATGTGGAGCGTTGCGAGGCGAAGTTCCGCGTCTCCACGACGAGGAGATGGCACACTCGAACGGGCCAAGTCCGGCGCTGATGGACAAGACCGTTCATAGGCGCGAGGCGTTCTAGGGCGTGCCTAGGCGCACGCTCCGCGGCGTGATGGCACACATCCAAAACCACGGCGAGCGCTTGCTCGCCCTCCGCCGGTGTTCAGGGCTCCTCCGGCCCCTCAGCACCGCGCATGCCACAAGCGCTGCTCATGCCCAAGAACGAATCGGATAAACCGAGTCGCATGAGGCGCGACATCTCAATCCACGAGCACGCACCTCCTTCGCCAAAGAAGGTGACGCAGAAGAAGTTGTTGCCGTAGCTGCTCGCCACGCTGCCGCACGTTTGCGGCATCGCCATCCAAGAGCACATGCCTCCTTCGCCGAAGAAGGTGAAGCAGGAGAAGCTATTGCCGCAGGTGCTCACCATGATCCAGTCGAAAGAGGACTTGCGCGACCTAGATGCCGGCCCCGACGAGATTCCGGGGCTCAACGCCGTGATCGAGAAGTCGCGCAACGTCGTCATGGTGCTGCCTGTGTGTGGTCTCTAAAAGAGCACGCCAGGGCAACCTGGCGTCCCTACCTCGACCTCACCGACGACGACGACGACAGCACAAGGCCTAGCGGGGTAAGTCGAAGGACAACGAAGTCGTCCCGGGGCTGCGTGTGTGTGGTCTCTAAAAGAGCACGCCAGGGCGACCTGGGGCCCCTACCTCGTCCTCACCGGCGATGATGACGGCACGAGGCCCAGTGATGTAATGTCGGAGGACAACGAAGAAAGCAGCGCTGGGAGCAGGGTGAAGGCCGAGGCCAGCTAGGAGGACTACATCCCTACGGGTGGCAGTAAATTAGGTTTAATTTTTTAGTTTATCAAAAAAATTGTTCAAACTTGTAAATTTTCCTAAGTGTTTGAATGAATTTCGTGTTTGAATCTTGTTTAAAAGTGCGGAGAGACGACCCCAATAGCACATCTCGTCCGAACGGCCCCAATAGCGTCGGCCCAGTGCTGTTGTCGGACGCTATATAGGCGCCGCTAATGGAGATGCTCTAAATATGGTGTACCAGGGACTGTTTAGTTCAGTGTCACCTTGTCAAACTTTACCCCACATTTATTGCCAAACTGAAATAGATTAGACCAATAAATTTTGTGTCCCACTTTAGCATTGCTCAGAGAATCTGCCACACATTGTGTGTCCATGGCCTACATGACTGGAAAAAGGAATATTGTCTAATGTGTAACTACAAATGAAACCCATACGTAACTTGGTCAAACTTGAGTTAACTGGGCCAAAACAAAGTGTAGTGATGCTTCATGTTTGGCTATGGACCAAAACAGGCCCTAAGACTCATAATTTAGCTGATGGAGTTAACTGGGTACTGCACTTCCATTCGTCAGAAAGGAAAACAGAATTCCACTTCAATCTTCAGTTCATAGTCAATAGCAACACTTACCAAGTTGTTCAGAGCTGATGCAACATGTACATGTCTCGGTCCAAATCCTTCTTTAGCTTCTTGTAGGGCTGTTTTGAATAACTTCTCCGCTTCATCTACTTTTCCCTAGAAAGAATGCAAAAGGATATAATAGGATAGTAACAACTGTGGCTTGCAGTATGAATGAATAGTAGGAGTAACTACAGAGACACCCCTCCTTTCCTCCGCTAATACAGTCATACTCAAAGCAACAATAAGGTGTTAACAACTTGTAATCCACATGGCATATGGTCCAAACAGTCATACTTAATGCAAATGTTTAATAGTTGCATGATTTACTAAGTGAAGCAATTCTTGGAAATGTACTTACGAGAAGTTGCTAAACTCAAACTTTGGAGCAATAACAATCCAAATATAGTAACAAATTACCATCCAGTTTCAGTATATCAACATCAAAACAGCATAGTTTAATGGAAGGCTGAACCTTCCAGTTCCACATGGTTAAACGAGGAAAGTGAAGGGCTGACCCTCATAGTAAGAGTTGTAACAGGTAACCCAAAAGGTTTGGACCAAGCAGGTTATATGAAATTTGGTCAGCATGAGGGTACTAAGCACTAGAGTTGTTCTCTCTAGGCTGTGATGTATCAAGATGATTGTGGTCAAGTTTTGCATCATTTTTGGGGAACACACATAAAAAAGGGAATTATGTTTGAACGAAGGGGAAAACTATAATACAGTAGTAACTTTTTTCTCAGAAAGATAAGTCCAAAACGTGGTTCAGATGAAGCCAAGGATAATTGGATACTTGCTTTTCGTAAACAATCCTCGGCCTTATCAGTGCAGATTCTCCATTTGATCGTGTGTTCATCTGAGATCGCTAAACCTCCTTCGGTACGACGTAGACCACTATCATTCGCCTCAGATTGCTCACTTGTAGCTGCTGGAGCAACCGAATCATCCTGAGCCAATACAGTGTTGCTGCTCAGGCCAAGAAAAACAGCTGCAACAATAATAAAGTAAGGACTGTCAATGATATCAAATATGAAATTCATTTCGTTAAATTACAAAGTAGAATGGAGAAATTTGGCCATGATTAGACAATTGGTAGAAGGAAATTCTAACAAGAAAAAACTAAGCGTCCTTTAGGCATTACTATGGTATCGATTAGCTTGTTTCTCAATCTAGCAACAAGCTAACCTGCTCTCAACCTTTTGTTTTCCCACCTCGTCCAAATGCTGGGTTGGCATATGGCATGCCCTTAGTAGGAAGTGACCAGAGGGGCTCTTCCCCCTCCGGCGTCATTTTTAGTACGAAGTGACATGTACTACTATTTCAGATGCTCTTTGCCCAACATCTACCTTACCAAAATTTTGCTAAATTGTGCAACGGCCAAGCAGTATGCAATGCATGAAAAGGAGAGGGCGCATATGCGGAGATGATACCTGCTGGCCCAATCAGCATAGCGCCATACGTAGAACCCTTTGTTTATCCCGTAGGATCACTAGTCTAGATCATTACCGGTAGAATAGATCTATGAGGAGGAGGGCTAGTACCTTCTCCTTGTGCGGACGAACTCGAGGTGCCGGCCATGGTGGAGGTGGCCGGCAATGGCAGTGAGTTGAGTGGCGGCGGTGCTTCCCGTGAGCACTGCGCTAACCCTAGATCGGAAGGGGATATCGGTGGGGTGACTGGCGGCGCGGTTAACCTCGTACTGCGTGCCCCGGCCCCCACCTCTTTATATAGCGCAGGTCACAGGGGCCCACCAACCATAAGAGGGTTGGATGCCCCCGATCAGGGCGCGAGTCAAAAGGGCCCGTCGAGCCGTTGGGCTCGATCAGGTGGAGATCAACATTCTCCCCCTTGATCTCAACTTTTACTTTTAACTATGTTCTTTTCACTTTACTCGTTTCATCACGGATTGATGCGCAGAGCGTGTTTCATCGTCACAGCTCTATTGCTGATAGAATCAGATAGCTACAACACATCACTCTGTTTTGAAACAAATTCTGTTTCTTTTGGGCCTCTCATGATTTAGGAATCATAGGCTTTCCTTAAACCCATGCCGGCTACGTGTTCCACGAACACAGTGGGTGGTAAGCCTTTCGTAAGCGGATCCGCAAGCATATCCTTTGTCTTATATGCTCGAGACTTATAGTTTGATCCTGGATTTTATCTTTCACAACATAATACTTTATCTCTATTGGTTTGGTAGCATTACTCGACTTGTTGTTGTGAGCATAGAATACTGCGGGCTGGTTGTCACAGTACATCTTTAGTGGTTTGTCAATGCAATCTACCACTTTCAAGTCGGGTATAAATTTCTTTAACCATATCACCTGCCCTGTGGCCTCATAAGCTGCTATAAATTCTGCATACATCGTGGACGATGCAACTATTGACTGTTTGGAGCTTCTCCACGAAATAGCCCCTCCAGCGAGAGTGAACACGTATCCTGACGTGGATTTTCTATCATCTTGTCTCCCGCAAAATCTGCGTCTGAATACCCTCTTATCTCTAGGGAATCAGATCTTCTGTATGTTAGCATGAGGTCCTTTGTGCCTTGCGCATAACGCAATGCTTTCTTTGCCATTTTCCAGTGCTCTGGGCCTGGATTCTCTTGATATCTACCGAGTACTCCGGTGATAAAAGCTAAGTCAGGGCGAGTGCACACTTGTGCATACTGTAAGCTTCCAACAGCCGAAGCATATGGTATCCTTTCATTTGATCGATCTCGTACTGGTTCTTGGGACATTGGAATTTCCCAAAACTGTCGCCCTTGACTATAGGAGCAGGTGTGGCACTACTCTTATGCATATTATACTTTTTAAGAACCTTTTCAAAATATGCCTTCTGCGATAGTCCTAAAACTCCATTTTCCTATCTCGGTGAATTTCTATGCCCAAAACATATGATGCTTCACCAAGATCTTTCATATCAAAATTTGAGGATAAGTACTTCTTTGTTTCTTGTAGTAGACTAACATCACTGCTAGCAAGCAAGATATCATCCACATACAAGATTAGGAAAATATATTTCCCATTTTTAAACTTTGCATAAATGCAGTTATCCTCAACATTCTCTTTAAATCCAAAACTTTTAATTGTCTCATTAAACTTTAGATACCACTGTCTAGAGGCTTGCTTTAATCCATAAATGGATTTCTTCAGGCGGCATCCCATATCTTCCTTGCCTTCCATGATAAAACCCTTGGGTTGTTTCATGTAAACATTTTCTTTTAAATCCCCGTTTAGAAATGCCGTCTTTACATCCATTTGATGTAGCTCTAAATCAAAATGTGCAACTAGTGCCATTATGATTCTGAAGGAATCCTTACATGAGACTGGTGAAAATGTCTCATTGTAATCTACCCCTTCTCTTTGTGTAAATCCTTTTGCCACAAGTCGTGCTTTATACTTTTCTACATTCCTTTTGAGTCATACTTAGTTTTGTATACCCATTTAGCCTACTGTTTTGGCTCCTTTAGGAATATCTTCTAAGTCCCAAACATCGTTGGAACTCATCGATTTCATCTCTTCTTCCATTGCCTCCACCCACTTCGATGAGTGAGGGCTTCTCATGGCTTCTTCATATGAAGTGGGATCACCTTCCATATGAGCTATTTCTGTATTGTAAACTTTATAATCAGTAGAAATAGCTGATTTTTAGCTCTTTTAGACCTTCTAAGGGTCTCATTTTCTAAGTGGCTGCTGCACCTCCCTTTCATGCTCAACAACGGGTTCAGTCGGCTCCTGACGGACAGGTTCCGGATCTTCACCCATAGTTGTCACGGGTGGAGTTACAACAGGTGCTTGCACCTCAACCTCAGGAATTGTCGGTGCAGGTACAACAGGTAGTGCGAAAAATGGCTCCTGAATCATCGGAAAAGGTACACACCCTCTTCTCCTCAAGATCAATTTTCCGAGCTACCATGCTCCCCCTCATCATTTCGTCCTCTAAGAAGACTGCATGTCTCGTTTCTACAAACTTTGTGTATCTGTCTGAACAGTAGAAACGAAAACCTTTTGATCTATCAGGATAGCCAATGAAGTGGCAACTGACTGTTTTGGGATCTAACTTTGCAATATTTGGATTAAATACTTTGGCCTCAGCTGGGCTCCCCCACACCTGAAGTGTTGTAGAGAGGGTACTCTTCCTGTCCACAACTCGTACGGTGTTTTGGGCACCGACTTGCTTGGTACTCTATTGAGAATGTGAATGGCGGTTTTAAGCGCCTCCATCCATAATCCCAATGGCAAGGTGGAGTAACTCATCATGCTGCGCACCATATCCATAAGTGTACGGTTACGCCTTTCAGCTACTCCATTTTGCTGAGGGTCGCCCGGCATTGTATACTGGGCCACTATGCCAGTCTCCTGTAAGAACCTCGCAAAAGGTCCAGGGACTTGGCCATATGGAGTGTGCCGACCGTAGTACTCCCCCACGGTCAGATCTCACTATCTTTATTCTTTTATCATGCTGATTTTCTACTTCAGCTTTGAATATCTTAAATTTATCCAACGCTTCAGACTTTTCTTTGATTGGATAAATATAACCATATCGGGAGTAATCATCTGTGAATGTTATAAACGAGTCATAGCCATCCACACTTTTCACAGGAAATGGTCCACAAATGTCAGTGTGAATGATTTCTAGTGTTCCTGTACTTCGGTTTGCACCCTTTTTGATTTGTTTTACATACTTTCCTTTAATGCAATCTATGCATTGTTCTAAGTCTGAGAACTCTAATGGAGGAAGAATTTCATTTTTAACTAGACTTTCTATTCTCCCCCTCGAAATATGGCCAAACACAGTGCACAGTGCATAATTTCGATGAGTCATGAGTTCTCTTTCTTTTCTTTTGTTCTTTATCCGGCGCGGAAACATGCTCATTCACTTTACACACAGAATACACTTTTTCACGTAGGGATAATAAATAAAGCTCATTGTGAAGTAAAGCAACACCCACATGAGTATTATTACACCATATGGCACACTTGCCATGTCCAAAATAACATTCATAATTATCTTTGTCCAAACGTGAAACACTAATCAAGTTTCTGTGTAATGAAGGAACATATAAAACATCTCTAAGCAGGATCGTGAATCCATCAGCTAACTCCAGGGAGATGTCGCCGACAGCTTCAACGTCTGCTTGACTCCATTTGCAACTTCAATGCATCTTTCGCTTCTTTGCGTAGTCCGCGTCGAATGGAATCCCTGTAATGAATTTGCAACATGAACAGTTGCACCTGAGTCAATCCACCAAGTAGATTTCGAAAACTGTGTATACAAGGATTCATTTACAAAGGAAACAATGTTGTTACCTTCTTTGCCATTATGGACTTTAGCCAAACAGGACAATCTTTCTTGTAATGCCCAGTCTTCTTACAGTGAAGACATGTATCTTTGTCCACTCGAAGAGACTTCTGCTACAGAAATGAACTCAAGTCCGAAACAATCCCGCACCCCCGTTCGTCTCCTCGTCCCGTTGATATCCTGCCGCGTATCAATCTCACGCCACATCGATCACCAAGACTGCTACTCCCCTTGTAGTACTTCACTTGTTCTTCATTGATGAAATGTTAAATTTCTCTGTAGGTCTACACCAGCAAGCTGATTCCACTACGAATACTCAAATTGCGATGCCAGCAACTTCTGTTACATCATCCATTTACAGTGGCGATTCTCAGGGACAAAGACAGCCTTAAAACGATGAGGCTCCGACAGTGCAATTGGACTTTTCCAGGATCAGGTGGTTCCCAGACCAATTCCTGCTAAAAATAAGAAATGCAAACTTGAACCATATGCCCACTTCTGTGCCAAAACTATAGTACCTTTTACATATATCCATCTGCATGTTACAAAATGTGTAAAGCGTGTCAAGGGCAGTAAGTAGTAGAATCCAACAGATACACAACAAAACTGTTGCTCCACTGAGCTTCAAAGCAAGGTATACGGGGCTACTCCAGCAAATCATTCATTCCCCATGATCATGTGTTATGAAGAAGAAACGTTCATAAGGCTTCGCTTCCTTTCAGGCAACTTCAACAAATGATCCACGCGTATCAATGTATCAGATCAGGCATACATGTTCTTGGAACAGCGGCGGCGCTCACATATCCGCGACAGACCAAAGATAAGCCTCTTGCTCCGTTGCTTGCTTATCGTTCTTTAGCTGATACATACCCTTCTCGTATCCTGGAAACACATGGGAATTCATTTACTGAAAGCTGACAGATCCATCGTGGCAAAGCACATTACAACTAAACCACAACATAAGATGCAATCATTTGCATGGCAAAATGCAAGACGAACTTGAAACCTGAACCAGCTAATAATGGCCAGAAGTTGCACAAGTTAAAAATACACATGATACGAGAGTTCATATAGAGCACTCTATAACTAATGAGTAATCGTTAGTTCATTACTTCCCAATTGACAGCCTTACTGTTAAAGGGTATAGTACAATTCTTTTGTTAACAGACTATCTTCAATGGCGAAATGATTACATTATCTGTTCAGGTCAATAAGACCCAGCTCACGTAAGTCAGGTGCATGGTTATGACAAACACAATATGCACACAAATGAATGAATGAACTGCAACAAATGTCTCAGAAACATGACAGCATGACTTTACAGTTTACAGCTATTGAGCAGGTTAAAATGACGTATTTTTCCTTGTCATCTACCAGTACCGATGCAGCAAACTAGCACACTCTCAAACAATCCTTGTGGTTCATTTGGTACCAGACTCTGTGCATACTAGATACACCACAGGAAGGTGTTCAATGTTTGTACAGAAAAATTAGGCCAAGCTGGTCTTTCGCCCAAGAGGCAGGTGATTGGATAACAGAAAGAAAAAAAAATGAATGAATTTGGAGGGCACATACCATTGCTGCGATCCACTCCATCCCAATGACGACCAGGTTTTATGCCATAACGGTTCGGAGGAGGATCTACGCCACGTTTCAGCCAGCTGTGAGCAGGCACATTTTGAGGAACTATAAAGCCAGATTCTTTCATCTTTTCATCATCTCCCAAGTCATCAGGAAGAAAATCCGTATCTCGCTGCAATGCATTAGCACACATCATCTACTAACCAGAAGATTCGATGGTTTCAATTAAACAACTCCAAATCAAAAACTGAAGTTACCTTGACAAGATGAGCCATAGGATCACCCCATCGGAGTCTTTTTTTCAGCATGGTATCGAGCTCAGGATCATCCCTACATGCAAACAAGCTCAACTTTAAATAATAGCAATGGCAATTACAAAACTTCACGTTCAATTGGACAAAAAAAACAGCACGGGAATACCAAAAACGTAGAGTACAGAACTTTATTAGAGATTGCACAAATTCCCAAATCAAGTCAACAAGGATCATGCACCAACTTCTCTTTTCATGCAAGTTGAATAACAAAAAGTACCTAGTTCGGGCAAATGGCTTGCTCTTCTCATCTTCAAGATCCTGCATTCTAGCCTCGGCTGCACGCTTCTGTACCAAACCTTTACCCCATTCTATGTGTTTTTCCTGCAAACAGGAAGAACATCAGTTACCGCACAATGTGAGCCTTATTCTCCAAAATGAGAATCTCCCAAAATGACACACTGTCGGGATAACAAAGTAGCACAAAACAAGGAGCTCAATATATATTATGTACTGCTAGATGTAACGTTGGAATTTTCATGCGCCAAAGTATTTTTAACCAGATACAACAAAAAGATGACTGCCAAAAATGCAAGAAAAAGAACATATATCTACCTTTGGTTTCTCGTCTCCCTTTGCCTTCTGTATGTCTTCTTGATTTATCCGTTTTCCTGGGAAATGTCACAAAAGTAATGTTGGCACCGGAACTTGGAATGCCTACATAGGTAACTGCCACCAAAATAACCAAAACATGATACGCATAGACATGGTGCACACCTTCCTTATCTCGGAATATTGTCTTTGCGCCTTTGCCAGTCATGGAAGGATCCTGAGCTGCGAACCTAAAAAACAAATATCATATAACATATTACAATCATGGCAAAAGAAGAAACATATGTATTCCAATACGTGAAGCATCACTCACTTGAGCTTCTCATCCTCCTTAATCTTTCTAATGTCCTCTTTAACTTCCTCTGCTGACATCAACCCGGCTCTCCTTGCCTCTTTTGGAGCTCCTTCCTTTCTACCCTTCCTTGGAGGAGAAAGGTCTCTCCCCTTACGAGGTGGAGACAAATCATCAGATGCAAATTTCTGACCCTTCCTTGGCGGTGAAATGTCGCCATCCCCCAGGCTTTGTCCCAAGTTTTTCCTTCTTGGGGGTGACAGATCGTCCAGCTGTGTCGAATCCTGGCACTTCCGTCTCCGTGGAGGAGAGATGTCCTCGGGATCCTTTGCATCCTGGCGTGTCCGGCACCGAGGTGGAGAGGGGTCTTTGCGGTCCTCCAAATCATGCTGTGTCCGTCGTCGAGGTGGAGAGGAGTCTTTGGGCTCCTCGGAGTCATGCCTCGTCCTTCGGCGGGGCGGGAGAGGTCTTGAGGGTCCTCTGAGTCATGCCTTGTGCGCCTCCGTGGTGGTGAGAGGTCCTGGGATTCCTCAGAGTCATGGCGAGCTCGTCTCCTTGGAGGAGAGTGATCTTCTTGCCGCCTGGACTTCCGCGGGGTGACGAATCGCCTCCCTCTGCTATGCCCTTGCCCTCTGGCGACGGTGTGTCACGCCGCCTTTGCCTCTGCCTGGGCAGCGAAAGGTCGGTCCCCACAGCACCTCCATGCATAGGCGAGGGCGTGTCGCGCCGCTGCCTTCGCCGCGGGGGCGAGAGGTCTTTCCTCCCGGCGCCGCCTCCCATCTCCGGCGACGGAGTGTCATTCCGGCCGCGGCGGGGAGAGCCACCTGGGACGGGCAGAGTGACCCAGCCGCTGCCATCGTTAGCGATAGAGTTGTAGGGCCGCGCCGCGCGGATGGCCTCCATGCGGCGCATCCGCTTGACCTCGATGTCTTCGTTCACCTGAGGCTTCTCGTCCCCTGCAGCCACCAAGTGCCCAATCACAATCAAAATCCACCGCGAATCCGGTAGGAACCTCGATTATATCAGGCTATATGGCTAGGGTATGTGAGATGAGATTCAAACCTGACGAAGCGGGCTCGTCCTCCTCGATCTGGACGGGCTTCTGCCACACGGGGTCCTCGTCGACGATGAGAACCCCACCCGCCGCGGGCCGGCGGCGGGGGCCTTGGACTTCTTCTTCTTCTTCGCCTTCTTCTGGTCGGCGGCGGCGGGGCCCGACTGGTAGCGCTTGAGGTAGTCCTTCATGGACACCGCCGCCCCGGATGTGGAGGCGGACGGCGGCGGCTGCTTCGTCGCCATGGATGGATGGATGGATGGCGGTGGCGGAACCGGGGGCGGCTCGACGGAAGGAGCGGGCGAGGCGGCACGAGGGCGGCGCCGGCGGTTGCTAGAGTTTGTTGTCTGCACGGTGGGGTCGGTCGCGGGAGACCACGGGTAACTGGGCTGGGGTTTCCCAATCTGTGAACCGACCTCACGTCTGCCCAGACCAACACCCATGTTCTGCCACGGAATGGGCCGGCCCAAGGAGGTGAGAACCTTTATCGGTTTTCTTTCTTTCAGATTTTTTTGTCATTCAATGTCAGTTTTAAATACTTCTTTTAGTTTTTCAGTTTTTAACAATGAGCTAAGTTGCTAACCTGACTTTGCGTATTGAAAGTACAAATGGAACAGTGGTGATATGCATTCTACGCAACATATATGGGAAATGTATGAAGCATAGGTGGGTCTAGTGTTCCTTGTTCCTCCAGCATGGGAGGTTGCCTAGGCTTGCGGGTGGCCCATCATCTTACCTCGAGTGTTTTTCATGATGATTTGAACGAAAATTAGCATCCTAAACATTTCGATATAGAGTTTGTCTAGGCTTCCGGAACGTTATTGGGTCTGCCGCGAGTAGGGTGTTCAAGTACAAACATTGTTATTGACAATGAAAGCAACTATACAAAAGATTAGAAGCATGGATATTTAGAAGTATCATTTTCGTGCTATCTCGACATAACTCAAACCTAGTGGAAGCATAGAAATCTGAAATTAGAAATTAGCAATGATTGCCTCCAAGATGTGGTTCCATGGTTTTATGATCTACAAACCAACTTCATCGACACTAATAAATGGTTTTGTGAGCTTACACCAAAATTGGGCAAAAACATGCTATAATTACCTGTTTTTAATAAAATGCAATATATCGGTGGAAGAATTGTACTTAAAGTAAGAGGAATAGTTGCATGGATTTGGGTGTGTTAACTTCTCGATTCCTCGAAAAACAGAAGATTGTGATTGAGAATATATAGGAGGGCCGAGAGTAGTTTTTTCTAACATAAATGGGCCAAGAATAGTTGAGAAAGTTGAGGATGCAACGAGGTGATTGTTTGTATTGCGGGTGAGCCCTCCCATATGGTTACGGGCACCATGGCCACAAACTGATGTTGGCCAACCAGTTTGCGGCACTATGGAAATAAAAGGCGCAATGGTGGCACGGAAGAATAGTTCGACGTGATGGAGGCACCGCAGAGAAGGAGGGAACGGTGCAATGAAGCAAGCCACATTAACAATGCATGTTAGTCATATACTAACACTATGCAAAAGGTGGCAAATTTGTAGACTATTTCTTTTCAGTTCGACATCCACACGTGGAGCAATAGCTCTTGACTGTCTTAGGGCTTATTTGGATTATGGAACTTTATAAACCTAGGAATAGGAAAAATACGGGATTGAGATATCACGTGAAGTGGATTCCCACGGGATTGTAGAACATATTTAATTATGCAATAGGTGTGTCTGAATGGTACATGAGAATTAAACACACAAAATTTGAGGATTGATGAGAGAGTAGAGAGAGATAGAGTGAAAGTCTATTGGACTTCTCAAAGAAAAAAAATAAAATGAGGTTTGTATTTTTTTTGAGAATCCTATGGAATGCGGGGACATAAAAATGGATTCGATAAGAATTTGGCTTCCTCATGTTAGGGCTGTTGTAAACCGGTGGAGACAGCTCGGTGTTTAGTCCAACCTCACCTAGGCAAGGGGAATACGACCAGATTATAAGGTAGAGTATCAATCGATGATCCAAAGGCTTTTTTGTAGGAAAAAAGTTCTTAGTATTCAAATTCTCCACACACAAAAAATTAAACTCCTATGTGTTTTTCTGAAAAGTTACTTTTTAACTCACAAAGGTGAAATTTGAGAAGACTCAGAGACCAGTTGAGAACAACAAGCGCAGAGTCAGTTGGTGTATGGAAGTCCCTACAATCAACGTTAGATGTTGGAATTTGAGCTGGGAGACAAGTTCAGATTGAGTTCCTCTCACTGGCCACTAGGCGCTAGCCAGGTTGCCCATTTTCAGTTGGGCGAGACCGTATGCCATTTTTTTTTTTTTTTGAACAGGGATAGACCCCGAAGGGTCTGGATACTGCATTAATAAGTCAACAGTGCATTACATTTTACATAGAGGACCTCACAAGAAACCAGAATAAGAAAAGAGTCCTCTACATTTTCACAACACACCCTGGACGAAGAAAGAGGAACGCAATTGGGTCCATCATCTTCTTCGCGCGCACTGAAGAACAGCAAGCTCGGGCGACAGCCCCCCACGCGAGAGCCGGGGACGAGACCACTTGACGCAGGATGGGAGAGAAGCGCCATCACACGAACTCGAGAGGGCCTCCGAAGGAGGTTGAAAAGAGCCTGTCGCAACACCGGCGACCAGGCCTGGAGCTGCTGCCTACCAGCATCTTGAGTCGGTGGCCAAACACCAGCCACCGAGATTCTGCTCCAAAGCGCAGTACCACAAGACTCCCGACCCCCTCCAGCAGGAAGATCTACCGCTCCAACACACCCCTCACCCTCGCCACCACGGCCGGCCACGAGGGGAAGCAGAGAGACAGAGATCAAACCGAAGAAGGCATATGGGTGCTTATTGAAGAGAAGGGATCCGCCATCGTCCTCTTCCACCACGGAAGCAGGAGCTCCGATGACGACCAGCTCCTACCGCACCTCAGCAGGAAGCTGGTAGAAATCCCCCGCAGACCTGAAGATCTCGGCACCATCCCCCCGCCCTTCTCCTCCTCCTCGCCTCCATGGCCGGCCAGGATGAGAAGCAACAACAGGACAACGCCGTAGATCAAAAGGGCACCGCAGATGACCTTATTGCGGAGATCCTCGAGACGCAGTGCATCGCCGCCAGCTCTGACCTCCAGAGCGTCTCCACCGGAGCACCACCTCGAGCTGCCCAGGATCCGGCCAAATAAATCCTGTGCTCTACTCCAAAACACAGCAAGCAGCCGAAAACAACAACTAGTATATAAACTACATGCGCCGGCACCTCTCCTCCGCCTCCCTCGACCGGCACCGCCGGCGAGTTTGGCCTTGGATCGGCCCGGCGCTCTCGAGTTTTCCTGGGAGAACCGTAGCAGGGGGAGAAGATAGGGACGAGGAGAAAGAGAATGGGAGTTCCGTATGCCGTTTCTGTCAGGTTTCGGGTCTTCGAGTAGGCGTGCCACGTGTGCACATGCCCTGTCGTCTCCTAGACTGTCGTGCGTACGTGCCTCTTCGCTCGCAGCGGCATCCCTCTCATTCATTCGTCTCCATGCATCTCGCGACCAAAGCCATATCAAACTCGTCCACGAGCACGCGCGCACCGGCCTGTATATATCCTTGTCAGTTGTCACTCGCAAAATCATCGCAACGATCTCTCACACCACAAACGTACGTACAGGAAGCTAGCATCGTTCGAGAGATCATCCATCCAGTACTGGATCCATCATCATCTCCTTTCACAGTGCACTCTAGCTCGATCGGCATGAGGAGTTCCGTGGCGCGCGCGCCGGCCGGAGCGGCAGCGGGAGCGGGCGCGACGGTGGCGGCGGCGCCGTCGGAGAGGCCGCGGCTGACGCGGCTGCTGGTGAACGTGACGGTGGAGCGGAGCCTGTGGCCGGTGCACCTCGTGCTGGGCGTCGACGCCACCGTGGCCGACCTCGCGCGCGCCGCCGTCGCAGCCTACGTCGCCGAGGGCCACAGGCCGCCTCTCCTCCCCGCCGACGCCGCCAAGGGCGTCGACGCGGCCGCGCGGTTTGAGCTGCACCTCTCCAAGTACTCCCTCGACGGTGAGACAGACAGAGGACCTCCTTCGTTTTTCTGAAGCTCTGTAATTCTGTATCCCGTGCCCTGTTTGTGATGGTGGATTCTTCATTTCTTGTGCAGCCCTGAGCCAGGACGAGAAGGTGATGGATCTGGGGTCTCGCAACTTCTTCCTCTGCGCCAGGAGATCGGCGTCTTGACTACTCTTTGATTCATCGCCGTGTCCGTAGCCTGCTGCAAAGACCGGCATGGCTGTGTCCTCTGCTTCCTCGCCTCTTCGGTGTGGTTTATACGGCGGAGTTTGATTCGGCTAGGGATTGATGTACGTGTCTGGCGTCTGGCCTCGATCAGACGTATGAGATGTATACACGTGTCGCGCGCTCTAGCGTGGTTCTCCGGCGCCATGAAGACTTGCTGCATAGTATAGCAAGACGATGTGAAAAAAGACAACATGATGAAAAGAGAAACATGCGAACAAGCCATTGCTGTCTTTTTTTCTTCTGATCTGATGAATAAACACAGAACACAGTCCAAATCTACAAGTTGAGACATCCTTTTGTGAACGGATGAAGTAGTTTTTTCCAAAAGAGGCCTAACCTGCGCTGTCACCCGCTGATTAGCTGAACAAGTCCAGTCCAGTCATTTCTTGACAGCAAAACGACAAAAGCGTTGCACCTCCATTCCCCCTTTGTCTTCTCCGCCTCCGGTGACTCTGTCGTCCCTCTACAGCGGTCTAACTACTGCTCACGGTCGGCACTCGGCAACACTGTCCCCAGCCGCCTCCTCCATCGGTCTGTCCGATCGCGGTCGGCTATCCCTTTAAGAACCACCTATTTTGTTCTCTCGTCCCTAAAGCCTCTCCCACCCTGAACCCTAAATATGTTTCTCACCGGAGTCGAGTATAGTGTAACACTATTCTTATTAAACTACATTGATGGTGTTTGGTTGCTTGTAGAATGTGTCACAAAGGGTGTCATTAATTATCTCATCACTAACCTCTCGTACACACTGGCGGATGTAGCGGGTGGGCAGGGTGGGCGGCGGCCCAACTAGAATTTTGAGAAAAAAAGGACCCCCCCAGATATGAAGCAGATTAGGCCCAATTTGGACTCTTGGCCCATTTATTTTTTTCAGCGCTAGCCTCTTCTCTGTCTCTGGACGAGACCTGTTGTGGCTGTTTCGCGAATCGATCTAGAGAGAGGAGAGTCCGCCATGGCGATGACCTAGCCCCTGCCCCTGCCCCGCCCCCGGCCGCCACCGCCCCGCCCCCACTCTTGTGTCTCCGCCGCCGGCCGACTCCTCGAGACGCCCGCCGCCGCCCGCCCTGCCCGGCCACCCCGCCCGCCGCCCGCCAGCTCGAGCTCGACAAGGGCCACCTGCCCACCCGCCCGCCGCCACTGTCACCAAGTGAGGACGCTCGTAGCTCTTTTGTTTCAGCCGCATGCATATGATGTGCTCGACGAATTGACTGTAATTGATTTGTCTCTATCTTGTTGACAGGGACGCAATAGTTACATGGGTAAGAAAGAATACCGGCTCACCAGTTATTAGGCTTCAGTCGACGGATTCGGCCAAGGAATTTCTCAAAAAGGGCCAGACATTTGCTATTGGCTTATTCAAGAATTACGAGGTATGTGAAATTCTGGATACGAACATATAGTTGCTTTTCAGATGACAACGTGGATTGAAGCTATAGTTTTTTGCTGGATCTAATTATAGTTTTGTTTATTTGTAGTAGGTTTATCATTTTTACTAATGGATTTTCATTTGCCCCAACCGAATAAGAATAAGCCCCAATTTGCTATGCATTGTGTAAATTGACAATTTCTTGTCTCCAACTAGCAACCAATTGACAATTTTTCTTCTAATTGTAGAATTCACTATGAAGAGAAATAGCCAGATTGCATCTCTTTTTAAGAAACATGAAGCTAAGAAGATGGTGGTAGAGGTAGATGATATGGGTGAAGCTAAGAAGCTAAGAAGATGTTAGAGCTCAACAAGTTTTGGAAGCACTTGAAATGGGTAAAATTGAAAGTGGAAGTGGATTGAATCAAGAAATGGGTTTATCTAGACCCAGTGATACTCGATGGCGTTCTCATTTTAAAACCATTTGCCACATTGTTGATATGTACCCCACAATTGTTGAAATACTTATGAGGATTGGAAAAGATCCTTCACAAAAGGGTGAGTGGACAAGAATACGTGGAGTGGCCGGAGCCTTTGAATCATTTGACTTTGCTTGACAATCGGTTTGATGAGGTTAATACGGAGTTGCTTATTTGCATGTCGGCCTTGAATCCATCGAATTCATTTGCTTCTTATGATGCACAAAAGGTAATGCGACTTGCTCAATTCTACCCCCAATGACATATCAAGTGTGGATTTGATAAGGCTTGAGTTCCAACTTGAAACCTTTATTGATGACATGAGAAAAGATGAGAGGTTCAAATGTGTAAATCATCTTGGTGAGCTCTCTACTTTGCTTGTTGAAACAAAAAAAGCACTTTGTTTATGACTTGGTCTACTTGCTTCTCAAATTGATATTGATCTTACCGTGGCGACGGCGAATGTTGAAAGAGTCTTTTCTGCAATGAGTCTAGTGAAAAATAAGTTGATAAATAGCATGGGTGATGAGCTCTTGAACCATTGCTTAGTGACATTTATTGAGCGAGAATTGTTCTTGAAAGTAAGTGAAGATGTCATAGTGGAAGCTTTCATGGCAATGAGAGAACGTAGAGTTACAAAGTAGTCATAGTGATGTAATTTTCTATTTATGCTATATTTTATTATGTCAGACTTTATTTATGTGTTTGAATTAGGTTGCATTGAGACCTCGCAACTTTGAGACATATGTATTGATCTACAATGTCATGATTCAGTTTGTTGTTTATGTTGTCATTTGCCCACTTTTTTTAGACTCTGCCCACCCTCCATTTTTTTCCTGCGTCCGCCACTGCTCGTACAAGCACCACATCATTATGAAGAGAAAGTCCAAGATTAGGTAACAAGAAGATATGTAAAAATGCAAGTGTGGTAGTCCAATCATAGGTAATGGCATGAGATGCAAAAAGACATGTAAATTTTGTGCTCAACATAGCACGTTTACTCTTTAATCGTCAGCCAAAAAACAACTTACACACATGCCTCTTAAAAATGTCGTGGGACCGCAATTGGATCACAGTGTACTTTGAGCTGGCTAGAAAGTGAGGCTGAAACTTAACGAAAAGAGGTGAACAACACCGTCATTGCTTTTACACTGGAGGTCGTCTTCCTCGTTGTACTGCTCACGCACGAGCAGCTGCTGGTGGGTGAGAAGACCCCGGAGATCTCCGCTTCTAAGGTTGTTTCTCGAGGGTTTGTTGATTTGGCGTACCAGCACGGTGCCAAGCACGACGTGGTGATGCTCTCTGTCTTGCCTCCGAGGTGGGGGATGAACGACACGAGCTTCATTTCTTTGATTTGCAGGTTGCTTTTCTTCTGTTGGCCGGCCTCGGTGGCGAGGGGAGGATGAAGGTGGCTTGTGGATGCTGAGCATGGTGGCGGGTGTCATTCTGCCTGGGATCTTGGCACACTCTCCACTCCAAGGTCAATCCCTGCGGTGGTGCTTTGGCGCGGCACCAAGTAGTCATCAAATATTGGCGTTGTCGAGCTTCCATGGAGGAAGACGGCAATCGGCTTCTCGGAGATGAGCCCCCTGAATAATAAACGCTGCTATTGCCTTCACAGCTATTTGAGCACCAATTTCTTCCTCCCGGCAGGCCAAGGTGGCGAGGGAGAGGAAGTGAGTGTTCTCATGCATGCTAACTTTGGGCGATGGAGCTATGAGTCTTCGAAATCTGCAACTTCTGCAATGAATCCCCAGCGACGGTGAGAGGTCACCGCTATCTTCGGCCACATGCTTGGCCCAGCTGCGTTCGAGCACCTGCTGGTCTCGATTTTGTTCATCCTCATGGCGAGGATCTTCTTCAGCTTCGATGCAGCAGAGTCCGTTGTCTCCGGCGTCCCAAGTGTTTTTGTCCCTAGCGGTGAGTTCGTTGGTACCTTCTTCTCCATCCATCGCCGAGAGGAAGGAGGAACCCATGGTGCACTGGCGGAGTTACATATAGTTCAGGGGGTCCGTGCCCCCCCCCACCCCCCAGTCCCCACCCCAACCCATTAACTATTCAGCCTACAAAAATTGTAATAGTACACATTTTCCCCAACACCCCCACCCCCCAATGAGTTGGGGTGGGACGCAGTTGGAATTAGAATCGAGAATGTGTGGCCTGCGATGTGAGAGCGGGTCACTGGGTCAGTGATATGGGATGTGTGGTTTGCGTACTTCAGTTGGCTACAAAGTGAAGAGGTGAAAAGTGATCATGTGATCAAAACATACGACACCCGCCATTGCTTTTACATGCATTTTCACCGCTTTACTTTTATTGGCTTGTTATATATTGTGATTTGTAATGTGTCATATATTGTGTTTTGTAAATTAGTTATTTTCCACCTTTTATGTTGGTTGGAGATATGAAAATTCCAGTCGATTTTACAATGGTAGGTGAAAGGACAAGGATGTCGCCTAGAGGGGGTGAATAGGCGATTAAAACTTTTCCGGTTTAGGCTTGCTAATTACGGAATAAAACTAGGTGTTTAAATTAACAAGCCAACAACCTAAATAAACTAGGCTCACCTATGTGCACCAACAACTTATGCTAAGCAAGACAAGCAACAAGGTGATAGCAATATAGAATACTTCAAGCACGAAGGCTATCACAATGTAAAGTGCATAAGTAAAGAGCTCGGGTATAGAAATAACCAAAGCACGCGGAGACGAGGAAGTATTCCCGAGTTCCTCCTTGAAAGGGAGTACGTCTCGTTGGAGAGGTGTGAACCGACACAACGGTTCAATAACCACAAAGGTTTCACCCTCTTCTCCGATGAACCGCACCACAAAGGTTTGGTTCACCTTCCACTATCGGTATTCCTTCGAGGGGGAATCCGGAGCCTTTCAACAACAATCCGAGGCACAACCCACAAAGTGATTGGGGGCTCCCGAACGGCGTTCAACAACAATCCGAGGCACAACCCACAATGGATTGGGGCTCCCGAACGGCTTCAAGTGACCACACAAGGGTCCAACCACCACAAAGGCGTCTAGGGTCCAAGGACCCAAGAGTAACAAGTCCACACGCTTTTAACTTCCACGAATCCTCGTGGAGAGCACACCGATGCACCAAATGCAAAAGGCAGGAGCACAAGTGCTCAAATCCTTCACTCTCAAATTCCAACAAAGCAACAAATGCTTATGGGGGAATAAGAGAGGAAGAACAAAAAGGAGAACCACACAAGAACTCCAAGAACTAGATCCACTAGGTTCCCCTCACTTAGAGGAGATATTGATTGGTGGAAATGTAGATCTAGGTCTTCTCCTTCAATCCTCCAAAGATCAAAGAGTTTGGGTGGAGGGATTGGGAGATATCAAAGAAATGAGCTTGCAACAATGAAGGAGAGAGAAAGCAATTCGTGCTGGGCAGAGCTAGCTGGCTGGAGGAAGGTGGAGGGGTATTTATACCCCTCCCAGAAAAGTAGCCATTGCAGCCAGATTCACACCGGAGTTCCCGGTCCAAGTGACCGGATACTCCGGCCTGGGGCGGAAACTCCGGCCCCCACCAGGAGGTGAACAACAAACAGACGAGAGAAGCTCAGGCAGAAACTCCGGCCCCTGGGACCGGAAACTCCGGCCTGGGGCGGATACTCCGGCCCCTTGGGCCGAAAACTCCGGCCCCCACCAGGGGCTGAACAAGAAAAACACTCTCCGAGGAAAACCAAGGACCGGAGACTCCGGTCCAGAAGACCGGAGACTCCGGCCTGAAAACAATGAAACTGCAAAACCTGAAATGCAATAACTTTCTCGTATGAACTCCAAAACAGGTGAATCCAATTGCGTTGGAAAGATAACGACAAGAGCTTTGCCACAAAGATAACTTTCTCGTATGAACTCCAACACAGCAAGCAGCCGAAAACAACAACTAGTATATAAACTACATGCGCCGGCACCTCTCCTCCGCCTCCCTCGACCGGCACCGCCGGCGAGTTTGGCCTTGGATCGGCCCGGCACTCTCGAGTTTTCCTGGGAGAACCGTAGCAGGGGAGAAGATAGGGACGAGGAGAAAGAGAATGGGAGTTCCGTATGCCGTTTCTGTCAGGTTTCGGGTCTTCGAGTAGGCGTGCCACGTGTGCACATGCCCTGTCGTCTCCTAGACTGTCGTGCGTACGTGCCTCTTCGCTCGCAGCGGCATCCCTCTCATTCATTCGTCTCCATGCATCTCGCGACCAAAGCCATATCAAACTCGTCCACGAGCACGCGCGCACCGGCCTGTATATATCCTTGTCAGTTGTCACTCGCAAAATCATCGCAACGATCTCTCACACCACAAACGTACGTACAGGAAGCTAGCATCGTTCGAGAGATCATCCATCTAGTACTGGATCCATCATCATCTCCTTTCACAGTGTGCTCTAGCTCGATCGGCATGAGGAGTTCCGTGGCGCGCGCGCCGGCCGGAGCGGCAGCGGGAGCGGGCGCGACGGTGGTGGCGGCGGCGCTGCTGGGCCACCCGGCGGCAGCGCTGTCGGAGAGGCCGCGGCTGACGCGGCTGCTAGTGAACGTGACGGTGGAGCGGAGCCTGTGGCCGGTGCACCTCGTGCTGGGCGTCGACGCCACCGTGGCCGACCTCGCGCGCGCCGCCGTCGCAGCATACGTCGCCGGGGGCCACAGGCCGCCTCTCCTCCCCGCCGACGCCGCCAAGGGCGTCGACGCGGCCGCGCGGTTCGAGCTGCACCTCTCCAAGTACTCCCTCGACGGTGAGACAGACAGAGGACCTCCTTCGTTTTTCTGAAGCTCTGTAATTCTGTATCCCGTGCCCTGTTTGTGATGGTGGATTCTTCATTTCTTGTGCAGCTCTGAGCCAGGACGAGAAGGTGATGGATCTGGGGTCTCGCAACTTCAAAGATCAAAGAGTTTGGGTGGAGGGATTGGGAGATATCAAAGAAATGATCTTGCAACAATGAAGGAGAGAGAAAGCAATTCGTGCTGGGCAGAGCTAGCTGGCTGGAGGAAGGTGGAGGGGTATTTATACCCCTCCCAGAAAAGTAGCCATTGCAGCCAGATTCACACCGGAGTTTCCGGTCCAAGTGACCGGATACTCCGGCCTGGGGCGGAAACTCCGGCCCCTTGGGGCGGAAACTCCGGCCCCCACCAGGAGGTGAACAACAAACAGACGAGAGAAGCTCAGGCAGAAACTCCGGCCCCTGGGACCGGAAACTCCGGCCTGGGGCGGATACTCCGGCCCCTTGGGACGGAAACTCCGGCCCCCACCAGGGGCTGAACAAGAAAAACACTCTCCGAGGAAAACCAAGGACCGGAGACTCCGGTCCAGAAGACCGGAGACTCCGGCCTGAAAACAGTGAAACTGCAAAACCTGAAATGCAATAACTTTCTCGTATGAACTCCAAAACAGGTGAATCCAATTGCGTTGGAAAGATAACGACAAGAGCTTTGCCACAAAGATAACTTTCTCGTATGAACTCCAACACAGCAAGCAGCCGAAAACAACAACTAGTATATAAACTACATGCGCCGGCACCTCTCCACCGCCTCCCTCGACCGGCACCGCCGGCTAGTTTGGCCTTGGATCGGCCCGGCGCTCTCGAGTTTTCCTGGGAGAACCGTAGCAGGGGGAGAAGATAGGGACGAGGAGAAAGAGAATGGGAGTTCCGTATGCCGTTTCTGTCAGGTTTCGGGTCTTCGAGTAGGCGTGCCACGTGTGCACATGCCCTGTCATCTCCTAGACTGTCGTGCGTACGTGCCTCTTCGCTCGCAGCGGCATCCCTCTCATTCATTCGTCTCCATGCATCTCGCGACCAAAGCCATATCAAACTCGTCTACGAGCACGCGCGCACCGGCCTGTTATATCCTTGTCAGTTGTCACTCGCAAAATCATCGCAACGATCTCTCACACCACAAACGTACGTACAGGAAGCTAGCATCGTTCGAGAGATCATCCATCCAGTACTGGATCCATCATCATCTCCTTTCACAGTGCGCTCTAGCTCGATCGGCATGAGGAGTTCCGTGGCGCGCGCCCGGCTGGAGCGGCAGCGGGAGCGGGCGCGACGGTGGCGGCGGCGCTGCTGGGCCACCCGGCGGCGGCGGCGCTGTCGGAGAGGCCGCGGCTGACGCGGCTGCTGGTGAACGTGACGGTGGAGCGGAGCCTGTGGCCGGTGCACCTCGTGCTGGGCGTCGACGCCACCATGGCCGACCTCGCGCGCGCCGCCGTCGCAGCCTACGTCGCCGGGGGCCACAGGCCGCCTCTCCTCCCCGCCGACGCCGCCAAGGGTGTCGACGCGGCCGCGTGGTTCGAGCTGCACCTCTCCAAGTACTCCCTCGACGGTGAGACAGACAGAGGACCTCCTTCGTTTTTCTGAAGCTCTGTAATTCTGTATCCTGTGCCCTGTTTGTGATGGTGGATTCTTCATTTCTTGTGCAGCTCTGAGCCAGGACGAGAAGGTGATGGATCTGGGGTCTCGCAACTTCAAAGATCAAAGAGTTTGGGTGGAGGGATTGGGAGATATCAAAGAAATGAGCTTGCAACAATGAAGGAGAGAGAAAGCAATTCGTGCTGGGCAGAGCTAGCTGGCTGGAGGAAGGTGGAGGGGTATTTATACCCTCCCAGAAAAGTAGCCGTTGCAGCCAGATTCACACCGGAGTTTCCGGTCCAAGTGACCGGATACTCCGGCCTGGGGCAGAAATTCCGGCCCCCACCAGGAGGTGAACGACAAACAGACGAGAGAAGCTCAGGCAGAAACTCCGGCCCCTGGGACCGGAAACTCCGGCCTGGGGCGGATACTCCGGCCCCTTGGGCCGGAAACTCCGGCCCCCACCAGGGGCTGAACAAGAAAAACACTCTCCGAGGAAAACCAAGGACCGGAGACTCCGGTCCAGAAGACCGGAGACTCCGGCCTAAAAACAGTGAAACTGCAAAACCTGAAATGCAATCACTTTCTCGTATGAACTCCAAAACAGTTGAATCCAATTGCGTTGGAAAGATAACGACAAGAGCTTTGCCACAAAGATAACTTTCTCGTATGAACTCCAACACAGCAAGCAGCCGAAAACAACAACTAGTATATAAACTACATGCCGGCACCTCTCCTCCGCCTCCCTCGACCGGCACCGCCGGCGAGTTTGGCCTTGGATCGGCCCGGCGCTCTCGAGCTTTCCTGGGAGAACCGTAGCAGGGGGAGAAGATAGGGAGGAGGAGAAAGAGAATGGGAGTTCCGTATGCCGTTTCTGTCAGGTTTCGGGTCTTCGAGTAGGCGTGCCACGTGTGCACATGCCCTGTCGTCTCCTAGACTGTCGTGCGTACGTGCCTCTTCGCTCGCAGCGGCATCCCTCTCATTCATTCGTCTCCATGCATCTCGCGACCAAAGCCATATCAAACTCGTCCACGAGCACGCGCGCACCGGCCTGTATATATCCTTGTCAGTTGTCACTCGCAAAATCATCGCAACGATCTCTCACACCACAAACGTACGTACAGGAAGCTAGCATGTTCGAGAGATCATCCATCCAGTACTGGATCCATCATCATCTCCTTTCACAGTGCGCTCTAGCTCGATCGGCATGAGGAGTTCCGTGGCGCGCGTGCTGGCCGGAGCGGCAGCGGGAGCGGGCGCGATGGTGGCGGCGGCGGCGGCGCTGCTGGGCCACCCGGCGGCGGCGCTGTCGGAGAGGCCGCGGCTGACGCGCTGCTGGTGAACGTGACGGTGGAGCGGAGCCTGTGGCCGGTGCACCTCGTGCTGGGCGTCGACGCCACCGTGGCCGACCTCGCGCGCGCCGCCGTCGCAGCATACGTCGCCGGGGGCCACAGGCCGCCTCTCCTCCCCGCTGACGCCGCCAAGGGCGTCGACGCGGCCGCGCGGTTCGAGCTGCACCTCTCCAAGTACTCCCTCGATGGTGAGACAGATAGAGGACCTCCTTCATTTTTTCTGAAGCTCTGTAATTCTGTATCCCGTGCCCTGTTTGTGATGGTGGATTCTTCATTTCTTGTGCAGCTCTGAGCCAGGCGAGAAGGTGATGGATCTGGGGTCTCGCAACTTCAAAGATCAAATAGTTTGGGTGGAGGGATTGGGAGATATCAAAGAAATGAGCTTGCAACAATGAAGGAGAGAGAAAGCAATTCGTGCTGGGCAGAGCTAGCTGGCTGGAGGAAGGTGGAGGGGTATTTATACCCCTCCCAGAAAAGTAGCCGTTGCAGCCAGATTCACACCGGAGTTTCCGGTCCAAGTGACCGGATACTCCGGCCCCTGGGGGCGGAAACTCCGGCCCCCACCAGGAGGTGAACAACAAAAAGACGAGAGAAGCTCAGGCAGAAACTCCGGCCCCTGGGACCGGAAACTCCGGCCTGGGGCGGATACTCCGGCCTCTTGGGCCAGAAACTCCGGCCCCCACCAGGGGCTGAACAAGAAAAACACTCTCCGAGGAAAACCAAGGACCGGAGACTCCGGTCCAGAAGACCGGAGACTCCGGCCTGAAAACAGTGAAACTGCAAAACCTGAAATGCAATAACTTTCTCGTATGAACTCCAAAACAGGTGAATCCAATTGCGTTGGAAAGATAACGACAAGAGCTTTGCCACAAAGATAACTTTCTCGTATGAACTCCAACACAGCAAGCAGCCGAAAACAACAACTAGTATATAAACTACATGCGCCGGCACCTCTCCTCCGCCTCCCTCGACCGGCACCGCCGGCGAGTTTGGCCTTGGATCGGCCCGGCGCTCTCGAGTTTTCCTGGGAGAACCGTAGCAGGGGGAGAAGATAGGGAGGAGGAGAAAGAGAATGGGAGTTCCGTATGCCGTTTCTGTCAGGTTTCGGGTCTTCGAGTAGGCGTGCCACGTGTGCACATGCCCTGTCGTCTCCTAGACTGTCGTGCGTACGTGCCTCTTCGCTCGCAGCGGCATCCCTCTCATTCATTCGTCTCCATGCATCTCGCGACCAAGCCATATCAAACTCGTCCACGAGCACGCGCGCACCGGCCTGTATATATCCTTGTCAGTTGTCACTCGCAAAATCATCGCAACGATCTCTCACACCACAAACGTACGTACAGGAAGCTAGCATCGTTCGAGAGATCATCCATCCAGTACTGGATCCATCATCATCTCCTTTCACAGTGCGCTCTAGCTCGATCGGCATGAGGAGTTCCGTGGCGCGCGTGCTGGCCGGAGCGGCAGCGGGAGCGGGCGCGATGGTGGCGGCGGCGGCGCTGCTGGGCCACCCGGCGGCGGCGCTGTCGGAGAGGCCGCGGCTGACGCAGCTGCTGGTGAACGTGACGGTGGAGCGGAGCCTGTGGCCGGTGCACCTCGTGCTGGGCGTCGACGCCACCGTGGCCGACCTCGCGCGCGCCGCCGTCGCAGCATACGTCGTCGGGGGCCACAGGCCGCCTCTCCTCCCCGCTGACGCCGCCAAGGGCGTCGACGCGGCCGCGCGGTTCGAGCTGCACCTCTCCAAGTACTCCCTCGATGGTGAGACAGATAGAGGACCTCCTTCATTTTTTCTGAAGCTCTGTAATTCTGTATCCCGTGCCCTGTTTGTGATGGTGGATTCTTCATTTCTTGTGCAGCTCTGAGCCAGGCCGAGAAGGTGATGGATCTGGGGTCTCGCAACTTCAAAGATCAAATAGTTTGGGTGGAGGGATTGGGAGATATCAAAGAAATGAGCTTGCAACAATGAAGGAGAGAGAAAGCAATTCGTGCTGGGCAGAGCTAGCTGGCTGGAGGAAGGTGGAGGGGTATTTATACCCCTCCCAGAAAAGTAGCCGTTGCAGCCAGATTCACACCGGAGTTTCCGGTCCAAGTGACCGGATACTCCGGCCCCTTGGGGCGGAAACTCCGGCCCCCACCAGGAGGTGAACAACAAAAAGACGAGAGAAGCTCAGGCAGAAACTCCGGCCCCTGGGACCGGAAACTCCGGCCTGGGGCGGATACTCCGGCCTCTTGGGCCAAACTCCGGCCCCCACCAGGGGCTGAACAAGAAAAACACTCTCCGAGGAAAACCAAGGACCGGAGACTCCGGTCCAGAAGACCGGAGACTCCGGCCTGAAAACAGTGAAACTGCAAAACCTGAAATGCAATAACTTTCTCGTATGAACTCCAAAACAGGTGAATCCAATTGCGTTGGAAAGATAACGACAAGAGCTTTGCCACAAAGATAACTTTCTCGTATGAACTCCAACACAGCAAGCAGCCGAAAACAACAACTAGTATATAGACTACATGCGCCGGCACCTCTCCTCCGCCGCCGCGAGTTTGGCCTTGGATCGGCCCGGCGCTCTTGAGTTTTCCTGGGAGAACCGTAGCAGGGGAGAAGATAGGGACGAGGAGAAAGAGAATGGGAGTTCCGTATGCCGTTTCTGTCAGGTTTCGGGACTTCGAGTAGGCGTGCCACGTGTGCACATGCCCTGTCGTCTCCTAGACTGTCGTGCGTACGTGCCTCTTCGCTCGCAGCGGCATCCCTCTCATTCATTCGTCTCCACGCATCTCGCGACCAACGCCATATCAAACTCGTCCACGAGCACGCGCGCACCGGCCTGTATATATCCTTGTCAGTTGTCACTCGCAAAATCATCGCAACGATCTCTCACACCACAAACGTACGTACAGGAAGCTAGCATCGTTCGAGAGATCATCCATCCAGTACTGGATCCATCATCATCTCCTTTCACAGTGCGCTCTAGCTCGATCGGCATGAGGAGTTCCGTGGCGCGCGCGCCGGCCGGAGCGGCAGGGAGCGGGCGCGACGGTGGCGGCGCTGCTGGGCCACTCGGCGGCGGCGCTGTCGGAGAGGCCGCGGCTGACGCGGCTGCTGGTGAACGTGACGGTGGAGCGGAGCCTGTGGCCGGTGCACCTCGTGCTGGGCGTCGACGCCACCGTGGCCGACCTCGCGCGCGCCGCCGTCGCAGCCTACGTCACCGGGGGCCACAGGCCGCCTCTCCTCCCCGCCGACGCCGCCAAGGGCGTCACGCGGCCGCGCGGTTCGAGCTGCACCTCTCCAAGTACTCCCTCGACGGTGAGACAGACAGAGGACCTCCTTCGTTTTTCTGAAGCTCTGTAATTCTGTATCCCGTGCCCTGTTTGTGATGGTGGATTCTTCATTTCTTGTGCAGCTCTGAGCCAGGACGAGAAGGTGATGGATCTGGGGTCTCGCAACTTCAAGGATCAAAGAGTTTGGGTGGAGGGATTGGGAGATATCAAAGAAATGAGCTTGCAACAATGAAGGAGAGAGAAAGCAATTCGTGCTAGGCAGAGCTAGCTGGCTGGAGGAAGGTGGAGGGGTATTTATACCCCTCCCAGAAAAGTAGCCGTTGCAGCCAGATTCACACCGGAGTTTCCGGTCCAAGTGACCGGATACTCCGGCCTGGGGCGGAAACTCCGGCCCCCACCAGGAGGTGAACAACAAACAGACGAGAGAAGCTCAGGCAGAAACTCCGGCCCCTGGGACCGAAACTCCGGCCTGGGGCGGATACTCCGGCCCCTTGGGCCGGAAACTCCGGCCCCCACCAGGGCTGAACAAGAAAAACACTCTCCGAGGAAAACCAAGGACCGGAGACTCCGGTCCAGAAGACCGGAGACTCCGGCCTGAAAACAGTGAAACTGGAAAACCTGAAATGCAATAACTTTCTCGTATGAACTCCAAAACAGGTGAATCCAATTGCGTTGGAAAGATAACGACAAGAGCTTTGCCACAAAGATAACTTTCTCGTATGAACTCCAACACAGCAAGCAGCCGAAAACAACAACTAGTATATAAACTACATGCGCCGGCACCTCTCCTCCGCCTCCCTCGACCGGCACCGCCGGCGAGTTTGGCCTTGGATCGGCCCGGCGCTCTCGAGTTTTCCTGGGAGAACCGTAGCAGGGGAGAAGATAGGGACGAGGAGAAAGAGAATGGGAGTTCCGTATGCCGTTTCTGTCAGGTTTCGGGTCTTCGAGTAGGCGTGCCACGTGTGCACATGCCCTGTCGTCTCCTAGACTGTCGTGCGTACGTGCCTCTTCGCTCGCAGCGGCATCCCTCTCATTCATTCGTCTCCATGCATCTCGCGACCAAAGCCATATCAAACTCGTCCACGAGCACGCGCGCACCGGCCTGTATATATCCTTGTCAGTTGTCACTCGCAAAATCATCGCAACGATCTCTCACACCACAAACGTACGTACAGGAAGCTAGCATCATTCGAGAGATCTTCCATCCAGTACTGGATCCATCATCATCTCCTTTCACAGTGCGCTCTAGCTCGATCGGCATGAGGAGTTCCGTGGCGCGCGCGCCGGCCGGAGCGGCAGCGGGAGCGGGCGCGACGGTGGCGGCGGCGGCGCTGTCGGAGAGGCCGCGGCTGACGCGCTGCTGGTGAACGTGACGGTGGAGCGGAGCCTGTGGCCGGTGCACCTCGTGCTGGGCATCGACGCCACCGTGGCCGACCTCGCGCGCGCCGCCGTCGCAGCCTACGTCGCCGGGGGCCACAGGCCGCCTCTCCTCCCTGCCGACGCCGCCAAGGGCGTCGACGTGGCCGCGCGGTTCGAGCTGCACCTCTCCAAGTACTCCCTCGACGGTGAGACAGACAGAGGACCTCCTTCGTTTTTCTGAAGCTCTGTAATTCTGTATCCCGTGCCCTGTTTGTGATGGTGGATTCTTCATTTCTTGTGCAGCTCTGAGCCAGGACGAGAAGGTGATGGATCTGGGGTCTCGCAACTTCAAAGATCAAGAGTTTGGGTGGAGGGATTGGGAGATATCAAAGAAATGAGCTTGCAACAATGAAGGAGAGAGAAAGCAATTCGTGCTGGGCAGAGCTAGCTGGCTGGAGGAAGGTGGAGGGGTATTTATACCCCTCCCAGAAAAGTAGCCGTTGCAGCCAGATTCACACCGGAGTTTCCGTCCAAGTGACCGGATACTCCGGCCTGGGGCGGAAACTCCGGCCCCTTGGGCGGAAACTCCGGCCCCCACCAGGAGGTGAACAACAAACAGACGAGAGAAGCTCAGGCAGAAACTCCGGCCCCTGGGACCGGAAACTCCGGCCCCCACCAGGGCTGAACAAGAAAAACACTCTCCGAGGAAAACCAAGGACCGGAGACTCCGGTCCAGAAGACCGGAGACTCCGGCCTGAAAACAGTGAAACTGCAAAACCTGAAATGCAATAACTTTCTCGTATGAACTCCAAAACAGGTGAATCCAATTGCGTTGGAAAGATAACGACAAGAGCTTTGCCACAAACATAACTTTCTCGTATGAACTCCAACACAGCAAGCAGCCGAAAACAACAACTAGTATATAAACTACATGCGCCGGCACCTCTCCTCCGCCTCCCTCGACCGGCACCGCCGCGAGTTTGGCCTTGGACGGCCCGGCGCTCTCGAGTTTTCCTGGGAGAACCGTAGCAGGGGGAGAAGATAGGGACGAGGAGAAAGAGAATGGGAGTTCCGTATGCCGTTTCTGTCAGGTTTCGGGTCTTCGAGTAGGCGTGCCACGTGTGCACATGCCCTGTCGTCTCCTAGACTGTCGTGCGTACGTGCCTCTTCGCTCGCAGCGGCATCCCTCTCATTCATTCGTCTCCATGCATCTCGTGACCAAAGCCATATCAAACTCGTCCACGAGCACGCGCGCACCGGCCTGTATATATCCTTGTCAGTTGTCACTCGCAAAATCATTGCAACGATCTCTCACACCACAAACGTACGTACAGGAAGCTAGCATCGTTCGAGAGATCATCCATCCAGTACTGGATCCATCATCATCTCCTTTCACAGTGCGCTCTAGCTCGATCGGCATGAGGAGTTCCGTGGCGCGCGCGCCGGCCGGAGCGGCAGCGGGAGCGGGCGCGACGGTGGCGGCGGCGGCGCTGCTGGGCCACCCGGCGGCGGCGCTGTCGGAGAGGCCGCGGCTGACGCGGCTGCTGGTGAACGTGACGGTGGAGCGGAGCCTGTGGCCGGTGCACCTCGTGCTGGGCGTCGACGCCACCGTGGCCGACCTCGCGCGCGCCGCCATCGCAGCCTACGTCGCCGGGGGCCACAGGCCGCCCTCCCCCCGCCGACGTCGCCGGGGCCACAGGCCGCCTCGACGGTGAGACAGACAGAGGACCTCCTTCGTTTTTCTGAAGCTCTGTAATTCTGTATCCCGTGCCCTGTTTGTGATGGTGGATTCTTCATTTCTTGTGCAGCTCTGAGCCAGGACGAGAAGGTGATGGATCTGGGGTCTCGAACTTCAAAGATCAAAGAGTTTGGGTGGAGGGATTGGGAGATATCAAAGAAATGAGCTTGCAACAATGAAGGAGAGAGAAAGCAATTCGTGCTGGGCAGAGCTAGCTGGCTGGAGGAAGGTGGAGGGTATTTATACCCCTCCCAGAAAAGTAGCCGTTGCAGCCAGATTCACACTGAGTTTCCGGTCCAAGTGACCGGATACTCCAGCTTGGGGCGGAAACTCCGCCCCCACCAGGAGGTGAACAACAAACAGACGAGAGAAGCTCAGGCAGAAACTCCGGCCCCTGGGACCGGAAACTCCGGCCTGGGGCGGATACTCCGGCCCCTTGGGCCGGAAACTCCGGCCCCCACCAGGGGCTGAACAAGAAAAACGCTCTCTGAGGAAAACCAAGGACCGGAGACTCCGGTCCAGAAGACCGGAGACTCCGGCCTGAAAACAGTGAAACTGCAAAACCTGAAATGCAATAACTTTCTCGTATGAACTCCAAAACAGTGAATCCAATTGCGTTGGAAAGATAACGACAAGAGCTTTGCCACAAAGATAACTTTCTCGTATGAACTCCAACACAGCAAGCACCCAAAACAACAACTAGTATATAAACTACATGCGCCGCACCTCTCCTCCGCCTCCCTCGACCGCACCGCCGGCGAGTTTGGCCTTGGATCGGCCCCGCTCTCGAGTTTTCCTGGAGAACCGTAGCAGGGGAGAAATAGGGACGAGGAGAAAGAGAATGGAGTTCCGTATGCCGTTTCTGTCAGGTTTCGGGTCTTCGAGTAGGCGTGCCACGTGTGCACATGCCCTGTCGTCTCCTAGACTGTCGTGCGTACGTGCCTCTTCGCTCGCAGCGGCATCCCTCTCATTCATTCATCTCCATGCATCTCGCGACCAAAGCCATATCAAACTCGTCCACGAGCACGCGCGCACCGGCCTGTATATATCCTTGTCATTGTCACTCGCAAAATCATCGCAACGATCTCTCACACCACAAACGTACGTACAGGAAGCTAGCATCGTTCGAGAGATCATCCATCCAGTACTGGATCCATCATCATCTCCTTTCACAGTGCGCTCTAGCTCGATCGGCATGAGGAGTTCCGTAGCGCGCGCCGCCCGGAGCGGCAGCGGGAGCGGGCGCGACGGTGGCGCGGCGGCGCTGCTGGGCCACCCCGGCGGCGCTGTCGGAGAGGCCGCGGCTGACGCGGCTGCTGGTGAACGTGACGGTGGAGCGGAGCCTGTGGCCGGTGCACCTCGTGCTGGGCGTCGACGCCACCGTGGCCGACCTCGCGCGCGCCGCCGTCGCAGCCTACGTCGCCGGGGGCCACAGGCCGCCTCTCCTCCCCGCCGACGCCGCCAAGGGCGTCGACGCGGCCGCGCGGTTCGAGCTGCACCTCTCCAAGTACTCCCTCGACGGTGAGACAGACAGAGGACCTCCTTCGTTTTTCTGAAGCTCTATAATTATGTATCCCGTGCCCTGTTTGTGATGGTGGATTCTTCATTTCTTGTGCAGCTCTGAGCCAGGACGAGAAGGTGATGGATCTGGGGTCTCGCAACTTCAAAGATCAAAGAGTTTGGGTGGAGGGATTGGGAGATATCAAAGAAATGAGCTTGCAACAATGAAGGAGAGAGAAAGCAATTCGTGCTGGGCAGAGCTAGCTGGCTGGAGGAAGGTGAGGGGTATTTATACCCCTCCCAGAAAAGTAGCCGTTGCAGCCAGATTCACACCGAGTTTCCGGTCCAAGTGACCGGATACTCCGCCTGGGGCGGAAACTCCGGCCCCCACCAGGAGGTGAACAACAAACAGACGAGAGAAGCTCAGGCAGAAACTCCGGCCCCTGGGACTGGAAACTCCGGCCTGGGGCGGATACTCTGGCCCCTTTGGCCGGAAACTCCGGCCCCCACCAGGGCTGAACAAGAAAAACACTCTCCGAGGAAAACCAAGGACCGGAGACTCCGGTCCAGAAGACCGGAGACTCCGGCCTGAAAACAGTGAAACTGCAAAACCTGAAATGCAATAACTTTCTCGTATGAACTCCAAAACAGGTGAATCCAATTGCGTTGGAAAGATAACGACAAGAGCTTTGCCACAAAGATAACTTTCTCGTATGAACTCCAACACAGCAAGCAGCCGAAAACAACAACTAGTATATAAACTACATGCGCCGGCACCTCTCCTCCGCCTCCCTCGACCGGCACCGCCGCGAGTTTGGCCTTGGATCGGCCCGGCGCTCTCGAGTTTTCCTGGAGAACCGTAGCAGGGGGAGAAGATAGGGACGAGGAGAAAGAGAATGGGAGTTCCATATGCCGTTTCTGTCAGGTTTCGGGTCTTCGAGTAGGCGTGCCACGTGTGCACATGCCCTGTCGTCTCCTAGACTGTCGTGCGTACGTGCCTCTTCGCTCGCAGCGGCATCCCTCTCATTCATTCGTCTCCATGCATCTCGCGACCAAAGCCATATCAAACTCGTCCACGAGCACGCGCGCACCGGCCTATATATCCTTGTCAGTTGTCACTCGCAAAATCATCGCAACGATCTCTCACACCACAAACGTACGTACAGGAAGCTAGCATCGTTCGAGAGATCATCCATCCAGTACTGGATCCATCATCATCTCCTTTCACAGTGCGCTCTAGCTCGATCGGCATGAGGAGTTCCGTGGCACGCGCGCCGGCCGGAGCGGCAGCGGAGCGGGCGCGACGGTGGCGCGGCGGCGCTGCTGGGCCACCCGGCGGCGGCGCTGTCGGAGAGGCCGCGGCTGACGCGGCTGCTGGTGAACGTGACGGTGGAGCGGAGCCTGTGGCCGGTGCACCTCGTGCTGGGCGTCGACGCCACCGTGGCCGACCTCGCACGCGCCGCCGTCGCAGCCTACGTCGCCGGGGGCCACAGGCCGCCTCTCCTCCCCGCCGACGCCGCCAAGGGCGTCGACGCGGCCACGCGGTTCGAGCTGCACCTCTCCAAGTACTCCCCTCGACGGTGAGACAGACAGAGGACCTCCTTCATTTTCTGAAGCTCTGTAATTCTGTATCCCGTGCCCTGTTTGTGATGGTGGATTCTTCATTTCTTGTGCAGCTCTGAGCCAGGACGAGAAGGTGATGGATCTGGGGTCTCGCAACTTCAAAGATCAAAGAGTTTGGGTGGAGGGATTGGGAGATATCAAAGAAATGAGCTTGCAACAATGAAGGAGAGAGAAAGCAATTCGTGCTGGCAGAGCTAGCTGGCTGGAGGAAGGTGGAGGGTATTTATACCCCTCCCAGAAAAGTAGCCGTTGCAGCCAGATTCACACTGGAGTTTCCGGTCCAAGTGACCGGATACTCCAGCTTGGGGCGAAAACTCCGGCCCCCACCAGGAGGTGAACAACAAACAGACGAGAGAAGCTCAGGCAGAAACTCCGGCCCCTGGGACCGAAACTCCGGCCTGGGGCGGATACTCCGGCCCCTTGGGCCGGAAACTCCGGCCCCCACCAGGGGCTGAACAAGAAAAACACTCTCTGAGGAAAACCAAGGACCGGAGACTCCGGTCCAGAAGACCGGAGACTCCGGCCTGAAAACAGTGAAACTGCAAAACCTGAAATGCAATAACTTTCTCGTATGAACTCCAAAACAGGTGAATCCAATTGCGTTGGAAAGATAACGACAAGAGCTTTGCCACAAAGATAACTTTCTCGTATGAACTCCAACACAGCAAGCACCCGAAAACAACAACTAGTATATAAACTACATGCGCCGGCACCTCTCCTCCGCCTCCCTCGACCGCACCGCCGGCGAGTTTGGCCTTGGATCGGCCCGGCGCTCTCGAGTTTTCCTGGGAGAACCGTAGCAGGGGGAGAAATAGGGATGAGGAGAAAGAGAATGGGAGTTCCGTATGCCGTTTCTGTCAGGTTTAGGGTCTTCGAGTAGGCGTGCCACGTGCACATGCCCTGTCGTCTCCTAGACTGTCGTGCGTACGTGCCTCTTCGCTCGCAGCGGCATCCCTCTCATTCATTCATCTCCATGCATCTCGCGACCAAAGCCATATCAAACTCGTCCACGAGCACGCGCGCACCGGCCTGTATATATCCTTGTCAGTTGTCACTCGCAAAATCATCGCAACGATCTCTCACACCACAAACGTACGTACAGGAAGCTAGCATCGTTCGAGAGATCATCCATCCAGTACTGGATCCATCATCATCTCCTTTCACAGTGCGCTCTAGGTCGATCGGCATGAGGAGTTCCGTGGCGCGCGCGCCGCCCGGAGCGGCAGTGGGAGCGGGCGCGACGGTGGCGGCGGCGCTGCTGGGCCACCCGGCGGCGGCGCTGTCGGAGAGGCCGCAGCTGACGCGGCTGCTGGTGAACGTGACGGTGGAGCGGAGCCTGTGGCCGGTGCACCTCGTGCTGGGCGTCGACGCCACCGTGGCCGACCCTCGCGCGCGCCGCCGTCGCAGCCTACGTCGCCGGGGGCCACAGGCCGCCTCTCCTCCCCGCCGACGCCGCCAAGGGCGTCGACGCGGCCGCGCGGTTCGAGCTGCACCTCTCCAAGTACCCCTCGACGGTGAGACAGACAGAGGACCTCCTTCGTTTTTCTGAAGCTCTATAATTATGTATCCCGTGCCCTGTTTGTGATGGTGGATTCTTCATTTCTTGTGCAGCTCTGAGCCAGGACGAGAAGGTGATGGATCTGGGGTCTCGCAACTTCAAAGATCAAAGAGTTTGGGTGGAGGGATTGGGAGATATCAAAGAAATGAGCTTGCAACAATGAAGGAGAGAGAAAGCAATTCGTGCTGGGCAGAGCTAGCTGGCTGGAGGAAGGTGGAGGGTATTTATACCCCTCCCAGAAAAGTAGCGTTGCAGCCAGATTCACACCGAAGTTTCCGGTCCAAGTGACCGGATACTCCGGCCTGGGGCGGAAACTCCGGCCCCCACCAGGAGGTGAACAACAAACAGACGAGAGAAGCTCAGGCAGAAACTCCGGCCCCTGGGACCGGAAACTCCGGCCTGGGGCGGATACTCTGGCCCCTTTGGCCGGAAACTCCGGCCCCCACCATTGGCTGAACAAGAAAAACACTCTCCGAGGAAAACCAAGGACCGGAGACTCCGGTCCAGAAGACCGGAGACTCCGGCCTGAAAACAGTGAAACTGCAAAACCTGAAATGCAATAACTTTCTCGTATGAACTCCAAAACAGGTGAATCCAATTGCGTTGGAAAGATAACGACAAGAGCTTTGCCACAAAGATAACTTTCTCGTATGAACTCCAACACAGCAAGCAGCCGAAAACAACAACTAGTATATAAACTACATGCGCCGGCACCTCTCCTCCGCCTCCCTCGACCGGCACCGCCAGCGAGTTTGGCCTTGGATCGGCCCGGGCTCTCGAGTTTTCCTGGGAGAACCGTAGCAGGGGGAGAAGATAGGGACGAGGAGAAAGAGAATGGGAGTTCTGTATGCCGTTTCTGTCAGGTTTCGGGTCTTCGAGTAGGCGTGCCACGTGTGCACATGCCCTGTCGTCTCCTAGACTGTCGTGCGTACGTGCCTCTTCGCTCGCAGCGGCATCCCTCTCATTCATTCGTCTCCATGCATCTCGCGACCAAAGCCATATCAAACTCGTCCACGAGCACGCGCGCACCGGCCTGTATATATCCTTGTCAGTTGTCACTCGCAAAATCATCGCAACGATCTCTCACACCACAAACGTACGTACAGGAAGCTAGCATCGTTCGAGAGATCATCCATCCAGTACTGGATCCATCATCATCTCCTTTCACAGTGCGCTCTAGCTCGATCGGCATGAGGAGTTCCGTGGCACGCGCGCCGGCCGGAGCGGCAGCGGGAGCGGGCGCGACGGTGGCGGCGGCGGCGCTGCTGGGCCACCCGGCGGCGGCGCTGTCGGAGAGGCCGCGGCTGACGCGGCTGCTGGTGAACGTGACGGTGGAGCGGAGCCTGTGGCCGGTGCACCTCGTGCTGGGCGTCGACGCCACCGTGGCCGACCTCGCACGCGCCGCCGTCGCAGCCTACGTCGCCGGGGGCCACAGGCCGCCTCTCCTCCCCGCCGACGCCGCCAAGGGCGTCGACGCGGCCACGCGGTTCGAGCTGCACCTCTCCAAGTACTCCCTCGACGGTGAGACAGACAGAGGACCTCCTTCATTTTTCTGAAGCTCTGTAATTCTGTATCCCGTGCCCTGTTTGTGATGGTGGATTCTTCATTTCTTGTGCAGCTCTGAGCCAGGACGAGAAGGTGATGGATCTGGGGTCTCGCAACTTCAAAGATCAATGAGTTTGGGTGGAGGGATTGGGAGATATCAAAGAAATGAGCTTGCAACAATGAAGGAGAGAGAAAGCAATTCGTGCTGGGCAGAGCTAGCTGGCTGGAGGAAGGTGGAGGGGTATTTATACCCCTCCCAGAAAAGTAGCCGTTGCAGCCAGATTCACACCGGAGTTTCCGGTCCAAGTGACCGGATACTCCGGCCTGGGGCGGAAACTCCGGCCCCCACCAGGAGGTGAACAACAAAAGACGAGAGAAGCTTAGGCAGAAACTCCGGCCCCTGGGACCGAAACTCTGGCCTGGGGCGGATACTCTGGCCCCTTTGGCCGGAAACTCCGGCCCCCACCAGGGGCTGAACAAAAAAACACTCTCCGAGGAAAACCAAGGACCGGAGACTCCGGTCCAGAAGACCGGAGACTCCGGCCTGAAAACAGTGAAACTGCAAAACCTGAAATGCAATAACTTTCTCGTATGAACTCCAAAACAGGTGAATCCAATTGCGTTGGAAAGATAACGACAAGAGCTTTGCCACAAAGATAACTTTCTCGTATGAACTCCAACACAGCAAGCAGCCGAAAACAACAACTAGTATATAAACTACATGCGCCGGCACCTCTCCTCCGCCTCCCTCGACCGGCACCGCCAGCGAGTTTGGCCTTGGATCGGCCCGGCGCTCTCGAGTTTTCCTGGGAGAACCGTAGCAGGGGAGAAGATAGGGACGAGGAGAAGAGAATGGGAGTTCCGTATGCCGTTTCTGTCAGTTTCGGGTCTTCGAGTAGGCGTGCCACGTGTGCACATGCCCTGTCGTCTCCTAGACTGTCGTGCGTACGTGCCTCTTCGCTCGCAGCGGCATGCCTCTCATTCATTCGTCTCCATGCATCTCGCGACCAAAGCCATATCAAACTCGTCCACGAGCACGCGCGCACCGGCCTATATATATCCTTGTCAGTTGTCACTCGCAAAATCATCGCAACGATCTCTCACACCACAAACGTACGTACAGGAAGCTAGCATCGTTCGAGAATCATCCATCCAGTACTGGATCCATCATCATCTCCTTTCACAGTGCGCTCTAGCTCGATCGGCATGAGGAGTTCCGTGGCACGCGCGCCGGCCGGAGCGGCAGCGGGAGCGGGCGCGACGGTGGCGGTGGCGGCGCTGCTGGGCCACCCGGCGGCGGCGCTGTCGGAGAGGCCGCGGCTGACGCGGCTGCTGGTGAACGTGACGGTGGAGCGGAGCCTGTGGCCGGTGCACCTCGTGCTGGGCGTCGACGCCACCGTGGCCGACCTCGCGCGCGCCGCCGTCGCAGCCTACGTCGCCGGGGGCCACAGGCCGCCTCTCCTCCCCGCCGACGCCGCCAAGGGCGTCGACGCGGCCGCGCGGTTCGAGCTGCACCTCTCCAAGTACTCCCTCGACGGTGAGACAGACAGAGGACCTCCTTCGTTTTTCTGAAGCTCTGTAATTCTGTATCCCGTGCCCTGTTTGTGATGGTGGATTCTTCATTTCTTGTGCAGCTCTGAGCCAGGACGAGAAGGTGATGGATCTGGGGTCTCGCAACTTCAAAGATCAAAGAGTTTGGGTGGAGGGATTGGGAGATATCAAAGAAATGAGCTTGCAACAATGAAGGAGAGAGAAAGCAATTCGTGCTGGGCAGAGCTAGCTGGCTGGAGGAAGGTGAGGGGTATTTATACCCCTCCCAGAAAAGTAGCCGTTGCAGCCAGATTCACATCGGAGTTTCCGGTCCAAGTGACCGGATACTCCGGCCTGTTGCGGAAACTCCAGCCCCTTGGGGGCGGAAACTCCGGCCCCCACCAGGAGGTGAATAACAAACAGACAAGAGAAGCTCAGGCAGAAACTCCGGCCCCTGGGACCGGAAACTCCGGCCTGGGCGGATACTCTGGCCCCTTGGGCCGGAAACTCCGGCCCCCACCAGGGGCTGAACAAGAAAACACTCTCCGAGGAAAACCAAGGACCGGAGACTCCGGTCCAGAAGACCGGAGACTCCGGCCTAAAAACAGTGAAACTGCAAAACCTGAAATGCAATAACTTTCTCGTATGAACTCCAAAACAGGTGAATCCAATTGCGTTGGAAAGATAACGACAAGAGCTTTGCCACAAAGATAACTTTCTCGTATGAACTCCAACACAGTAAGCAGCCGAAAACAACAACTAGTATATAAACTACATGCGCCGGCACCTCTCCTCCGCCTCCCTCGACCGGCACCGCCGGCGAGTTTGGCCTTGGATCGGCCCGGCGCTCTCGAGTTTTCCTGGGAGAACCGTAGCAGGGGAGAAGATAGGGACGAGGAGAAAGAGAATGGGAGTTCTGTATGCCGTTTCTGTCAGGTTTTGGGTCTTCGAGTAGGCGTGCCACGTGTGCACATGCCCTGTCGTCTCCTAGACTGTCGTGCGTACGTGCCTCTTCGCTCGCAGCGGCATCCCTCTCATTCATTCGTCTCCATGCATCTCGCGACAAAGCCATATAAAACTCGTCCACGAGCACGCGCGCACCGGCCTGTATATATCCTTGTCAGTTGTCACTCGCAAAATCATCGCAACGATCTCTCACACCACAAACGTACGTACAGGAAGCTAGCATCGTTCGAGAGATCATCCATCCAGTACTGGATCCATCATCATCTCCTTTCACAGTGCGCTCTAGCTCGATCGGCATGAGGAGTTCCGTGGCGCGCGCGCCGGCCGGAGCGGCAGCGGGAGCGGGCGCGACGGTGGCGGCGGCGGCGCTGCTGGGCCACCCGGCGGTGGCGCTGTCGGAGAGGCCGCGGCTGACGCGGCTGCTGGTGAACGTGACGGTGGAGCGGAGCCTGTGGCCGGTGCACCTCGTGCTGGGCGTCGACGCCACCGTGGCCAACCTCGCGCGCGCCGCCGTCGCAGCCTACGTCACCGGGGGCCACAGGCCGCCTCTCCTCCCCGCCGATGCCGCCAAGGGCATCGACGCGGCCGCGCGGTTCGAGCTGCACCTCTCCAAGTACTCCCTCGACGGTGAGACAGACAGAGGACCTCCTTCGTTTTTCTGAAGCTCTATAATTCTGTATCCCGTGCCCTGTTTGTGATGGTGGATTCTTCATTTCTTGTGCACACTAGTAGGAAAAGGGTTATCAGTGGCGCACCAAATTGACATTCTGTGGCGCACCCACAGAATTGCTGGGTGCGCCACAGAATCGTCGCCACTAAAATTTGTTTTCTGTGGCGCACCATGGGCATGCGCCACAGAAACCACTTTCTGTGGCGCACCCAGGCCGTGCGCCACAGAAATAGCTCGGTAGGCCACATAGCAAGTAATTCTGTGGCGCACCCACGCCTGGTGCGCCACAGAAAGTGGTGCGCCACAAAAACATAAAAGCGTGCGCCACAGAAATATGAAACAGTATTACAGGTATTTTTTTCATTTTGCTGTATAAATACAGGTATATACAGGATTTATCCAGAAATACAGATATATTTGACAGGTATATAAACAGACACACATTAATCACTATTTCATCACACATATTACTTAGTGTGCCCGAGATACATACACATAGTCACAAAAGTGCCGAATGTTAATTTACACAATATATTAGTTATGATAGAAACAAAAGTTCATCATTTCACACTACACAATACAAATAAGTGTTCACCGCCTAACTAGGATCAAATGTAGTACACATCGGCGATGATGGTGAGCAAGAGCGCGCGGGAGCATGCATGATCATGGCTTCCTCTTCTTGAGCGGCGCCGGGAACGGTAGAATGCCCCCTTTCGTCCTCCACTCCCTGGTGTCACTCTGCGCCGCTAGTCGTTCTTCCATCTCCTCTGAGACAACGCTGAAGATGGATTGGGATATATATTGGTTAGTGATATACATAGAGTATAATTTGTTCATCTAAGTATAGAGGCAAGACGATCAATCAATGTTGTCATGGTTGGAAATCATATGGCTATCCTATTTGGGTTTCATAGCATAGCATATATATAATATATAACCCTACACATGCACTTCTACAAAAAAGTACACACTAGCTAGTAATGCTTAGCAAGGCTATCTTTTATAATACATCCTACGTACCGAAGCGGAAGTGGAAGGACCCTGAGGCGTGCATGACATCGTCGAGGATGATATTTGTTAACTGCAGCCGGATGCGATGGAAGTCTTGTCTATAATCAGCATCGGTGAGACTTTCCGCCATTTTGGTGTATTCTGCGAGATTAGATGCAATCTTCGTTTTCTCGCAATCCCGGACAATCGTTTTAAGGTGACGGAGGGCATAGTAGGCCTCCATCACACTGCCATCCAGTTGCTTGACGCAATGGAATCCGGTCCCATGCAAGAACTTGTGTGTGTTGTCGTCCTCCGTGAAAAATTCCGACTTCTTATGGAAGGGGCCGCCCTTTTTGGCATAGGCCTCGAGAGCGTCATCGAGAACACCCTTTATTCTGTTGTATGATCTCGGCTGGGATTTATTCCCCGAGTCCAAATAAGTGGCAACGGACCACCTCGGGGATACGTGGATGAGTGCGCAGTACTTGTCCCTGCTCAACACAATTGAAGCAGAATGTTGGACAAAGGATCAGCGATGGAAGAAATGTACAAGAAGACATAAGATAGGACGGTGGCGAGCAGATGTGTACTTACTCGAAAAAGTAAGGCAGAAGAAGGGCGGTCTTCTCCTTGTTGGCCAGGAAGACCCTAACGAGGTACTCCTTGGCCGTTTCCCGTGTTGTTGATCCTTCCACCAGATGGCTGTCGCGCATGTAGTAGGGATCCACTATCGCGATGTACGGGGTATCATCTCTCCTGATCTTCATCGCCGCATCGAGAGCATATAGGCGGACCATGTTATAGTCCAGCCGTTTGGAGTGATACAGGTTGAAGATGTCCTCGTACGCTATGAAGAACACATCTGCGGGGTCATCCTGGACGAAGTCCACCAACTCTTTTGGCACCTTGACCGAGAACGCCGGGTAACCTGGGTTCTTCTCTTTAAGAAGGGTCTCCTCTAGATACAAGATATTATTCTGCAAAGTAATCATGGGTCCTTCTGCAAGGCGGAGCATGTCCCCGGACAAGATAGATTTACCAGCTTCATGAACTCTGGAGTAGCCTTGTGGATTTGTGTCTTCAGGACCCCGGATCTTAGGATCTTGCTGGCTCGCAGAGTATGCTTTTCTCTTCCTTTGATGACTCTTCTTTTTCTTCTTCTCTGGGGATTGTGGGGGTGGGGGTGCAGTGAACCCCGCTTTAACTGTTTCTTTCAGTGTGGTAGGGGTGAAAATGGTACCCGGTTGAGCTTGATGATCGCCGGCATCCGGAGGCGTGTCGGTGAAGGCCAGGCGCTGTGTGCATGAAGTGGGACGAGCAGGTTGAATGTGGTGGTCGCGGAAGGGTTCTTCATCCATAAGAGGCATGAACATATCATCCGCGGCGGCGCCAGTGTTGATGTAGTCATCGACGTTTACATCATTATCATCATCCTCCTCAACATTGTCGTCGTTGCCACCAAGTTGAGGTGCAACGGCTTTGTCCTCAACATTGTCGTCGTTGCCACCAAGTTGAGGTGCAACGGCTTTGTCCTAAAACATAAACAATAGCACATCCGTTAGTCGGGAAAGTCGGAAAGTCGGGGAATTCAGAAAGTCAGAACTAACCTTGGACGGTTGCGGGGAAGACGTTCCCAACAACTGTTTGTGGCGGTTGGTGGCGGCGATGACCGGCGGCGGTAGCTTCCGGCCGGCGGTGGGGGCGACCGGCGGTAGCTTCCGGCCGGCGGTGGCGGCGACCGGTTCCGTGGGTGGTGGTGACGGCTGCTTGTGGCGCCGGTTCATCCGCAGCATCTTTTTTTGTCCGCCTCGGCGGGGGCCGAACGATCGGGGCTCGGGGCCTCGAGGTGGCGCCGCCGGTGCGCCTGGCCCCTTGAAGAACATCCCCAAGACGAATTTGGGTTTTCGGCCATTCCAGCACCCACTTCCCGCATTCGCCAAGCTTCATGTGTTTCTCGGCTCCCTGAGGTTGCTTAGGGGGGTCGATGTCACAGAACTCAGGCAGTACCTCCTTCACATTTACTTTCATCACGAGCTCGCTCATTCGGACGTTGTGGATATCGCGGGTCAAAGGTTGTACGGTCGAGGCCCTTGCGACTTCCTTCAACTCGCCGTCGGTACCCACCCTATGCAGGAGTATGCAAGGCATGTCCTGGGAGTCAACACATAGCGGGCACCATGAGATAAGGCATATATAGTCTCACACACAATGTATCATACATATTCATGATCATACATATATATGTTTCCATTGCCTCACACACACATACTAATTAGTTACCTTGGTGACGGCGTTGAGCTCGGCTAATGTCGAGACAAGGGCGCCGGTGCCGGCGGCCGGCCTATCAATCTCCGGGCCGCTCGTGTGCATTATCATTATTCTCCGGCGTTGGTGTATGTTGCTCCACGGCAGGGGGCACCGGTGGGGTCGGCAGGACCGGCGACACGTTATTGCTGGAGGTGCTGCCGGCGAAGCTGGGCACGTGTATCGGCCCCTGCTGACCTCCCGCATGCCAAGCAGTTATCCCCTGCACCAATGCATCGGGTAACAAAGCCCGGAGCTTCTCTTCCACCTTCTCGGCCACTAGCTTGTCCACCACGCTGGAGTCCACCTTCTCGGCCTCTAGTGCGTCCAGCTTCTTCCTTAGCTCGAGAACCTCGGCTCTATCTTTAGCCGGCTTCCTCCTCTCCTTTTTCTTCTCGGTGTCCGTGCTGTAGTACTCGGTGAACTTCATCGCCGTACCAAAGCCGGTCACACGGCCAGCTGACGTCGGCGGCTTTGACTTGTCCCTCCCCTTGTGAACGTTCATCACCCGGTTGAAAGTCGTGTCCCACGGGCCGGCCGGAGGCTCCTGGGACGACGGGCCGGCCTCAGCCTCAATCTCCAACTCAGCCGCCTGCGGACAAAGGAAATAAACGTGAACCCATGTAGAAATCAACGCAAATGGACTTTGAGATATCCGCGGTAATTAAGTTTCTTACCAGCTTTTTCTCGAATTCCAACACATCTTCATAGTCGGTAACGAATTCCCCCGTCCCCGGCTTCAGATAGTAGCGGGACCGAACAAAGTTCCTAACTTGCTCGTCCGTGAATTTATGCCACGGGTTCTCTTTCCCAAGTCTCGCAACCTCGGCATCCTCCTTGTCCCAAACGGGCTTTTTTCCTGCGTAACCGCCGCTTCCCAAATGGTGGTTACCTAAGTTCAGTGCCCGCATGTTCTTCCCCCACTCGGTCCATTTTTCAGCCTCCGGAGATGACAAGGATGCCTTGAATATATCGAAATCGTCTTTCTCGAGGTACGGCTCTTTGGCACTGATCTCCTCCCAGCTAAGACCCTTTTCAAGAATCTTCGCCTTCACCCGGCCTCTCCAGCTTGTCAAGGCGGTGTTCATCTTCGTGATGGCGAAGTTGTCCACCTTTTTGTTTCCATCAGCCGGGAAAATATATCGTTTGTGAAGCTTCTTGAGGAGGTCATTGCGCAAAGCCTCATTCTCCGGATTCCTGAGGTCATACGTGTTGATCGATGCGTTTTCCCGGAGGATGCACCCTAGTTGCATGCCGTACCCTTTTGCGATGTCCCTAGGCTCCAGTGGTTGGCCACTTAAGGAGACCTTAGTGAACGTGTCTGTGATGTTGCCGACCGCTTGCGGTGTCCGGTCCTTCCTCGGCTTCTTAAGCCTCTTAGCAGGCCTCTTAGCAGGCGGGTTACTACCACCACCGCCATCCGTGTGGTCGCCACCCCCGACATCCGTGCTGGTGGGTTCTCCATCGGTGGTGGTGGCTTCGGCAGACTCTAACTGAAAGTCACCATCGCCGTCACGAGCCAGTTCGGCGGCCTCCGCATCCTCCATCTGCGGGTTCAATTCCCAGAACGATATGTTCTTTTGTCTAGCTTGTTCTTCGACGCTCATGTGCTTCTCAGAAGGGCCGGCCTCGGAGGACATGTTTGCACTACATTAAAAAGAGGCAAAATGTTAGTACAACAAATATAACAAAGCATCACTTAATTTAGTACTAAGATACCCCGGCCCATGCATTAGCCGCAATACCCCATATGTCCTATTTTTAGCAAAGTCATGCTAAATTTCACGAAATTTTTTGGCATGACCTTTGCTAAAAATAGGACATATGGAGTACCCGAATTTGCCGGAACGGAAATTAATCGACGTTCCGGCAATCTCAAGGGCCTCACGGGGTACCTGCACAAGCATTTCACAAATAATATCCACATCTCCGGACGGCATCTCCGTCCGACATCTCCACGACACGATGGTCGGAGCACAAACAACCACGACACGATGGTCGTGGACACATACATCACCACATCCACATCGAGGGAGAGAGGAACTACCTAGTACCTCGGGTAGGGAAGGGAGGCTCGGGTCCGAGATCGGCGTGGTGGAGGTGCTCCTCGTGGTGCTGCAATAAATTAACAAAACCGTGATTTAGCGAGAGAGATAATCATGCAATAAATTAACAAAGATTCCACAGGAATCAGTTCAATATCTATGTACTGCAGAAAAAAATTGCATACAGGACACAAGCCAATATTTAGCCAAGATTATTATATAGTCAAAGCAAATCTTGACATTAACATCACAGGGTAACTACAAGATTACTAGAACTACTACTACCTTACATGAACTAGCAGCTGAACTACACTGCTACAGACTACATGACTAAACTTGGATGTCGGCAAATTCTGATCTCTGAACATCTGGCCATGCAGCATGCCCAGCCTAAACCTAACTTTGAAACGCTACTCCAGCACATGGCTGGCTTCTTAAACTACACAGCGAGCTAGCTGCTCACCTAACATCTGGAATCTAAACTTCTCTACAAACGATTATGCTCTTCTCAACGCTTTGTGAGGAGCACCAGGGCGAAAATCGTTATCGATAAGAAATATTTCGTCTAAATAACGTCACATATGCCGGCTAAGGTTGTTTTGAAGCACCATTGGCTAAGGTTGTGCTAAAATAACGTCACATTCCTTTCTTTTTGGTCCTTCCAGGCAGCAGATACTAGGGTGCAAAGGTGAAGCCAAGTACAGAGTTCCTTTTGTTGTACTTCCAAGCTGTCGCGTGCATAGGTGATGACGGGATATTCTTTCCATTGCTTTTACATGACCTTGCTCCTGCTCGCTACATCATGTTGCCAATTTTTTAGGGACACTACACAATTCTGCTTCGGCACCCTTTTGATGAAAGGAAAAAGAGGCATACTTTTTATGGTTAACAGATGTTAAACATCAAGCCCGTCTAGCTCAGTTGGTAGAGTGCAAGGCTCTTAACCTCGTGGTGGTGGCAATTCTCTGATTTTTGGCACTGAGAGGATCGGGGACACGGTCTGGGCATTTCCACAAGCACCTAGTGTGCAGGAGAGGATCGGGGAGGCTCCATGGAGAGGAGGGAGGAGGAAGATGGCCGGGAGGGAGGAGGAGGATTGCAGGGAGGGAGGAGGGATACCTGCGCAGGCCGGGTTGGCGCCGAGGAGAGCCGGCGCGTCGAGGGCATGGGCACGGGCGCGTCGAGGTAGCAGCGGTCGGCGTCGAGGGCACGGGCACGGGCGCGTCGAGGGCACGGGCACGGCGAGGCACGGGCACGGCGAGGCACAGGCGCGTCGAGGTAGCAGCGGTCGGCGTCGACGGCGAGGGGAAGGACGCGAGCGCGGGAGAGGTGCTGCCGTCAACACTTAGCGAAATTTGGGGAAGAAGAGAGGCAGCGCGGGGGCGGCCCCACATGTTAGTGGGCGCAACACAATTCTGTGGCGCACCACCGATGGGATGCGCCACAGAATTATGATGATTCTGTGGCGCACCACGTAAGAATTATCAGGATTCTGTGGCGCATTTGTTGGAGATATGCGCCACAGAAATAGTTGGTTAAATTTGCTGAACTTTTTTTCTTACAAAATTTTGGTTAAATTTGGTTCAAAAAATACACACAATATGTGTCCTACATATTTAGTTCATTGAATACATAACTCTTGCATTGTCATACATATTCAAGATCATACATATATATGCTTCCATTGTCTCACGCACACACATACAAATTAAATACACCAAAAAAGTCTCTTCTTCGTCTCGGTTCCACGAGTTAGCTTCTCTTCTTTCCCTTCTTCACGGTTGAAAACTTTAGGCCGGTCACCTTGAGATTTCTTCGCGTGAACGGACAACCTTTGGTAGGTAGGGAGGTCTTCCTTCTTTGTGTACTAGTAGTAGGCATGTCGAAGAACTTGTCGAATTCCTCCTCGATCTTTGGCTCGTTGTCCAATTCTTGCTCGGTGGCGCCTCCTTCCATTCCGATGATGCTCCTCTTGCCCCTCCTCACGACAACACGGCTAGGCTTTGACGGGTCGGTAATGAAGAAGCATTGCTCAACTTGGCTAGCGAGTACCCATGGCTCATTTTTCGCGGAGGCGTTCTTCGATTTGGCATCGGGTATTACCATGGTGGTGAAATACCGGCCTTCTTTGACGACGTCCTTGGCCCATCTTACACGGAACATTGGCACCACCTCTCCACAGTAGTTGAGCTCCCATATGTCCTCAATCCTTCCGAAGTATCTTTCTTGACAGTAGCCTCCTCATCGCCGTATGATAGCATAGTTACTCCTGAGTTTTGATATTCCGACATCTTGTCCTTTTCCTCGGTGTAGAATCTGTAGCCCGATGTCGTACGCCTGATAGGTCTTTACGTTATGCGAGGGACCCCGTGATAAGGAGAATATGAGTTTTCATCTTCCGTAGATGGCGGTTTCCTCTTTGCTAGCTCCATTTGCTTTTGCTTGAACCAACGCGTGAAGCTGGCGTTGTGCTCTCTGGTTACGTCTCCCTTCTTCCTCGGCCGGCCCAGTTTGATGTAATGTTGCTCGAGTAAGCATTTGTGCTGTTCCACCCAAGTTTCGATCAACTGTAAGTGTTGTAGCGCGACCCGGTGAGCCCTTTCGAAGTCGTCCTTTCGACCCTGCATGCTGACAAAGATTGAGCTGGCGCCCTCTCGGTGACCATATCCATTGAGCCTGTCGAAGTGTTTCCTCGTGGGCAGACCTGCATCCTGGTTCTCGTGCTTAGATAATTCTGGCAGAAGGAGATGCACTCGTAGGTTAGAAAGCCCTTGGTCATGCTTGCGTCTGGACGGGCCCTGTTGCGAACGTATCCTTTCATGACACCGTTCATCCTTTCGAACGGCATCATGTAGTGCATGAACGTTGGCCCTAGCTGCCTGATGTCATCAACGACATGGAGAAGGAGATGCACGCATATATCAAAGAATGCTGGCGGGAAGTAAATCTCGAGCTCGCATAGTACCAGCTCGATCTCTTCTTGTAGCCTGTCGAGCTGCTTCACCCCGATCGACTTCCTGTTGATGACGTCGACAAAGTTGCAAAGGGCAAGCAGCGTATCACGGACGTGCTCGTCCATTATCCCTCGAATCGCAACGGGAAGTATCTGCGTCAACAACACGTGACAGTCGTGAGACTTCATCCCGCTAAACCTCTTCTTCTTTCCGTCCAGATATCTGCTTATCTGTCCCGCGTAACCATTCGGAAATTTGACTCCTAGAAGACACCTGTAGAATTGCTCGAGCTCCTCCGGACTCATAGTGAAGCACGTAGCGGGAAGCACCACAGTGTTCTTCTTTACCCTTTTGCGCGACCTTGAGTCCCTTCCGTCTGATCATCATCATCATCGTCATCGCTATCGGGGGCCTGAAGATCTTTCCTGACACCAAGCCATTTCAGATCGTATCTTGCTTTCGTCCCATCCTTGGTCTTTTCCGGCATGTTGGAAAGAGTGCCAAGCAGACTCTCGGTGACATTCTTCGTAATGTGCATCATATCGAGGCTATGTGGCGTCTTGAGGAACTTCCAGTAGGGCAAGTTGTGGAAAACAGCCCTCGCTTTCCATACACCCAGCAGCGGATCTACCTTCGGTCGTTTCTTTCCCGGCGCAGGGCACTCCTCCCAATTATTCAACAGCTCGTCGATTTCTGTGCCGCTCCTCGGGATCGGGGGTCCTTCGGGCTCGTCCTTACCATTAAACAGGTCACCGCGTTTCCTCCACGGGTGATCCATGCGAAGCCACCTTCGAGCCCCTGGGTACACGGTTTTCGAAGACCCGGGATTCCTTGGTAGCTGGAGATGCGGGGTCTTATCCATGCACCTGACACATGCGCAGAATCCGTGGCCTACCTGGGCCGATACATATGAGCAACCAGGATAGTCCTGCACCGTCGTGAGCAGCGCGGCTCTCATTGGGAAATAATCTCCAGTGTAGGCATCCCACGTACGGGCTGGGGTCGCCCACAACGTGGCTAACTCCTCTTCCAACAGCGCGAGATACGTATGTATGTGGACACCTGCTTGTTTCGGCCCCTGAATGAGAAGACTCATGTGAATATACCTTTGCTTCGTGCACAACCACGGGGGAAGGTTGTAAGGCCATACAAACACGGGCCATGTGCTATGCGTGCTACTCTGGTTGCCGAACGGATTGAGTCCATCGGTGCTCATACCGAGCCTGACGTTCCTTGCGTCGCCTCCGAAATTTCCGACGGCGTCCAACTCTTGCCACTGGCCAGCGTCTGAAGGGTGTGTAAGGATCCTGCCCTTCTCCGGATCTTCTTCAGGCTTCTCCCTTTCCGCGTGCCATTGCATGAGCTTTGCTTCCTTAGGGTCCACGAAGTACCGCTGCAGACGGGGAGTGATAGGAAAGTACCATACCACTTTGTGAGGACCTTTCTTCCCACGGCTCTTGTATCGTCCTTGGCCGCACACCGGACATGTGGTTCTGTCCTCGTACTCGCCCCGATAAATTGCGCAATCATTGATGCAGGCGTGGTATTTAACGTGCGGTAGGTCAAGAGGGCACACGACTTTCTTGGCCTCCTCGATACTAGTTGGCAATGTGTTCCCCTCGGGAAGACGCTCGTGGAAGAATTTCATGTTCTTGTTGAAGCTCACGTCGGTCCATTTGTTTCCCGACTTCATCTCCAGAGCATCAAGCGTTACTTGCAAGCGCGTATCCTGTGGCCGGCACCCTGGATACAACGGAGTCTTCCCGTCTATCTCCATTTGCGCCAGCTTGGCTTTCTCTCTAACGGTCCTCGCCTCCTTGAGGAGCAGTTCTTGAACATGAGACTCCATCAAGGCCGACATTAGCGAGCTCTGCGGCGTGTTCGCGTCTTCTCCACCACCATCTACTCCTTCATCATGACCATGTCCGTCGGCATCTCCTTCGTCACGATCATCTTGCCCGCCCTCGTCTTCAGGCGCAACATTTGTTGTCGGCGCAACATTTGCTGTCGGCGCTTCATTGAAGCCTTCCATGAAACCGCGCCTGAGCAGGTGTTCCTCCAAGTGTCCGGAATCAGGGTCGATCCATCTCACAAATTTGCAACTTCTACACGGACATCGTATGTGGCGCTTGTTGCACCGAATCATTTCCGCCTTCGCTTCTTCCTTGTAGTTGTTGATTCGACTGGAGCTCATCTTCATGACCATGGTCGCCTACGCGGTATACATATAGAGTATGTGTTATTAAGTCGGAAATGTTCGACGAAAAAATTCGGCATGACTTCCCCTAGAAGTAGGACATATGTGGTGCAAAAATTTACCGAAATGGAAATGAATCAACATTTCGGCAAACATCCATGCACCACGCCGGCGCAACACAACAACAAAAGGCAACAACATGCACAACACACACAAGCTTCATGTACACACATATTCATCCAACAATACTCACCTAGTAGATCTAGATCCGTTGCCGAGACGTGACCGTGATCGATGAGAGAGAGTGTGTGGTGATGGAGAGAAAATAGTGGACAAAAAGAGAGGAGGAGAATATATATGGAGGCTCTCCCCAAGCCCTCACCAATTATATGTCAAACAAATTAGGTTTAACAACAAATAATGGATAATAGGATGGTCAAAATGCCATGGGAGAGAGGAGGAGCTCGAGCTAGATGCATGGGGGGAGAATGAAGAAGGTCACATGGGGAAAGTGGGTGTTGCCACCTTTTTGTGGATCTGGCCAATATTCTGTGGCGCACCACCCACTGTGCGCCACAGAATGTTCACTTTCTGTGGCGCATGGTTTCTGGTGCGCCACAGAAAGATAACATTCTGTGGCGCATGTCTGCGGGTGCGCCACAGAATGTTTGTTTTCTGTGGCGCACCACACACGCTGCGCCACAGAAATTGTTCAGATGGACCTAGCTCCAATGATTGAACGTGGGACCCACAGGATATCTGTGGCGCATGGGTACACATGCGCCACAGAAGTCTGACTTTCTCTGTGGCGCATTGTCTCCATATGCGCCACAGAAAGGACAAATATTTAGTGGCGCACCACCTTACATGCGCCACAGAAATATTTCTGTGGCGCACCAATTAAGGGTGCGCCACAGAATGTCAACCTACCTATAACCCTTTTCCTACTAGTGGCAGCTCTGAGCCAGGACGAGAAGGTGATGGATCTGGGGTCTCGCAACTTCAAAGATCAAAGAGTTTGGGTGGAGGGATTGGGAGATATCAAAGAAATGAGCTTGCAACAATGAAGGAGAGAGAAAGCAATTCGTGCTGGGCAGAGCTAGCTGGCTGGAGGAAGGTGGAGGGTATTTATACCCCTCCTAGAAAAGTAGCCGTTGCAGCCAGATTCACACCGGAGTTTTCGGTCCAAGTGACCGGATACTCCGGCCTGGGGCGGAAACTCTGGCCCCTTGGGGGCGGAAACTCCGGCCCCCACCAGGAGGTGAACAACAAACAGACGAGAGAAGCTCAGGCAGAAACTCCGGCCTGGGGCGGATACTCCGGCCCCTTGGGCCGGAAACTCCGGCCCCCACCAGGGGCTGAACAAGAAAAACACTCTCCAAGGAAAACCAAGGACCGGAGACTCCGGTCCAGAAGACCGGAGACTCCGGCCTGGAAACAGTGAAACTGCAAAACCTGAAATGCAAAAACTTTCTCGTATGAACTCCAAAACAGGTGAATCCAATTGCGTTGGAAAGATAACGACAAGAGCTTTGCCACAAAGATAACTTTCTCGTATGAACTCCAACACAGCAAGCAGCCGAAAAGAACAACTAGTATATAAACTACATGCGCCGGCACCTCTCCTCCGCCTCCCTCGACCGGCACCGCCGGCGAGTTTGGCCTTGGATCGGCCCGGCGCTCTCGAGTTTTCCTGGGAGAACCGTAGCAGGGGGAAAAGATAGGGACGAGGAGAAAGAGAATGGGAGTTCCGCATGTCGTTTCTGTCAGGTTTCGGGTCTTCGAGTAGGCGTGCCACGTGTGCACATGCCCTGTCGTCTCCTAGACTGTCGTGCATACGTGCCTCTTCGCTCGCAGCGGCATCCCTCTCATTCATTCGTCTCCATGCATCTCGCGACCAAAGCCATATCAAACTCGTCCACGAGCACGCGCGCACCGGCCTGTATATATCCTTGTCAGTTGTCACTCGCAAAATCATCGCAACGATCTCTCACACCACAAACGTACGTACAGGAAGCTAGCATCGTTCGAGAGATCATCCATCCAGTACTGGATCCATCATCATCTCCTTTCACAGTGCGCTCTAGCTCGATCGGCATGAGGAGTTCCGTGGCGCGTGCGCCGGCCGGAGCGGCAGCGGGAGCGGGCGCGACGGTGGCGGCGGCGGCGCTGCTGGGCCACCCGGCGGCGGCGCTGTCGGAGAGGCCACGGCTGACGCGGCTGCTGGTGAACGTGACGGTGGAGCGGAGCCTGTGGCCGGTGCACCTCGTGCTGGGCGTCGACGCCACCGTGGCCGACCTCGCGCGCGCCGCCGTCGCAGCCTACGTCGCCGGGGGCCACAGGCTGCCTCTCCTCCCCGCCGACGCCGCCAAGGGCGTCGACGCGGCCGCGCGGTTCGAGCTGCACCTCTCCAAGTACTCCCTCGACGGTGAGACAGACAGAGGACCTCCTTCGTTTTTCTGAAGCTCTGTAATTCTGTATCCCGTGCCCTGTTTGTGATGGTGGATTCTTCATTTCTTGTGCAGCTCCGAGCCAGGACGAGAAGGTGATGGATCTGGGGTCTCGCAACTTCAAAGATCAAAGAGTTTGGGTGGAGGGATTGGGAGATATCAAAGAAATGAGCTTGCAACAATGAAGGAGAGGGAAATCAATTCGTGCTGGGCAGAGCTAGCTGGCTGGAGGAATGTGGAGGGGTATTTATACCCCTCCCAGAAAAGTAGCCGTTGCAGCCAGATTCACACCGGAGTTTCCGGTCCAAGTGACCGGATACTCCGGCCTGGGGCGGAAACTCCGGCCCCCACCAGGAGGTGAACAACAAACAGACGAGAGAAGCTCAGGCAGAAACTCCGGCCCCTGGGACCGGAAACTCCGGCCTGGGGCGGATACTCCGGCCCCTTGGGCCGGAAACTCCGGCCCCCACCAGGGGCTGAACAAGAAAAAACACTCTCCGAGGAAAACCAAGGACCGGAGACTCCGGCCTGAAAACAGTGAAACTGCAAAACCTGAAATGCAATAACTTTCTCGTATGAACTCCAAAACAGGTGAATCCAATTGCGTTGGAAAGATAACGACAAGAGCTTTGCCACAAAGATAACTTTCTCGTATGAACTCCAACACAGCAAGCAGCTGAAAACAACAACTAGTATATAAACTACATGCGCTGGCACCTCTCCTCCGCCACCCTCGACCGGCACCGCCGGCGAGTTTGGCCTTGGATCGGCCCGGCGCTCTCGAGTTTTCCTAGGAGAACCGTAGCAGGGGGAGAAGATAGGGACGAGGAGAAAGAGAATGGGAGTTCCGTATGCCGTTTCTGTCAGGTTTCGGGTCTTCGAGTAGGCGTGCCACGTGTGCACATGCCCTGTCGTCTCCTAGACTGTCGTGCGTACGTGCCTCTTCGCTCGCATCGGCATCCCTCTCATGCATTCGTCTCCATGCATCTCGCGACCAAAGCCATATCAAACTCGTCCACGAGCACGCGCGCACCGGCCTGTATATATCCTTGTCAGTTGTCACTCGCAAAATCATCGCAACGATCTCTCACACCACAAACGTACGTACAGGAAGCTAGCATCGTTCGAGAGATCATCCATCCAGTACTGGATCCATCATCATCTCCTTTCACAGTGCGCTCTAGCTCGATCGGCATGAGGAGTTCCGTGGCGCGCGCGCCGGCCGGAGCGGCAGCGGGAGCGGGCGCGACGGTGGCAGCGGCGGCGCTGTCGGAGAGGCCGCGGCTGACGCGGCTGCTGGTGAACGTGACGGTGGAGCGGAGCCTGTGGCCGGTGCACTTCGTGCTGGGCGTCGACGCCACCGTGGCCGACCTCGCGCGCGCCGCCGTTGCAGCCTACGTCGCCGGGGGCCACAGGCCGCCTCTCCTGCCCGCCGACGCCGCCAAGGGCGTCGACGCGGCCGCGCGGTTCGAGCTGCACCTCTCCAAGTAGTCCCTCGACGGTGAGACAGACAGAGGACCTCCTTCGTTTTTCTGAAGCTCTGTAATTCTGTATCCCGTGCCCTGTTTGTGATGGTGGATTCTTCATTTCTTGTGCAGCTCTGAGCCAGGACGAGAAGGTGATGGATCTGGGGTCTCGCAACTTCAAAGATCAAAGAGTTTGGGTGGAGGGATTGGGAGATATCAAAGAAATGAGCTTGCAACAATGAAGGAGAGAGAAAGCAATTCGTGCAGGGCAGAGCTAGCTGGCTGGAGGAAGGTGGAGGGGTATTTATACCCCTCCCAGAAAAGTAGCCGATGCAGCCAGATTCACACCGGAGTTTCCGGTCCAAGTGACCGGATACTCCGGCCCCTTGGGGGCGGAAACTCCGGCCCCCACCAGGAGGTGAACAACAAACAGACGAGAGAAGCTCAGGCAGAAACTCCGGCCCCTGGGACCGGAAACTCCGGCCTGGGGCGGATACTCCGGCCCCTTGGGCCGGAAACTCCGGCCCCCACCAGGGGCTGAACAAGAAAAACACTCTCCGAGGAAAACCAAGGACCGGAGACTCTGGTCCAGAAGACCGGAGACTCCGGCCTGAAAACAGTGAAACTGCAAAACCTGAAATGCAATAACTTTCTCGTATGAACTCCAAAACAGGTGAATCCAATTGCGTTGGAAAGATAACGACAAGAGCTTTGCCACAAAGATAACTTTCTCATATGAACTCCAACACAGCAAGCAGCCGAAAACAACAACTAGTATAAAAACTACATGCGCCGGCACCTCTCCTCCGCCTCCCTCGACCGGCACCGCCGGCGAGTTTGGCCTTGGATCGGCCCGGCGCTCTCGAGTTTTCCTGGGAGAACCGTAGCAGGGGGAGAAGATAGGGACGAGGAGAAAGAGAATGGGAGTTCCGTATGCCATTTCTATCAGGTTTCGGGTCTTCGAGTAGGCGTGCCACGTGTGCACATGCCCTGTCATCTCCTAGACTGTCGTGCGTACGTGCCTCTTCGCTCGCAGCGGCATCCCTCTCATTCATTCGTCTCCATGCATCTCGTGACCAAAGCCATATCAAACTCATCCACGAGCACGCGCACCGGCCTGTATATATCCTTGTCAGTTGTCACTCGCAAAATCATCGCAACGATCTCTCACACCACAAACGTACGTACAGGAAGCTAGCATCGTTCGAGAGATCATCCATCCAGTACTGGATCCATCATCATCTCCTTTCACAGTGCGCTCTAGCTCGATCGGCATGAGGAGTTCCGTGGCGCGTGCGCCGGCCAGAGCGGCAGCGGGAGCGGGCGCGACGGTGGCGGCGGCGGCGCTGCTGGGCCACCGACGGCGGCGCTGTCGGAGAGGCCGCGGCTGACGCGGCTGCTGGTGAACGTGACGGTGGAGCGGAGCCTGTGGCCGGTGCACCTCGTGCTGGGCGTCGACGCCACCGTGGCCGACCTCGCGCGCGCCGCCGTCGCAGCCTACGTCGCCGGGGGCCACAGGCCGCCTCTCCTCCCCGCCGACGCCGCCAAGGGCGTCAACGCGGCCGCGCGGTTCGAGCTGCACCTCTCCAAGTACTCCCTCGACGGTGAGACAGACAGAGGACCTCCTTCGTTTTTCTGAAGCTCTGTAATTCTGTATCCCGTGCCCTGTTTGTGATGGTGGATTCTTCATTTCTTGTGCAGCTCTGAGCCAGGACGAGAAGGTGATGGATCTGGGGTCTCGCAACTTCAAAGATCAAAGAGTTTGGGTGGAGGGATTGGGAGATATCAAAGAAATGAGCTTGCAACAATGAAGGAGAGAGAAAGCAATTCGTGCTGGGCAGAGCTAGCTGGCTGGAGGAAGGTGGAGGGGTATTTATACCCCTCCCAGAAAAGTAGCCGTTGCAGCCAGATTCACACCGGAGTTTCCGTTCCAAGTAACCGGATACTCCGGCCTGGGGCGGAAACTCCGGCCCCCACCAGGAGGTGAACAACAAACAGACGAGAGAAGCTCAGGCAGAAACTCCGGCCCCTGGGACCGGAAACTCCGGCCTGGGGCGGATACTCCGGCCCCCACCAGGGGCTGAACAAGAAAAACACTCTCCGAGGAAAACCAAGGACCGGAGACTCCGGTCCAGAAGACCGGAGACTCCGGCCTGAAAACAGTGAAACTGCAAAACCTGAAATGCAATAACTTTCTCGTATGAACTCCAAAACAGGTGAATCCAATTGCGATGGAAAGATAACGACAAGAGCTTTGCCACAAAGATAACTTTCTCGTATGAACTCCAACACAGCAAGCAGCCGAAAACAACAACTAGTATATAAACTACATGCGCTGGCACCTCTCCTCCGCCTCCCTCGACCGGCACCGCCGGCGAGTTTGGCCTTGGATCGGCCCGGCGCTCTCGAGTTTTCCTGGGAGAACCGTAGCAGGGGGAGAAGATAGGGACGAGGAGAAAGAGAATGGGAGTTCCGTATGCCGTTTCTGTCAGGTTTCGGGTCTTCGAGTAGGCGTGCCACGTGTGCACATGCCCTGTCGTCTCCTAGACTGTCGTGCGTACGTGCCTCTTCGCTCGCAGCGGCATCCCTCTCATTCATTCGTCTCCATGCATCTCGCGACCAAAGCCATATCAAACTCGTCCACGAGCACGCGCGCACCGGCCTGTATATATCCTTGTCAGTTGTCACTCGCAAAATCATCGCAACGATCTCTCACACCACAAACGTACGTACAGGAAGCTAGCATCGTTCGAGAGATCATCCATCCAGTACTGGATCCATCATCATCTCCTTTCACAGTGCGCTCTAGCTCGATCGGCATGAGGAGTTCCGTGGCGTGCACGCCGGCCGGAGCGGCAGCGGGAGCGGGCGCGACGGTGGCGGCGGCGGCGCTGCTGGGCCACCCGGCGGCGGCGCTGTCGGAGAGGCCGCGGCTGAAGCGGCTGCTGGTGAACGTGACGGTGGAGCGGAGCCTGTGGCCGGTGCACCTCGTGCTGGGCGTTGACGCCACCGTGGCCGACCTCGCGCGCGCCGCCGTCGCAGCCTACGTCGCCGGGGGCCACAGGCCGCCTCTCCTCCCCGCCGACGCCGCCAAGGGCGTCGACGCGGCCGCGCGGTTCGAGCTGCACCTCTCCAAGTACTCCCTCGACGGTGAGACAGACAGAGGACCTCCTTCATTTTCTGAAGCTCTGTAATTCTGTATCCCGTGCCCTGTTTGTGATGGTGGATTCTTCATTTCTTGTGCAGCTCTGAGCCAGGACGAGAAGGTGATGGATCTGGGGTCTCGCAACTTCAAAGATCAAAGAGTTTGGGTGGAGGGATTGGGAGATATCAAAGAAATGAGCTTGCAACAATGAAGGAGAGAGAAAGCAATTCGTGCTGGGCAGAGCTAGCTGGCTGGAGGAAGGTGGAGGGGTATTTATACCCCTCCCAGAAAAGTAGCCGTTGCAGCCAGATTCACACCGGAGTTTCCGGTCCAAGTGACCGGATACTCCGGCCTGGGGCGGAAACTCCGGCCCCCACCAGGAGGTGAACAACAAACAGACGAGAGAAGCTCAGGCAGAAACTCCGGCCCCTGGGACCGGAAACTCCGGCCCCTTGGGCCGGAAACTCCGGCCCCCACCAGGGGCTGAACAAGAAAAACACTCTCCGAGGAAAACCAAGGACCGGAGACTCCGGTCCAGAAGACCGGAGACTCCGGCCTGAAAACAGTGAAACTGCAAAACCTGAAATGCAATAACTTTCTCGTATGAACTCCAAAACAGGTGAATCCAATTGCGTTGGAAAGGTAACGACAAGAGCTTTGCCACAAAGATAACTTTCTCGTATGAACTCCAACACAGCAAGCAGCCGAAAACAACAACTAGTATATAAACTTCATGCGCCGGCACCTCTCCTCCGCCTCCCTCGACCGGCACCACCGGCGAGTTTGGCCTTGGATCGGCCCGGCGCTCTTGAGTTTTCCTGGGAGAACCGTAGCAGGGGGAGAAGATAGGGACGAGGAGAAAGAGAATGGGAGTTCCGTATGCCGTTTCTGTCAGGTTTCGGGTCTTCGAGTAGGCGTGCCACGTGTGCACAAGCCCTGTCGTCTCCTAGACTGTCGTGCGTACGTGCCTCTTCGCTCGCAGCGGCATCCCTCTCATTCATTCGTCTCCATGCATCTCGCGACCAAAGCCATATCAAACTCGTCCACGAGCACGCGCGCACCGGCCTGTATATATCCTTGTCAGTTGTCACTCGCAAAATCATCGCAACGATCTCTCACACCACAAACGTACGTACAGGAAGCTAGCATCGTTCGAGAGATCATCCATCCAGTACTGGATCCATCATCATCTCCTTTCACAGTGCGCTCTAGCTCGATCGGCATGAGGAGTTCCGTGGCGCGCGCACCGGCCGGAGCGGCAGCGGGAGCGGGCGCGACGGTGGCGGCGGCGGCGCTGCTGGGCCACCTGGCGGCGGCGCTGTCGGAGAGGCCGTGGCTGACGCGGCTGCTGGTGAACGTGACGGTGGAGCGGAGCCTATGGCCGGTGCACCTCGTGCTGGGCGTCGACGCCACCGTGGCCGACCTCGCGCGCGCCGCCGTCGCAGCCTACGTCGTCGGGGGCCACAGGCCGCCTCTCCTCCCCGCCGACGCCGCCAAGGGCGTCGACGCGGCCGCGCGGTTCGAGCTGCACCTCTCCAAGTACTCCCTCGACGGTGAGACAGACAGAGGACCTCCTTTGTTTTTCTGAAGCTCTGTAATTCTGTATCCCGTGCCCTGTTTGTGATGGTGGATTCTTCATTTCTTGTGCAGCTCTAAGCCAGGACGAGAAGGTGATGGATCTGGGGTCTCGCAACTTCAAAGATCAAAGAGTTTGGGTGGAGGGATTGGGAGATATCAAAGAAATGAGCTTGCAACAATGAAGGAGAGAGAAAGCAATTCGTGCTGGGCAGAGCTAGCTGGCTGGAGGAAGGTGGAGGGGTATTTATACCCCTCCCAGAAAAGTAGCCGTTGCAGCCAGATTCACACCGGAGTTTCCGGTCCAAGTGACCGGATACTCCGGCCTGGGGCGGAAACTCCGGCCCCCACCAGGAGGTGAACAACAAACAGACGAGAGAAGCTCAGGCAGAAACTCCGGCCCCTGGGACCGGAAACTCCGGCCTGGGGCGGATACTCCGGCCCCTACCAGGGGCTGAACAAGAAAAACACTCTTCGAGGAAAACCAAGGACCGGACACTCCGGTCCAGAAGACCGGAGACTCCGGCCTGAAAACAGTGAAACTGCAAAACCTGAAATGCAATAACTTTCTCGTATGAACTCCAAAACAGGTGAATCCAATTGCGTTGGAAAGATAACGACAAGAGCTTTGCCACAAAGATAACTTTCTCGTATGAACTCCAACACAGCAAGCAGCCGAAAACAACAACTAGTATATAAACTACATGCGCCGGCACCTCTCCTCCGCCTCCCTCGACTGGCACCGCCGACGAGTTTGGCCTTGGATCGGCCCGACGCTCTTGAGTTTTCCTGGGAGAACCGTAGCAGGGGGAGAAGATAGGGACGAGGAGAAAGAGAATGGGAGTTCCGTATGCCGTTTCTGTCAGGTTTCGGGTCTTCGAGTAGGCGTGCCACGTGTGCACATGCCCTGTCGTCTCCTAGACTGTCGTGCGTACGTGCCTCTTCGCTCGCAGCGGCATCCCTCTCATTCATTCGTCTCCATGCATCTCGCGACCAAAGCCATATCAAACTCGTCCACGAGCACGCGCGCACCGGCCTGTATATATCCTTGTCAGTTGTCACTCGCAAAATCATCGCAACGATCTCTCACACCACAAACGTACGTACAGGAAGCTAGCATCGTTCGAGAGATCATCCATCCAGTACTGGATCCATCATCATCTCCTTTCACAGTGCGCTCTAGCTCGATCGGCATGAGGAGTTCCGTGGCGCGCGCACCGGCCGGAGCGGCAGCGGGAGCGGGCGCGACGGTGGCGGCGGCGGCGCTGCTGGGCCACCTGGCGGCGGCGCTGTCGGAGAGGCCGTGGCTGACGCGGCTGCTGGTGAACGTGACGGTGGAGCGGAGCCTATGGCCGGTGCACCTCGTGCTGGGCGTCGACGCCACCGTGGCCGACCTCGCGCGCGCCGCCGTCGCAGCCTACGTCGTCGGGGGCCACAGGCCGCCTCTCCTCCCCGCCGACGCCGCCAAGGGCGTCGACGCGGCCGCGCGGTTCGAGCTGCACCTCTCCAAGTACTCCCTCGACGGTGAGACAGACAGAGGACCTCCTTTGTTTTTCTGAAGCTCTGTAATTCTGTATCCCGTGCCCTGTTTGTGATGGTGGATTCTTCATTTCTTGTGCAGCTCTAAGCCAGGACGAGAAGGTGATGGATCTGGGGTCTCGCAACTTCAAAGATCAAAGAGTTTGGGTGGAGGGATTGGGAGATATCAAAGAAATGAGCTTGCAACAATGAAGGAGAGAGAAAGCAATTCGTGCTGGGCAGAGCTAGCTGGCTGGAGGAAGGTGGAGGGGTATTTATACCCCTCCCAGAAAAGTAGCCGTTGCAGCCAGATTCACACCGGAGTTTCCGGTCCAAGTGACCGGATACTCCGGCCTGGGGCGGAAACTCCGGCCCCCACCAGGAGGTGAACAACAAACAGACGAGAGAAGCTCAGGCAGAAACTCCGGCCCCTGGGACCGGAAACTCCGGCCTGGGGCGGATACTCCGGCCCCTACCAGGGGCTGAACAAGAAAAACACTCTTCGAGGAAAACCAAGGACCGGACACTCCGGTCCAGAAGACCGGAGACTCCGGCCTGAAAACAGTGAAACTGCAAAACCTGAAATGCAATAACTTTCTCGTATGAACTCCAAAACAGGTGAATCCAATTGCGTTGGAAAGATAACGACAAGAGCTTTGCCACAAAGATAACTTTCTCGTATGAACTCCAACACAGCAAGCAGCCGAAAACAACAACTAGTATATAAACTACATGCGCCGGCACCTCTCCTCCGCCTCCCTCGACTGGCACCGCCGACGAGTTTGGCCTTGGATCGGCCCGACGCTCTTGAGTTTTCCTGGGAGAACCGTAGCAGGGGGAGAAGATAGGGACGAGGAGAAAGAGAATGGGAGTTCCGTATGCCGTTTCTGTCAGGTTTCGGGTCTTCGAGTAGGCGTGCCACGTGTGCACATGCCCTGTCGTCTCCTAGACTGTCGTGCGTACGTGCCTCTTCGCTCGCAGCGGCATCCCTCTCATTCATTCGTCTCCATGCATCTCGCGACCAAAGCCATATCAAACTCGTCCACGAGCACGCGCGCACCGGCCTGTATATATCCTTGTCAGTTGTCACTCGCAAAATCATCGCAACGATCTCTCACACCACAAACGTACGTACAGGAAGCTAGCATCGTTCGAGAGATCATCCATCCAGTACTGGATCCATCATCATCTCCTTTCACAGTGCGCTCTAGCTCGATCGGCATGAGGAGTTCCGTGGCGCGCGCACCGGCCGGAGCGGCAGCGGGAGCGGGCGCGACGGTGGCGGCGGCGGCGCTGCTGGGCCACCTGGCGGCGGCGCTGTCGGAGAGGCCGTGGCTGACGCGGCTGCTGGTGAACGTGACGGTGGAGCGGAGCCTATGGCCGGTGCACCTCGTGCTGGGCGTCGACGCCACCGTGGCCGACCTCGCGCGCGCCGCCGTCGCAGCCTACGTCGTCGGGGGCCACAGGCCGCCTCTCCTCCCCGCCGACGCCGCCAAGGGCGTCGACGCGGCCGCGCGGTTCGAGCTGCACCTCTCCAAGTACTCCCTCGACGGTGAGACAGACAGAGGACCTCCTTTGTTTTTCTGAAGCTCTGTAATTCTGTATCCCGTGCCCTGTTTGTGATGGTGGATTCTTCATTTCTTGTGCAGCTCTAAGCCAGGACGAGAAGGTGATGGATCTGGGGTCTCGCAACTTCAAAGATCAAAGAGTTTGGGTGGAGGGATTGGGAGATATCAAAGAAATGAGCTTGCAACAATGAAGGAGAGAGAAAGCAATTCGTGCTGGGCAGAGCTAGCTGGCTGGAGGAAGGTGGAGGGGTATTTATACCCCTCCCAGAAAAGTAGCCGTTGCAGCCAGATTCACACCGGAGTTTCCGGTCCAAGTGACCGGATACTCCGGCCTGGGGCGGAAACTCCGGCCCCCACCAGGAGGTGAACAACAAACAGACGAGAGAAGCTCAGGCAGAAACTCCGGCCCCTGGGACCGGAAACTCCGGCCTGGGGCGGATACTCCGGCCCCCACCAGGGGCTGAACAAGAAAAACACTCTTCGAGGAAAACCAAGGACCGGAGACTCCGGTCCAGAAGACCGGAGACTCCGGCCTGAAAACAGTGAAACTGCAAAACCTGAAATGCAATAACTTTCTCGTATGAACTCCAAAACAGGTGAATCCAATTGCGTTGGAAAGATAACGACAAGAGCTTTGCCACAAAGATAACTTTCTCGTATGAACTCCAACACAGCAAGCAGCCAAAAACAACAACTAGTATATAAACTACATGCGCCGGCACCTCTCCTCCGCCTCCCTCGACTGGCACCGCCGGCGAGTTTGGCCTTGGATCGGCCCGACGCTCTTGAGTTTTCCTGGGAGAACCGTAGCAGGGGGAGAAGATAGGGACGAGGAGAAAGAGAATGGGAGTTCCGTATGCCGTTTCTGTCAGGTTTCGGGTCTTCGAGTAGGCGTGCCACGTGTGCACATGCCCTGTCGTCTCCTAGACTGTCGTGCGTACGTGCCTCTTCGCTCGCAGCGGCATCCCTCTCATTCATTCGTCTCCATGCATCTCGCGACCAAAGCCATATCAAACTCGTCCACGAGCACGCGCGCACCGGCCTGTATATATCCTTGTCAGTTGTCACTCGCAAAATCATCGCAACGATCTCTCACACCACAAACGTACGTACAGGAAGCTAGCATCGTTCGAGAGATCATCCATCCAGTACTGGATCCATCATCATCTCCTTTCACAGTGCGCTCTAGCTCGATCGGCATGAGGAGTTCCGTGGCGCGCGCGCCGGCCGGAGCGGCAGCGGGAGCGGGCGCGACGGTGGCGGCGGCGGCGCTGCTGGGCCACCCGGCGGCGGCGCTGTCGGAGAGGCCGCGGCTGACGCGGCTGCTGGTGAACGTGACGGTGGAGCGGAGCCTGTGGCCGGTGCACCTCGTGCTGGGCGTCGACGCCACCGTGGCCGACCTCGCGCGCGCCGCCATCGCAGCCTACGTCGCCGGGGGCCACAGGCCGCCTCTCCTCCCCGCCGACGCCGCCAAGGGCGTCGACGCGGCCGCGCGGTTCGAGCTGCACCTCTCCAAGTACTCCCTCGACGGTGAGACAGACAGAGGACCTCCTTCGTTTTTCTGAAGCTCTATAATTCTGTATCCCGTGCCCTGTTTGTGATGGTGGATTCTTCATTTCTTGTGCAGCTCTGAGCCAGGACGAGAAGGTGATGGATCTGGGGTCTCGCAACTTCAAAGATCAAAGAGTTTGGGTGGAGGGATTGGGAGATATCAAAGAAATGAGCTTGCAACAATGAAGGAGAGAGAAAGCAATTCGTGCTGGGCAGAGCTAGCTGGCTGGAGGAAGGTGGAGGGGTATTTATACCCCTCCCAGAAAAGTAGCCGTTGCAGCCAGATTCACACCAGAGTTTCTAGTCCAAGTGACCGGATACTCCGGCCTGGGGCGGAAACTCCGGCCCCTTGGAGGCGGAAACTCCGGCCCCCACCAGGAGGTGAACAACAAACAGACGAGAGAAGCTCAGGCAGAAACTCCGGCCCCTGGGACCGGAAACTCCGGCCTGGGGCGGATACTCCGGCCCCTTGGTCCGGAAACTCCGGCCCCCACCAGGGGCTGAACAAGAAAAACACTCTCCGAGGAAAACCAAGGACCGGAGACTCTGGTCCAGAAGACCGGAGACTCCGGCCTGAAAACAGTGAAACTGCAAAACCTGAAATGCAATAACTTTCTCGTATGAACTCCAAAACAGGTGAATCCAATTGCGTTGGAAAGATAACGACAAGAGCTTTGCCACAAAGATAACTTTCTCGTATGAACTCCAACACAGCAAGCAGCCGAAAACAACAACTAGTATATAAACTACATGCGCCGGCACCTCTCCTCCGCCTCCCTCGACCGGCACCGCCGGCGAGTTTGGCCTTGGATTGGCCCGGCGCTCTCGAGTTTTCCTGGGAGAACCGTAGCAGGGGGAGAAGATAGGGATGAGGAGAAAGAGATAGGGACGAGGAAATATTAAGGGTCACAAATATAGAGGGGATACCACACATGGAGAGGTGTGGACCCTATCTCGAAGGTGGACCGATAATATTTCCAACACGAAAACGCAACAAGTTTTCCATAAGAAATCCGTTTTCGAAAAACTTGGGCTTGTCATGAAGATCACGACAAGCACCAAAACACAACAAGGAGAAAAGCCAAATAAGAACCAAGAAAGATGATATGCCAAGTATGCAACGGTATGAGCTCTCCACAAAGATGCGATCAAGTTACTCACTTGAGAACCCCTCTTGATAGTACGCCGTCTATCCTAAAACCCGGTCTCCCACTAACAACATGAGACCGGTAAAATAGAAAACCTATCAAGATCATACCTTTGCCTTGCGCATTCCACTTGAGCTCGATGATGACGATCTTGCTCTCTCAAGATGGAACACCTTTCTTGATTGCTCTTTGCTTGGTGAAGATTCAAATGTTGCTCCCCATACACCAAGATGGGAGTGCCACTCTTAGTAACATCTTCACTTGACCATTATCTCCAAATGGGTGGCAAGCTTCATGCATATGATTTCTTCGAGATGCTTCTCTTGAACTTGCACTTCATCTTCTCTACATATGACTATTCTTCATATAAAACCATGAATAGAGCATTGATCATCATGTAATCTTCTAGAGTCCAACACATTAACTCCAATCTTTTCCTATGGACAAGATCTACAAGAATATCTCAATGCAAACATTAGTCCATAAGGATTGTCATTAATTACCAAAACCACGCATGGGGGCAAGCATGCACTTTTAGTAGGGCCTCTTAACATATCATTGTCTCTGAACTACTCCAGCAATGTGGCTCTTCGTTTTCTTTTGCCTGCTTTCAAAAGAGGCGAACGGAGGTGGCTCTTCGTTTTCTTTCACCATCGAAAGTCGGTGAGTTCTCCCCCCAGCCCATTAACTATTCAGCCTACAAATATTGGAACAATACACCCCCCCAATTGGCACACATCTTACTAATTTTGCCCCTCTATTAGCACACCTACACCCCCCACCCAAGGAGTTGGGCCAATCTCAACCACTGCCATTGTGCCCGCTTCTTGATAGCGTACGATTAGGATTTTCTGATGATGTTGTTTTGGTAGTTGTGGCTACACAATGTTGAATATGATTTGTCTTGGTTCCATCTTCATTGTGGACATTCACATCATGGTGGGAGGTCCGCTGAGGAGGTCGTCATGCGGTCCGGCAAGGTTTGGTTTTCCCGGTTTGGTCAGGGACGCGGCGGAGATCTCTTTGTGGTTCTTTTGTTCTTCGGGTTGAACTCCATCACAGTGGCGCTCACTCTAGAGTTGATGTGAAGCGTGGGAGAATTGTATATCAGTTGGTCGACGGGCATCAACTATAATAATGACGAAGGTTATTCGTCGGAATATAGATGGGTTGAGCATGATTCATCAACAAAGGAAAACTAATGTTCTTGTCAGTCGACCTGACATATATTAAGGGTCACAAAGTTGACTAGCGACGACGCTTCCTCGGAACTTGGTGTGGTGGCTTCCCTCTGGCAGGTGTGTCGGTTGTCGTGGGACTCAAGATCGACATGCAATATAATGGAGAGCAATGTACACAGCTCGACTATATAGGGCATGTTTGGTTGCCTACATGAGGCCAAACCAGACTGGCCTGATGCATTTTTGGTTATTTAAATGCATGTACGAGGCCTCGACATGGCTGACACGGTGCTTAAAGCAACCTTCGGCCAACCTGATAGGAATGGTGGACTCGTCTGTTTCCCGCAAGCTAGGCCAAGCGGGTGCAAGTGGTTGTGCTGGTTTCACACGTGGTGAAGCGCGCCTCCCTTCTCATATGCATTAATTAGCAATGGCACCAAACACTCTGAAACCCTATGTTAAGATGAAAATGTTTTGTACCACAATGAAGTTTAGCACAGTTGCTTAGTGCAAATCTACAAGTAGATTACTCCATATTTTCACATTATGATGACACCCAAGGTATATTTGAGGCTAGATCTGGTATTGTGAACTATATATTTGTTTGATTAGGAAGGAAATGGAGTTGATGATGTTTGAGGCCACCAAGGCAGTTACTTGGTTGATCTTTATGAATCTGTATATGTTGATGAGTAGGCTGCTTCTATGAGATCATGTGTATGTTGATTGCCTATATGTCGATGATCATGAAATATGTTGTGCCTGGTCGCAATGGTGCTCATGGGAATTTGTGTGGCCATAGGGCAGTGCCTTAGTTCTACATGCCATCCACTTAGCCGCTTAGGGCATCTAAGAACTACCCGATCTCTCTACAGGTAACCCACACCTCCCACTCATCGTAAATGTGTATTGTTCCAATATTTGTAGGTTGAATAGTTAATGGGCTGGGGGGCGCTGAACTACATGTAGCTCCGCCAGTGCACCATAGGTTCCTCCTTCATTTCGGGCATGGGCGAAGAAGAGGGTAGCAACGAACTCACCGACTTTTGATGGTGAAAGAAAATGAAGAGCCACCTCCGTTCGCCTCCTTTGAAGATAGTCGAAAGAAAACGAAGAGCCGCATTGCTGGAGTAGTTAAGACGTCTTATTGTTGTACAATCAACTGTAATTTTCATATCTCCAACCAAAACAGAAGGTGGAAAATAACTAAATTACTTAACACAATACAATATATAACAGGTCGACAAAAGTAAAACAGTCAAAATGCGTGTAAAAGCAATGGCGGTGTTTTTCACCTCGTTTCATTAAGTTTCAGCCTCACTTTCCAGCCAGCTCAAAGTACGCAAACCACGCATCGCATCTCACTGACCCAGTGTGACCCGCTCTCGCATCTCAGGCCACGCGTTCTCGCTTCTAACTCCAACTGCCCCACGGCCCACGGCCAACTCACCGGCGTCTTCCCCCATCCCCCCACACCCGCGCACAGCAACCCACCTCGCCGGCACCCGCAGCCGGTGTCCAGCTAGCCATCCCACCCCCCAAACTCCCAGGCAGAGCCGCGCCGGCCGGAGAGGCCAGGGCCGGGAGGATGGTTTTTGTGTGGCTCACCGCCTTCTTCCTCGTCGTCGCGCTCATCGTGCTCGTCATCTTCCAGGTGAGTAGCGCCGCCCCGCCTCCCCCTCTTCCCTGCTCGTGATTGGTCCGACTCCGTGTCATCTCTGGTTCTCGATGCGATCTCGCGCTGGCTTATCCCCTGAGAAATTCTAACGGATTTTCGGAAGGAGAGGGCTGCGGATTTACATGTTGGTCGAGTCGATTTTTGCAATTGTCCGGGGGTTTAGGTCCTTTAGGACGGCTCTTAACTCCGACTCATGAATTTGGAGCTTCTGGTTGGCTAGCGTAGGAGCGAAAGCCTATTTCGAGAGAGCGTAGGAGCGCCAAGGGGTTGGCTGATGCGCGTTCTAGTGCTGGCGCTGGTTCATGTGCGGTATCTGTGTCGAGATCTCGACATGTTCTATGTGCGTTGGGCTGTAACTCCGAATTAACGCTCGGCAACAATTTCTAGCCTTATAGTTGTGGAAATTAGTCTCAATTCATATATACTAGCTATCCAAATTTTCTTCTTTTGTTTTACTGATAGATGCATTAGGTGCTCCATGCTCTGTTAAATATTTTGGCCAGAGTATGTTTAGTACAAGATTCAATCTTTGTAAGGTTATATTGGAAGCTGTGCTGTCGTGCTATTTATTCATCAAGTATGCAATCAAACTCTTGCTCACATTTAGTAGAGCTATAAGATGCAATGCTCTACGAAATCCTCTTAATGCCCTACTTGTTAGTCTATCATGAAACCTGTAGAGAGCAGCATAGTAGACGGTTAGAAACTTAGATATCTTTAAAGCTTGCTTGGTGAATACTCGGTTGTTTACATCTTGGGTAATGGTTCCTGACCTTTCCCAATCTTTTGTTGTTGTTACTTTATAATTTTCCCAACTTTATGTTTTATTTTAGAAATCTGTTGGTTTTTGCTGCTACTTCTTCAGTGCTTAAATGCGCTATTTGTGAGAGATGAAATATTTTTCAAGAAACTAGTTTTAACTTTATTGTAGGACAAAGGGAAAAACATTGATATATGCCCATTAGTTATGCTTGCCGAGTTAGTTTGGCATTTATAGTTTCCTAATGTTCTAGCTTGAACCTGATTTTTTTATTTTGTGTGAGGTGGATCATTCATTGTTGCTCATTTGTAGCTTTAGGAGGAATAAGCATGGCTCTTTACTCATGTTTTGAACACCAATGTTGAAAAGTAAGCTTAGCCAGAGGTTATTTCTAATTGCTGATGATTTATTCCTAATGTTCTTTTTACAGCTAATGTGCTTGGCAGATCTGGAGTTCGATTATATCAACCCATTTGATTCGTCGTCTCGAATAAATAAAGTGGTTATGCCAGAATTTATAGTGCAAGCACTTCTAAGTGTATTATTTCTCTTGACTGGGCATTGGGCAATGTTCTTGATTTCTGCCCCAATGGTGTACTATAATTATACATTGTAAGTGCCTCTTTTCTTATTTTTGCCTTAGAAAAAACTGATATGATTCTGTAGGCTGCAACTTTTGGGAAGTCCTTGGTCAGTATATTCTCTATTGACCATGAGCTGCTACATAATCTACCATGCCTAGTTTAGACAGATTTATTGCCAGATGGAAATGGTAGCGTGCTTCATGCCTCATATTACGTGAATATTGAAACCAAAAGAAAATGGGTCTCAACTCTCCAGACTGATACTGTGATACACCTATTTAATTTTCTGCTAGACTGTTGGTCCTCAAACTTGTTGGATATAGTTTTTAGTTATAAGGACTCGGGTCTTCCTGGTTCAGTATTTTATACTATTTTGTACATAATGTTCTGAAGAAATTCTCATGATCCATGGTCTTGGCATTTATTTATTTATTTGTTTTGCGATATTTGGATGCACCTAAGTGCTACCATATCGTCATGTTAATCATCTCGAATATCTTGTAACTGGATGGAGTATTTAACTATTTATAGGACTGTCCAAATTATAAAAGGAAGGTTTAATTAAAAAAGGTTTGTAATCATTTGATAGAATCACATGCAATGCAAACGCAAATTATACCTCACCTAAAATTAGCAATACCTGTTCTGCAGCGAACCTAACTGCAGGACTTTGCACCCTCCAAAACTTTTGCTTTCTATCACCATATATTGACTTTGGGAATGCAGCGTACTGACCTGCTGTCAGATTATTCAGGCACTTGTTTGTGCCTCCTGAATAAACCGGGCCACACATAACCCTACCATATCCAGTTTTGAACTCATAATTAGCTCTACTTGTTTGGGAGGTGCTCCAGTTTTTATGCATCATTCTTGGTTTGCTATGTTCTAGATGTCGCGATTAAGTACAACCTATTGTGGTCTTTGCAGGTATGAGCGGCGACAACATCTTGTAGATGTGACAGAGATATTTAATCACCTAGCTCGGGAGAAGAAGCGCCGTCTTTTTAAGATAGGGGCTCTTGTTATCCTCCTATTCTTGTCCTTGTTCTGGTAAAGATAACAGATACCAAACTTTAGTTGCTATTCATTGCAAGTCTGAAATAATCAAAGAATGAAAAATAACTACGTCTTGTTTCTGTGTTTGTCTTCAGGATGATTTGGAGTGTATTATTGGACGAGGATGAGTAGAATGAGGAAAAAGGCTACAGTATCCCACTCAGGTCTCGTAACCATTAGTTAGGTATTACGACGTGGACCTCACGGCCGGCTAAACACTAGCATAACCGTGTCATTGTTATTGATATAAATATCTTTTGGGTAAATGCAGGTCGTATGGAGAAATTAAGACAGACATGCATGCCCTGGGAGCTTTTTGTTGCTCAAGTTTAGTGAAAGGTCCTATTGATGTAGCGTGTGATGTAAGCTAGGAGCCACTCCCTATTTATTTGATTGTGCATCTGGCCATATGGGGGAAAGAAACTGTTGGGTGAATTGTGCATGAAACGTCTGTGATTATGTCGATGCCAGGATCAAATCTTGTTTTAGCTTAGCGGGAAGTACCAGCATTTTGGTTTAGTGCAACTCTTTTCTTTTTGAGGGAGGTTTGGTGCAACTCTGAGTGCAATCAGGGTTTGGTTCTTTCTGTTGATTGATTTTATTCTGAGTGCAGTCAGGTTGGAATTCTGATAACTCTTCTGGGTTGCTGGGTTGCAACAGTGGCCACATAATCTCGCGAACCCACTGCTCAGATTGGTAGTTCTCACTTAAACAACTCTTGTTCAGTTATCCTCCTCACATGTAAGAGAATTTTCTAAGCTCATCAGGAGAATATAAACTATTTTATTTTGTTTCCACCGAAGAACAAAATCACACCAGTAGTAACTATAGTAAAACCATATGAGCAGTCACAGCTAAGCTCCCGTGTAAACAAGAACTCTTATTGTGTCTGGCATTGCCAGACTTGGAACAAAACGCAGTAGTAATAAACTAGCAGCATCACCAAAACGCATGGCTCGTCTCTTGCTCTAGATCTTAGTAACGCATGGTTTTTTCAGTACGGCTCAACTGGCGCCCTGAAGTTAGCTCCGGCGTACACTGCCGCGTCGCCGAGCTCCTCTTCGATCCTCAGCAGCTGCAGCGACCACAGACAAGTGCTTGCTCAGAACACGTAATACAACAAGTAGAAGCCTATACATCGTCAAAAAGGAATGGCAAATTTGGAGAAGCTTGGCAAAACTTCGTCATTGCATACCTGGTTGTATTTGGCTAGACGCTCAGACCGGCAGGGAGCTCCTGTCTTGATCTGGCCCTGCAACAAACGACACATGGAGAGTCACCACCGAAGCCAAGAGGAACTCAAAAGTTTGTGAATTTATGATCTGGTTTAGCTGGAGGCAGTACCGTGGCCAGGCCAACGGAGAGGTCGGCGATGAAGGTGTCCTCCGTCTCACCGCTGCAGAGAGCACAATTTTGAGTGGAAACAGATCTTTTGACAAATGCTAACAATCTAAGAATTAATTGAGAAGCATTGCAATGTTTTTACCTCCTGTGGCTTGCCATCACTCCCCATCCGGCACGCTTGGACATACTGACGGCTTCGATGCTCTCTGTCACTGAGCCTATCTGATTCACCTGTCACCATATACAACCGGTGTTACCAACTTACCATTATGATTCCCTGGGATTTTTTTTTAGTAATTTCAGGCAGTGATGGTGCTACCTTCAAGAGAAGAGCGTTGCAGGTCTTCTCACTGATTGCCTTGGCAACCCTCTGCACAATTCAAACAGGAATTAATTGGAAAACTTGTTAATTTTTTTTAGAGGTATAAGGTGACTTGTTAAATATTTTGTTTATCTGGGGTTTGTAACAGTAGATAAAGTGATATAGCTTACCGTGGGGTTAGTAACGAGGAGGTCATCTCCTACAATCTGTACTTGCTGCCCAATCTCACCGGTCATTTTGGCATAGGTGGCCCAGTCATCCTGATCAAACGGATCTTCGATCGACACGATAGGGTACTCGGAAACGAAAGATTTGTATAGATCTTTCAGGTTGTCACCCGAGATCTTGTGGGAACCGTCATTGTTCTGTCCAGTAAAGCCATCTGATGTTAAAGAACACGCTACACAAACTCATAGGTATCTACAATCGCACCAAGGACAGTTGAGTATATCTTACATCCTCCTTGAAATTAAGATCATAAGTCTTGTCCTTCTCACTGAAAAATTCAGAAGCGGCAACGTCCATTCCAATGACCACCTGCCACACGTAGACAGACTCAATGGTATATAGTAAAAAATAAATACAAGCGCTAAATCATGAACTAAGTAAAGAGAAAAAAAAAGAATTACCTTTCCAGTGTAGCCAGCCTTAGCTATAGCTGCCTTCAATAGTTCAAGGCCCTCTTTGTTCTCCTGCATAATTATACATAACAAAACATCATATATGAGCATTGGACTCACATATCCGCATAAGTCAATACAGAACAGACTAAGGCCCATCGCTACCTGAAATCATAGCTGTACTCAGAAAACCATCAGCCATAAAATACTCCATGGTGTTATTTATAACAAATTGTACTTTATTTCATGAAAAAAGGAACATATTCTGCTTTTCAGTCAGCCTCCCACCAGGGTTCCCTACCAACTTATTGATGCACATCAACAACTTTGTGCAATCCTATAATGGCACTTGGAAAAACATATGGGCCTCACCTGAATGTTAGGTGCAAAGCCACCTTCGTCCCCAACATTTGTGGCATCTTGACCATACTTCTTTTTGATTATACTCTGCATATAAAATCATCAGCGTTATGACAGCGCATTCTAAAGTTCAGGTACATTATGAAAAGGGTCGCCTGGTTGTTCACCTTCAGGTTGTGGTACACCTCAACTCCCATCTTCATGGCTTCTTTGAAAGAGGAGGCACCAGTTGGTAGGATCATGAACTCCTGTACAAGACGTATCTAGATAAGAATCTTGACCATATCGTTGAAATTTTTGTCAGAAATTCGCTCGTGCTCTGCAAACAATATTACCTGCATGGCAAGCTTGTTTCCAGCGTGAGAACCTCCATTGATCACATTAAAAGCAGGCACAGGCAGCACGAGGCTATTGTTTCCGGCAAGATTTGCAATGTGCTGCAAACAAATACAGTTCAGTGCACCCTCTCGAAAACTTAGATGAGCACTTCTGTTGTTCAGTACAAGTGCTCAACATACCTGGTAAAGTGGAATCTTCTTCACCATGGCCCCAGCTTTGCATACTGCAAGTGACACCGCGAGAATAGCATTTGCCCCAAGCTTTTTCGTTGGTTTAACACCATGAAAGGAAGTTATCAGTATAAACAATGGAGATATGAAATACTTCATCCAAAGGTTATAAGCACAAGGATTAATCATTCCACGATACCTTCTGTTTGCACCAGCCCCATTCGTTGGAGGTTCCATCAAGCCGCTGGACCATGAAGTTATCAATATCAACCTGCTCAGTTGGATCCTGCAACATAACTCATCTTCGGTTAAGCGTGCTGCCATGCAACATAACTCATCTTCGGTTAAGCGTGCTGCCAGTCTTAGTATCATCATGACCATGAAAGTTCATTTACTTGAGAACTGAAATACATACCTTTCCAATCAGCGCCGGGCCAATAATAGCATTTACATTGTTCACAGCCTACAAAAGATTATGCGGTCCAATCAGTGTTGGTGCAACATCACAGTTTATCTTAATTATATTACACTTTATCATATACTGTAATATCCAAGCATTGACCTTTTGTTCATCTGAACTTCCCTATATACTCTGTCAGAATATAGTGCACTCTGAGTGTTGAAGTGCAATCTCCCAATCACATTTTTTACAATATTCTTTTCTATTTACAAAATCAATAGAACAGGAGTAGTTTGTACTATACGAATCCGCGGCATGAATTTTGTGTCACATAAGCCACGTGTTACTAAATTAATTGGCGGTGAAATCTTGAACTTACACGGTGAAAACACGTTAGTACAGTACATCCGGACGGAGGCAATTTATGCATCAGCGAATACCTTTGTACTACTAAACAGGATTAAAAGTATGGCCGGTGAACTAATTAACCTTGAGAACACCTTTGCCAAGATAATCAGATCCTCCGTCTCTTAGCTCCAAGGCCTCATAAATCCCTACAAAGTCAACATCCCAAACATAAAAAAGAAGGACAACATCTAGAAGCACGATGACGCAGGAGTGCACGCGGAGCTCGACGAGACGACACAACGGAACGAAGCAATTTTCCGCGGGAAAAATACACGGCATGATGGCGACGAGTGACGCATGTTTTTCTCTAGCAAGTTCCAACACCCAAGTCCTGACGGCGACTGCTTTGCAACAGCACTCATTTGTAAAGTGCGTTCAAGGGAACGTACCAGTGGAAGCGCCGCTGGGCACCGCGCCCCTGGCGAAGCTGCCGTCGCTGAGGCCAATATCCACCTGCGCGACACGCACACACCAGATCAAACCACGGATCGGCAATCAGATTCCGAAACAGGGGAACGGCACCACCCCACGGTCGAGTTCAGAAACCAGAACAGAGTAATTAATTCCACAAGGAAGAACAGAACAAACTGTACTACTGGTAAGCAAGCAATTCCCCACTGCTCGATCGGGCAGAGGGTTGATGATCTGCATGCGTACGCACCTCGACGGTGGGGTTGCCGCGGCTGTCGAAGATCTGCCGCGCCTTCACCGACTGGATCGTCACCGCCGCCATGGCTTGCTGGATGGATCGACCGATCAACCTCCTCTCGTGCTGTAGCTAGCGAGCTATCTCCTCGCAAGTAAAACTCTCTTTCTGTCCGTTTGTTTGTTCGTTCGTGCCTTGGTGGCTCCCTCCAATGGAGGCGGCTGGTTTGGCTACTTGTAGGCGTGGAGGAGCTCCGGTGGGTGGGGCCACCTGGTGCGCACTAGTTTTTTACTTGGAGGAGGGGAAATGGAAAGAGATTTGGGAAAGTTAGGCCGCATAAGGTTGTCTGGTTTCGACCACCGTTTGACTGATTTAGGATCGCTCCATTGCCGTGGGCCTTTCGTGCAGAGCAAGCTTATTTACTAGGGAATTTCAAACTTGGATCTCTCAGCTGCATGTAATAAGAACCGTACGTATGTAACCATTTATTTACAGGTGACTTGGTGAAAAAGAAAATATCCTGCGAACGAGGATCAATTTAGAGATGAGATTCACAAGTCGATAGTCAGTTTATTGTAGCACAGCACTTAGAATCCTCAAAAGTCACCACAGTCGTTTCCCGGCCCAAGGAACTAGCTAGAACAAAGGAAGAAAAAAAAACACATCAATTCAACATTGAACGGTTTCAAACTTCATTGGTGGTCAAAAGTTTGTCAAAACTGCCGGACAGTTTGTCAAAAGTTGGCTAGCCATGAACTGTAGTTATGAGCTTCCAGTGGTTCCAGCAATCTGCAGTTGACCGAAACTATGGGTCGTTGTCTCGTCCATCTCTCTCGATACTGAAATCTCCATCTTCTAAACAGATTTTGCAGCATGCTATGTTACGTCAAGCTTGCATCATCGATCTGAAGTCTAAACTTGATTATTATTTTTGGCAATAATTGAATCGACTTCCTAGAACATATATATGGCCAGCCATAGCGAATTTGATTACTTGCAATTATCCAACATTATTTATAGATACAACGACGCGACAAGAAATGGCATATTAATCTTTAGAATGCTAGTTGTTACTTTGATACTCACTTCACCACACAATATAACATGTTTTATCTTGCCGAACATCTTATATTGTCGGAACGTAAGGGAGTACCATATATAGAATCTAAAATTAGCCAGTTCAAAACTGCTACACTTATTATGAATAAGAGAGAGTACAAATATCTACATATATATATGTGCTTATAAGCCATACTTACCCGATGATGTGTTTTGTCAGCTTTGTTCGGTTTGATGCATATATATATGCTCTGATATGCATTGGTGGTGAACAAGCAACGTACAAAATAGTCCCAACATGGTTTTTGCTTGGAATAATCTCTACTGACATGAACAATATATATGGGCTGGAGCTGCTTGTGATGGGAGGATGAGGACTTGTACAGTTCAAACCGCAATATTTGGGGCCAACCAGAGAGCCCGAAAGATTTACTTAGAGCATCTCCAACAGGCGCCCAACGCGCAGGCGCTGTATAATCGTTTTGCAGCGTCGAAATAGACGTTTGGCGCGCCGCGCGCAGGTTTCGCTTTAGCAGTCGCGCTATAATTTAGCGCGTCGCTGCCGTGCTTCACCAGGCGCGCTAGATTGCAGCGCGCGAGCTCAGCGGAAACAACATTTGCACTTCAACATACAACCGTGAAGATCAAACAAATACCAAATAAATCAACAATAAATTGTATAATTATTATTACAACACAAACAAATAGTTTTTGTCGAATACACATAGTTCAGCAAACAATAGAATGAATAGTTCAATAAAAATATAACAAATAATTGAATGAATTTTATTATTGTCCATTCCACTTCCACCACTCCTCGATTAGATCCTTTTAAAGCTCATCATGCCGTTCGTTGCGTCGAATGGCATGATAAGATGCCACAAAGCGAGCTGTCCTCTCCGCTCTCCTCCGCACTTGTACGGGATGGCCCATCAACTCATAGTGAGTGTAGTCCAACTCTTCCCCACGCTCATCCTCGATAATCATATTATGCATGATCACACAAGCGGTCATGATGTACCAAAGCATGTCTTGATCCCAAAATCTAGTCAGCCCTCTCACAATAGCAAATTGGGCTTGCAAAATCCCAAAAGCTCTCTCCACATCTTTCCTAGCCGCCGCTTGAGCATTGTGGAAATCAAGCGCTTTCTTACCTTGTGGATTTTAACCGGCTTCACAAATGTTTGCCACCTTGGGTAGATGCCGTCCGCAAGATAGTAGCCATAGTTGTACGTATGGCCATTTGCTACAAACTCCACCGGGCAAGTTTTACCTTTTGCAATCTTATTCATGAGTGGTGACCGGTGAAGAACATTGATATCATTTAGAGCTCCGGGCATGCCAAAAAAAGCATGCCAAATCCAAGTCTCATGATCGGCCACCGCTTCAAGAATTATAGTTGAATCTTTTTTGTGGCCTTGGAATTGTCCATGCCATGCCTTAGGACAATTTTTCCAACTCCAGTGCATGCAATCAATAGAACCAAGCATACCTGGAAATCCCCGAGCGGCGTTGAACTCCAAAAGCCTAGCCGTGTCTGCAGCATTGGGAGCTCTCAGATGTTCCTTCCCAAATATTTGCACAATTCCAACAGCAAACCGCTTGACACACATGATGGTTTGGCTCTCACCCATGGCCAAGTGGTCATCAACTAGATCCGCCGGAATCCCATATGCCATCATACGCAAAGCGGCGGTCACCTTTTGATAGGTGCTATGCCCTAGTTCACCGGCGGCGTTCCTCCTTTGCTGAAAGAACCGATCATGCCTCGCTAACTTCATAGCGATGCGCTTGAACAAGTCAATCCTCATTCTAAAACGGCGCCGAAAATAAGACTCGGGATATATTGGATGCTCCACAAAATAGTTCCTCATTAATCTTTCACGAGCATCGATTCTTTCCCTCCACAATTTGATACGGCCAACAACGGAACCACCATGCTTCCGTTTTCTCTTCGCGCGAATAGCTAGGATCATTGCAACCTCTTCCTCCTCTTGAAGATCAAATTCTTCATCGGAAGAATTGTACAAATGACTCATCTACATGCATCAATGCACTCTAATTTAAATTCTAAAAATAAATATGAACCAAATTCATCTAAGTTGAAGTTCACATGTCATTGTTACCTTAGGTGTTTTGTCAAACACCTTGCGCGCGTGCAGATGTGCGCCCGCGAGGTGGCAGCGGCTACGGGTCGTCGAAGCAGCGGCCAAGCGGCGGCGAAGCAGCGGCGACGAAGCGGCGGCGAAGAAGCGGCGGCGAAGAAGCGGCAGCGACTGTTCCGCCCCAACAGCAGCCGCCGGAAGCGCCGGAGGTGTCGGTGAAGGCCCGGCTCGCCCGGCTCGATTCAGCGCCACGGTGAGCTCCGCGCAGCCATATATAGCGGCGGCGCGCTAGGGAGTACCGGAGGCAGCGCCGGCGACAGGGAAAATCGACCGCGCTGGCGTCGGACAAGTTGGGGGGAAGATATGCGAGCGGCGGCGCGAGCAGTGAGATTTTTCAGATCTGGCGGTTGGTAGCTCGCGCCAGATTTGCTGTCGTCCCGCGCGCTGTAGTCGCCGCTCCAAATTTGGGGCCAAATCTACCGCTTGGCAGCGCGCTGGACGTTTTTTAGCGCGCGCGGGTTTTTACCGCTGCCGCTGGAGCACTGGATTTCGCTCCGCGCGCGCTAAAAAGTAGTTATTTCCAGCGCGCGGTCCAAATAGGGTGCCTGTTGGAGATGCTCTTAGGGTGCTATGTCATTCACTTGTAGCCGCACCCACAAGGCAGTCCCCGCAACTCCAGTTCTTGCTCTGTTTTGGTGGTTCTCATGATGCTCAGGATGTGTTTGAGGAAATGCAAAGTCAGGGGAAAATATGGAGGACACACATGTTCAGTTTTCTTTTCCAAGCAACGGGTGTCGTTTTTTCTCCGCTCTGGCTAGCAACACAGCCGGCTCCTTCTCTTTTGTGTGCAGTTACACAAAGACACACACATGTACGCCTAGGCTGTAGCCATACTGAAACATATGCAACCTAGTTGTTGTCAACTCCCCTTGCTAGTACGGTGGATACGTAAGCGAGGTCAGCTTTTCCCTCCCTCCCCGTCACTGTTCAAGAGAGAGGCGAAGCGGCGATTTTTGGACGCCCACCGCCGACCCACCGCGTGCTCGCCGCCGCGCCGTGGGATTCCTCCCCTCCGCCTGCCGCTTCGGCGGCGGGAGGGTGGGGGATCCCCGGTGCCGGCTTGTACAAACGGTAGGGTAGGGTGGTGTTTCCGCCGGCGGCGCCGTGGAGGAGGTGGTGCTGGTGGTGGTTGTTTTGGCGTCGGCGTGCTCTCCTCCGGCGGTGGTGCTCCTTGGAGCCCGGCGTCTGCGCGTGCGACCTGCTGGAGCTCGAGGCCCGGCGTGGCGCTCGAGGTCCACCGTTTCCCCCAGATCCGCGGTGGCGGTGGGTCTGGCGGCCGGAAACCAGTGCTGGACGAGCTCCGAAGCTCCCTCCTGCGGCGGATCCGAAGGCGGCCGTGGCAAAGCGGCGTCGGGATGCCGGGGGGACGTCTGCCCGGCTGTTCATCGTCAAGAACTCCGTCGCGGCGCGGCGGAGAGGCACGGCGGCGTCTCTCAAGGGATTAAATGTTCCAGGCAGCGGAAGGGTGGTGGTCGCCGCTCTTCGTCTCCATCGCCGGCGGTGCTGCGGTGCTCGGTGCCAGCTCTGGATTCTCCTCTACGTATTTTCCTGTTTGTACTGTCTTTATACTATGTACTTTGTACGTGGTTCGGTGGTGAATATACGTGGTTGTTTGGCTGTGTTAAAAAAAAAAAAAAACTCCCCTTGCTAGTACACACGAGCATAGTCAATACCAGGTTTAGATTACAACGAGGACTAGATTAACAGAGGTACGCGCACAGTGGCATGTCCTCTGTTTCAGCTATTTGCGAGGGTGACGGGTTATACAATAAAAGTTATCGCAGGTGTAACATCCCAAGTATGACCACGAGATAAGGGGTGTGGATACCCGATCTCTGTATCAAAATGATGCACACAACCATCCGCAATTATTTATCAAAACTTACAAGTTACAACATTGATCAAACCGAAGTCAGTCGCTCGGCAACAAAAAGTTGCTACAACTATGATGGGGGTGGCAATGATCAGAGCCGCATGCCTTGACCTCCCACCTACACGCATCATCTACAACCGGAGTACCGGTCCAGCAGACCCTCAACGCGCACCGCATGCACGCGCTACAGAAGTCGCTTCCGCCGTCTTCCTCGAACCCATTTTCAGGCGAAGATCAACGCCATGACCTTGCAAGGCCAGCCGGCGACGTCGCCATGACGCCAAACAGCACCACGCCCAGCCCTCGTCCATTCGCACGCATCCACGCCGAGACCCCACTGCACCACGTTGCCGAGTCACCATTGTCGACGCGGAAAATGGCACGCCGCTCACCAGTAGACACCTCCGGGCATCCCGTGTTCCAAAATGATCCCCCAAGAGGGAACACCCTAGGGTGTTGTCATCGTCCGATCTGGAAATCCAGATCTAGGGTTTTCCCTGGAACTCTGTGCGGGAGGCGGGTGATTCGGGCGATGACTCCTTCAGCAAGGCAACGACACCACGGGTGCCGCAGTCGTTGGCCTAAGCCCGGCTTGCACCGGCCGACCTCCTCACCTCCAAGATCTGACAGCCACGAGGGCCGGGATCTAAAGATGAAGGTCACCACACCGTCATCGCCGATCTGCCCGAAGAAGCCATCACGCCACCGTCGCGCCGCCGCCGGGAGCAGCCGCGCCACGCCCAGGCCCCAGGACGCCAAACACTGCGCCGGATTCTTGAGAGCTAGGGACGGAAGAGATCCCCGCGGCGCCGGCGCCGGCGCCGGCCAGGCTTTGCCCGGCCCCGCCCTCTGGCGGCGGCGGGGGAGGAGGGGGAGGGGGTAGGAGGCGCTGGCGGCGGTGGTTATCGCCTTCCCGGTCGCCACGCGGGGGCGACGCGAAAGGGACGCGAGAGAGAGCTCCCTCTTTTGGGTATTTCATGCTTGTTGTTTGCAATTATTGCATCACGGCATCATCATCATCATCTTCATCTTCATCATGTCACACTTTGAAACAAATATTGCATAATTGTCTACCTTGTGCTTCTTGCCAAACCTTAATTTGTTCTTGTTTTCTTGCTCTCTCCCTCTCTCTCTCTCTAGTCTCTTGGTGAGCTTGTTCAAAGTTCAAACCAAAAAACTTATCTTATGTTTTCATCAAATAAATAAAATTCTATAAGGTTAATAATTTAAACCTCCTCTCCCTTCATACTTTTATCATGAAGGTTTCAAATGCAATCTATGAGATGCTTTGAAAGCCGCAAGGTGTACAAAAATGTTTCCTGTGCAGAATCTCTTTTCTTCTCCTCAAACTCTATTCAACTTCTAGGAAAATAGAAAGGAAAAGTCATTTTAAAAGGAAAAGGCCGGAGGCAGCCTTCTTTGCCTGCCTCGCGCGCAAAACAAACCAACCCGAAGCCCATCTAGGCAATCGAGTCCATGCCGACCTATCCTTCCTCCCCCGACGTCATCGTCCCATATCATACAAAAAATCCACCGCGCCATAGCCACGTCAAAAGCAAGCTCAATCGAGCGGTCTAACGCTTCCCCCTCCTCTATAACATGTGTGCGCCGCCTTCCTCTGACCCTCACCCTATTCCCTCTTCCTGATCCCCGTTGCTACGTGGTTTGCACTTAACCACGTCGTCGCCAGTAGGATATGCGGAACGTGTCTGGGATGCCCACTCAATTTGCAGCAAAGCGCGGCATAAGAGAGTGGGTCAGTGGACTTCCGCATCCGTCTGCATCCTGAAGCCGACGTCCACCATATTACAAGAAATACAATTAATTTGTACTAAATTTTATACTTAAAAAACATGCTAAAACCTTTTTTGTGGGGAAACATGCTAAAACCTTAACGTGTATAATTTTGCTCTACTTAGGCATTGATAACCATATAGCAACGTTGCTAAATATTAGTTATCATGTTATTTGTTGTAGAGTTGCAATGTTTATTATTGGAAAATACATTTGCTCTATGCTAAATTTTAACAGAAATATGTTCTTGAATTAATTTTGACAATTCCATAAATTATGTATTGTATACATTTTTATGGTATCTCTAAACGTGTAGTCTAACAAATATATTAATAGCAATTTCTAGTCTACGATTAGGATTGCATATACAGAAACTTCTAGAGCATAAATTGAAATGATGACATGATCCTTTATCAGTTTTTCGTGGCTAATTGTGAGCCACAATGGTTTAGTAATAAGTTGCATCATGTGAGTGCTTTGTGTGTGGTACTGAACCTGCAATATATATTTGCATAATACAGTTTGCTTATTTGATATTATTGCTTGTGACGAGTGTTTGGTATCATCTTGACTATCTAGCTAACTAAACTTACGATGTGGATAGATTATTTGTTACTACATGATACTTGGTTGTAATGTAGACTTTCTCTTATATGGTGAGCATTTTATTTAGTAGTCTGGTAGACTATAGTGATTACTATAATGATTACTAATACAATATAGTATTTAGCGGGGTGATTGTCAGGTTTGCCTTGGAGATGGCGAGCATCATTGAGATGGGGCAACTCGTCGTTGCCTCCACTGCCGTTGTCACCATGTATGTCAACGACATCCTCATTTCCCCACCTCCAAACATGCACCCTATCCCTATCTACATGGTGGAGCTCATCGCCACCTCTCTCACCTTCACCATGTTCCGTAACAGCAATCTTGTGGCCCCACCTTTAGAAGCCAACATCGGCATCATCGCTCCTAACCTATCCTATGGTCTAGCGAGAGACGGCGTCCACCGATGGCAAGATAGTTGATGGTTTAGCCGACAAAGTGCAAGAAGGCGTGCATCCTGCGGTTGCGCTTCCCTGGGGCCACGTCTTCTGTAGGCGCTTTCTCGTCGGATGTTTGACCGCAAATTGTATCTGTACTGGCGCTCGATGCTTCTCGCATGCGGTGTCAACGCTTTTTCTTATGCCTTAGTCACTTTTCATAAAGTGCAATTCTAGACCAAATTAGTCAAGCTCATAGAAAAAATGCAACCGGACAGTTGCACTTTTTTAAAAAAAGTGCAATTACACGGTTGCACTTTTCTCTAAACTAAATTGTACTATAGTTACACTTTTATAAGTTGACTAAGATAAAAAAAAATAGTCAATTGAGATATATACACTCCCTAAATTTAAAATAGTTGTGGTCTTTCATCGATCCCACATCTAAGGTCTTTCTGTATGTCCAGAGGGTAGGCTAGACGGGAGAGAGTGTTAAAATATATAGTCTACCCTTTTTATATTTTATCAGTTTCGATTCATGGTTCCAATAGCTAGCATAGTAACTGAATAAAAACAGTCTATACTTAAATAGCTAAACCGAAAGTAAACACACATAATCTGGTGATGATTAGCGGGAGGCTTAGGCGGCAACAATCTAGTTGCGGTTGGCCATGGCATATGTCAAATACGGAAAATATCCGCTTTTCGCATGGGTACTTATGCACCCTTGAGTTGACTGACTCATATACGCAACGAAAATACTCAAGAGGATAGGGGATGCCAAGATTAGAATTGATAGCATTATTGAAAAGTAGTTTGAATTTTTTTCAAGCCATATCCTGGCCCTTATGATTATTTTAAAAAGTCAACTGAAAAGGCAACCATATAAAGTAGTGACCAAAAACTATTTTTCAAAATTCTGAAACCAATTTTATACACAAAAATTCTGTTCTATAATAGGAAAACAAGCTAAAACGGGTATATACAGCCTACATCGCCATAAAATGTCATGGTGTGTCTATACCACCGCGGATAGTAAATCGTCTCTCATGTCAAATAAGCATTTCTCGCCGTTCTCGACTTAGGCACAACGTGTGGTAACTATTTTAATTATTTTCATAAGAAAAAAGATTAATTAGTACATTGTTAATCACATATGCACTACAAATAAGAGACCCATCATATCCGACCACCACGTTGATCTCAGCAGTCTACCGTAGCCTAAGATCACCAAAGATCAAGTGGTGAGTGATCGATAGATGGCATCAACCATGGAGACCTCGTCTCCGCCTTCACCACCATGTTTGGCAATAACAGCAATAACAACCTGGCCGCCCCACTTCCCATCGCGGCCCTGTACAGATGGAAGAGCTTGTCGCCGCTTTCGCCGCCTTCCTCACCTTGACCCTCAACGACAACATCGCCGCCATGCCTCCTACCGCAAGCTCTTCCATCTGTACACCGCCGCAGTCCTCACCTCGATAGATTATTTTGTTACTACATGCTACACGGTTTGTAAGGTAGACTTTTTTTTTAGAAAGGAATGAAGAAGCTCCTTTTTCTTATAATATAAGGTGAACATTTTATTATTTCAAGACAACCAATAAACTATTAAACTACAGTGATTACTAATATAATAGTACTAGCAAACTTGCACGTGCGTTGCAACGGGAGAAAAAACCGCCGTGGAAGCGCGCAAAGTAAGTTCTCTTCGGCATGGCGGTGTTGCCGTGTTAGATCATGCTCGCCACGATAAAGAAGTTTAAATATACGTTGACTTGGTTAGGATGTAGATATCAAGTAGTGGAAAATTGAAATAGGACGAGAAAATCAAAACAATGTCAACGTAATAAAGTTGTTGTTTAGATGTGCATGTTGATTTTCTTTGAACGAGGATGTATATGGGTTTAATCGGTGATATGAAAAGACAACTTGGAATTTGAAATCATGTTTGGATACAAAAACTATGAAATTGTAAATTCTGTTACATTCGGACAATGTATATACAATGATGTGACTCTGTGAAAATATGCATTGGATATATCGGAATATTTATATAACAATTTGCACACATTAATAACAACAATCCATCCACGCTCTTGACATGGGGATTATTTTCTCGACAATCCAAATGACTCTGTAATGTGTCTGTTCGCAGCAGTGTGTTTGGATCGGAAGAAACAAATACACAAAGAAAATCAACGTTAAAAATAAAGTGAAGCATGCAATCTGCCGTCATTAAAATACAGGGGGAAAATTCAGATCGATATCTGACTGCGCTTCGATGCGCAAGCAGCCTGGGTCTAGCTGAGGGCAGTGTCTGCTAAATAAAAAATCCGCACCAAAAAGTAAAAAAAAATCCCGCACCAAAAAAATCCCCACCTAGGCGCCGCCGCGGCTGCTCACCACCGGGAGCCGGCGCTGCTGCTCACCTCCGAGCCGCCTTCGCCACTGCTCACTACGGGCGCCGCCGCCGCTGCTCACCCCGGGCCTCCGCCGCCGCTGCTCACCTCTTCCGTTTCCGCTCCAGCGACCTCGCCCACGAGCAGACCGCCGCTGCTCATCTCTCCCGCTACCTCGCCCACGAACTCGGCCGTGAATCGCCTCCCTCACTAGTAGGAAAAGGCCTTTTAGTGGCGCACCAAAAAGCCTTTCTGTGGCGCATGGTGGGTGCGCCACTAAATCCTCGCCACAAAAATATTGTTTCTGTGGCGCACCCACCATGAGACATAAAAAGTTCAAATTTCTGTGGCGCACCTCACACCGTGCGCCACAGAAATATTTCTGTGGCGCACCCCTCACCGTGCGCCACAATTTTTTTTTTGAATCTCAAAAAAAAGGGCGGCCAGATCTAGATCTGGCCGCCGGAATTTCGCCGGAATTTTGTTGGAGCTCGCCGGAGGCCGTGTTGCCCGTGGCCACGGCCGTAAGTGGCTTGGCCGTAGGTGGGAGTCGCGGGAGGTGGGTGGGTGGAGGATGGGGGTCGCCGGAGGTCACCGGAGTGGAGGAGGAGGTCGCCGGAGGTCGCCGGAGGAGGTCGCCGGGGTGGAGTAGTAGGTCGTCGAAGGTCGCCGGGGGGGGGGGGGTCGCCGGAGGTCGCCGGGGTGGTGGAGGAGGTCGCCGGAGATGGAGGTGGAGGTGAAGGAGGAGGAGGAGGAGGAGGAGGAGAGTAGAGTAGAGAGGAGAGGAGAGGAGAAGGAGGATGGAGGAGAAGTGGAGAGGAGAAGTGGAGGAGAAGGAGTGGAGAGGAGGATGGAGGAGAAGTGGAGAGGAGGATAAAGGAGAAGTGGAGAGGAAGTGGAGGAGTAGGAGAGAGGAGAGAAAGAGAGGGAGAGGAAGTGGAGGAGTAGGAGAGTGGAGAGGAGGATTAAGGCTGTTGGGCGGGATTCGAATTTTGAATCCCGCCCAACAATTCTGTGGCGCACCTGCCACCGTGCGCCACAGAATTTTTTTTCCAATTTTTTTATTTTTTTGTTTTTGTAGATAAAAATCTTCTGTTTGAAATATCTTTTTACTCTTTTGGAATTTGCCGATTCTGAGAAAAGTTCACCGGGTAAACTTGGGAGAAGAAGCGCCGTCTTTTTAAGATAGCGGCTCTTGTTATCCTCCTATTCTTGTCCTTGTTCTGGTAAAGATAACAGATACCAAACTTTAGTTGCTATTCACTGCAAGTCTGAAATAATCAAAGAATGAAAAATAACTACGTCTTGTTTCTGTGTTTGTCTTCAGGATGATTTGGAGTGTATTATTAGACGAGGATGAGTAGAATGAGGAAAAAGGCTACAGTATCCCACTCAGGTCTCGTAACCATTAGTTAGGTATTACGACGTGGACCTCACGGCCGGCTAAACACTAGCATAACCCGTGTCATTGTTATTGATATAAATATCTTTTGGGTAAATGCAGGTCGTATGGAGAAATTAAGACAGACATGCATGCCCTGGGAGCTTTTTGTTGCTCAAGTTTAGTGAAAGGTCCTATTGATGTAGCGTGTGATGTAAGCTAGGAGCCACTCCCTATTTATTTGATTGTGCATCTGGCCATATGGGGGAAAGAAACTGTTGGGTGAATTGTGCATGAAACGTCTGTGATTATGTCGATGCCAGGATCAAATCTTGCTTTAGCTTAGCGGGAAGTACCAGCATTTTGGTTTAGTGCAACTCTTTTCTTTTTGAGGGAGGTTTGGTGCAACTCTGAGTGCAATCAGGGTTTGGTTCTTTCTGTTGATTGATTTTATTCTGAGTGCAGTCAGGTTGGAATTCTGATAACTCTTCTGGGTTGCTGGGTTGCAACAGTGGCCACATAATCTCGCGAACCCACTGCTCAGATTTGTAGTTCTCACTTAAACAACTCTTGTTCAGTTATCCTCCTCACATGTAAGAGAATTTTCTAAGCTCATCAGGAGAATATAAACTATTTTATTTTGTTTCCACCGAAGAACAAAATCACACCAGTAGTAACTATAGTAAAACCATATGAGCAGTCACAGCTAAGCTCCCGTGTAACCAAGAACTTCTCTTATTGTGTCTGGCATTGCCAGACTTGGAACAAAACGCAGTAGTAATAAACTAGCAGCATCACCAAAACGCATGGCTCGTCTCTTGCTCTAGATCTTAGTAACGCATGGTTTTTTCAGTACGGCTCAACCGGCGCCCTGAAGTTAGCTCCGGCGTACACTGCCGCGTCGCCGAGCTCCTCTTCGATCCTCAGCAGCTGCAGCGACCACAGACAAGTGCTTGCTCAGAACACGTAATACAACAAGTAGAAGCCTATACATCGTCAAAAAGGAATGGCAAATTTGGAGAAGCTTGGCAAAACTTCGTCATTGCATACCTGGTTGTATTTGGCTAGACGCTCAGACCGGCAGGGAGCTCCTGTCTTGATCTGGCCCTGCAACAAACGACACATGGAGAGTCACCACCGAAGCCAAGAGGAACTCAAAAGTTTGTGAATTTATGATCTGGTTTAGCTGGAGGCAGTACCGTGGCCAGGCCAACGGAGAGGTCGGCGATGAAGGTGTCCTCCGTCTCACCGCTGCAGAGAGCACAATTTTGAGTGGAAACAGATCTTTTGACAAATGCTAACAATCTAAGAATTAATTGAGAAGCATTGCAATGTTTTTACCTCCTGTGGCTTGCCATCACTCCCCATCCGGCACGCTTGGACATACTGACGGCTTCGATGCTCTCTGTCACTGAGCCTATCTGATTCACCTGTCACCATATACAACCGGTGTTACCAACTTACCATTATGATTCCCTGGGATTTTTTTTTAGTAATTTCAGGCAGTGATGGTGCTACCTTCAAGAGAAGAGCGTTGCAGGTCTTCTCACTGATTGCCTTGGCAACCCTCTGCACAATTCAAACAGGAATTAATTGGAAAACTTGTTAATTTTTTTTAGAGGTATAAGGTGACTTGTTAAATATTTTGTTTATCTGGGGTTTGTAACAGTAGATAAAGTGATATAGCTTACCGTGGGGTTAGTAACGAGGAGGTCATCTCCTACAATCTGTACTTGCTGCCCAATCTCACCGGTCATTTTGGCATAGGTGGCCCAGTCATCCTGATCAAACGGATCTTCGATCGACACGATAGGGTACTCGGAAACGAAAGATTTGTATAGATCTTTCAGGTTGTCACCCGAGATCTTGTGGGAACCGTCATTGTTCTGTCCAGTAAAGCCATCTGATGTTAAAGAACACGCTACACAAACTCATAGGTATCTACAATCGCACCAAGGACAGTTGAGTATATCTTACATCCTCCTTGAAATTAAGATCATAAGTCTTGTCCTTCTCACTGAAAAATTCAGAAGCGGCAACGTCCATTCCAATGACCACCTGCCACACGTAGACAGACTCAATGGTATATAGTAAAAAATAAATACAAGCGCTAAATCATGAACTAAGTAAAGAGAAAAAAAAAGAATTACCTTTCCAGTGTAGCCAGCCTTAGCTATAGCTGCCTTCAATAGTTCAAGGCCCTCTTTGTTCTCCTGCATAATTATACATAACAAAACATCATATATGAGCATTGGACTCACATATCCGCATAAGTCAATACAGAACAGACTAAGGCCCATCGCTACGTGAAATCATAGCTGTACTCAGAAAACTATCAGCCATAAAATACTCCATGGTGTTATTTATAACAAATTGTACTTTATTTCATGAAAAAAGGAACATATTCTGCTTTTCAGTCAGCCTCCCACCAGGGTTCCCTACCAACTTATTGATGCACATCAACAACTTTGTGCAATCCTATAATGGCACTTGGAAAAACATATGGGCCTCACCTGAATGTTAGGTGCAAAGCCACCTTCGTCCCCAACATTTGTGGCATCTTGACCATACTTCTTTTTGATTATACTCTGCATATAAAATCATCAGCGTTATGACAGCGCATTCTAAAGTTCAGGTACATTATGAAAAGGGTCGCCTGGTTGTTCACCTTCAGGTTGTGGTACACCTCAACTCCCATCTTCATGGCTTCTTTGAAAGAGGAGGCACCAGTTGGTAGGATCATGAACTCCTGTACAAGACGTATCTAGATAAGAATCTTGACCATATCGTTGAAATTTTTGTCAGAAATTCGCTCGTGCTCTGCAAACAATATTACCTGCATGGCAAGCTTGTTTCCAGCGTGAGAACCTCCATTGATCACATTAAAAGCAGGCACAGGCAGCATGAGGGTCTTGTTTCCGGCAAGATTTGCAATGTGCTGCAAACAAACACAGTTCAGTGCACCCTCTCGAAAACTTAGATGAGCACTTCTGTTGTTCAGTACAAGTGCTCAACATACCTGGTAAGTGGAATCTTCTTCACCATGGCCCCAGCTTTGCATACTGCAAGTGACACCGCGAGAATAGCATTTGCCCCAAGCTTTTTCGTTGGTTTAACACCATGAAAGGAAGTTATCAGTATAAACAATGGAGATATGAAATACTTCATCCAAAGGTTATAAGCACAAGGATTAATCATTCCACGATACCTTCTGTTTGCACCAGCCCCATTCGTTGGAGGTTCCATCAAGCCGCTGGACCATGAAGTTATCAATATCAACCTGCTCAGTTGGATCCTGCAACATAACTCATCTTCGGTTAAGCGTGCTGCCATGCAACATAACTCATCTTCGGTTAAGCATGCTGCCAGTCTTAGTATCATCATGACCATGAAAGTTCATTTACTTGAGAACTGAAATACATACCTTTCCAATCAGCGCCGGGCCAATAATAGCATTTACATTGTTCACAGCCTATAAAAGATTATGCGGTCCAATCAGTGTTGGTGCAACATCACAGTTTATCTTAATTATATTACACTTTATCATATACTGTAATATCCAAGCATTGACCTTTTGTTCATCTGAACTTCCCTATATACTCTGTCAGAATATAGTGGACTCTGAGTGTTCAAGTGCAATCTCCCAATCACATTTTTTACAATATTCTTTTCTATTTACAAAATCAATAGAACAGGAGTAGTTTGTACTATACGAATCCGCGGCATGAATTTTGTGTCACATAAGCCACGTGTTACTAAATTAATTGGCGGTGAAATCTTGAACTTACACGGTGAAAACACGTTAGTACAGTACATCCGGACGGAGGCAATTTATGCATCATCGAATACCTTTGTACTACTAAACAGGATTAAAAGTATGGCCGGTGAACTAATTAACCTTGAGAACACCTTTGCCAAGATAATCAGATCCTCCGTCTCTTAGCTCCAAGGCCTCATAAATCCCAACAAAGTCAACATCCCAAACATAAAAAAGAAGGACAACATCTAGAAGCACGATGACGCAGGAGTGCACGCGGAGCTCGACGAGACGACACAACGGAACGAAGCAATTTTCCGCGGGAAAAATACACGGCATGATGGCGACGAGTGACGCATGTTTTTCTCTAGCAAGTTCCAACACCCAAGTCCTGACGGCGACTGCTTTGCAACAGCACTCATTTGTAAAGTGCGTTCAAGGGAACGTACCAGTGGAAGCGCCGCTGGGCACCGCGCCCCTGGCGAAGCTGCCGTCGCTGAGGCCAATATCCACCTGCGCGACACGCACACACCAGATCAAACCACGGATCGGCAATCAGATTCCGAAACAGGGGAACGGCACCACCCCACGGTCGAGTTCAGAAACCAGAACAGAGTAATTAATTCCACAAGGAAGAACAGAACAAACTGTACTACTGGTAAGCAAGCAATTCCCCACTGCTCGATCGGGCAGAGGGTTGATGATCTGCATGCGTACGCACCTCGACGGTGGGGTTGCCGCGGCTGTCGAAGATCTGCCGCGCCTTCACCGACTGGATCGTCACCGCCGCCATGGCTTGCTGGATGGATCGACCGATCAACCTCCTCTCGTGCTGTAGCTAGCGAGCTATCTCCTCGCAAGTAAAACTCTCTTTCTGTCCGTTTGTTTGTTCGTTCGTGCCTTGGTGGCTCCCTCCAATGGAGGCGGCTGGTTTGGCTACTTGTAGGCGTGGAGGAGCTCCGGTGGGTGGGGCCACCTGGTGCGCACTAGTTTTTTACTTGGAGGAGGGGAAATGGAAAGAGATTTGGGAAAGTTAGGCCGCATAAGGTTGTCTGGTTTCGACCACCGTTTGACTGATTTAGGATCGCTCCATTGCCGTGGGCCTTTCGTGCAGAGCAAGCTTATTTACTAGGGAATTTCAAACTTGGATCTCTCAGCTGCATGTAATAAGAACCGTACGTATGTAACCATTTATTTACAGGTGACTTGGTGAAAAAGAAAATATCCTGCGAACGAGGATCAATTTAGAGATGAGATTCACAAGTCGATAGTCAGTTTATTGTAGCACAGCACTTAGAATCCTCAAAAGTCACCACAGTCGTTTCCCGGCCCAAGGAACTAGCTAGAACAAAGGAAGAAAAAAAAACACATCAATTCAACATTGAACGGTTTCAAACTTCATTGGTGGTCAAAAGTTTGTCAAAACTGCCGGACAGTTTGTCAAAAGTTGGCTAGCCATGAACTGTAGTTATGAGCTTCCAGTGGTTCCAGCAATCTGCAGTTGACCGAAACTATGGGTCGTTGTCTCGTCCATCTCTCTCGATACTGAAATCTGAGACAATTGCAGAAAACCACCACAATTGTTGGTTCCACTGCAGAAGACCACCGGTATTCAGAAAATTTGCAAATCTCCACCGCTTTTGAATGACAACGTTGCAAAAACCACCGTTTTTTCGTCTGACCACGAATCAGGCAATTTGACGCTGTTTATGACAGGGTGGGCCCACCCGCAGGCATGATGTGGCGCCGCGCCGTTAACGGACGTTAACTGGCCCGTATCAGGTCCGGTCTGACCCGACCGAGCCGCTCGACCTCACACCCGCACTCGCGCTCGACCTCGCTCCCGTGCTCGCGACCATGGATCCCGTCGATGGCGACGGCGTCGATGGCGACGGCGTCGGCGGCCGCGGCGGCGGTGCAACCGGCGGTGGAGAGGGGAGAGATGGACTGGGAGTGGGACGGGTGCGGCTGCTCGAGGACTGGGACCTGGGCCTCCCAGAGGACTGGGACGGGTGCGGAAGCTCGAACCCGACGGCGGCGAAGACGTCGCTGTTCCCGGCGGCGGCGGGCAAGGATTCGAGTTCAGCTCTGCGCCAGATTCGCGGCAAAGCGAGGCAGAGGGTTCGCTTGGTAGAGCACAGTAAGCACTTCTCTCTCTTATCTCGATTTGTGTCAGATTTTTAGGGTTTTCGAATCTGAAACCATCTGTTCTTGCGTAGGATGTTAGAGGAACAAGACATAGGTCTAGAAGCTGATGAAAACTTGCAGTATCTGTATACCCAACAGAGCCAGAATAAATGTATGGAGATTGTTAATGTTGAAGATTGGGACAGGAAGCGTAAGGGGAAGGATATTGTTGCTATTTCCGAAGATTTTTCAGGAGATGCAAGTGATGATGAATATGAGAATTATGGCTCTGATGATTTTGAATTGACTCAGAGAATTTGTGATTTAAAGAGGAAAAGGAAAGGTGAGGAAGAGGATATCTTTTGTGACTCTGATGAAGAACCTGATGATAGCATGGACAGTGACTTCATGTTTGTTTCAGAGCCAGCTGAGCCACAATCTTTTAAGAAGGTGAAGAAAATGAAGAAAAATGCAGGTAAGGGGCCGACAGGTCTCACTGCAGCCAAGTTTGCACTACACCTGCAGATTTTGTGCCTTCTGATGATGATGAAACGTTTGTTGATTTTGTTGATGATGGAGCCGAAGTTTTGTCTTGGGTGCTCCCTACTAGAGGAAGGAAAAGCATGGCAAGAAGATGAAGGAAAGAAAGTGGTATGATGAGAACAGACTACAGCCGAAGACCAATTCTGTTTGCAATTGTGTTTCTCTGATGTGTATCAGTTTAGGAGAGCAGTGCAGAACTTTCATCCAACAGTTGAGGAACTACAAGCTACATAGAAATTGCAAAGATAGGGTTATTGTGAAGTGTGGTTTTCAGCATGATGATGGCAGCGATAGTGAGGCAGAAGTTGATAAGAAGCCGAAGAAAGTGAACAATTGTCCTTTTTTTATGGTAGCTTCAGAAATCAAAGGAGAGAAAACTTTCTGTCTTAGGAAGATGCACTTAGAGCACACATGTCAAACTTCTGGAGATAACTGCAAGGTAACCGCAAAATGGGTTGCCAAAGTTAATGAGCAAGCTTTCAGAATTGATCCAGGGACTGGAGTTGTCTCTGTGATGGATACAACAAAGGAGAAATTTGGAACACACATGTCAAAGGATATGGCATACAGGGCTAGGAAAAAGCATTGTCGGCTGTTTTGGGTGATCAGGTGAAACAATATGCGAGATTGAGAGATTATTTACAGGCAGTGATAGACAGCAATCCTGGTAGTCGTTGCATTGTGACTACTAAGATGCTAGTAGAACATCCAACTCGAAACCCCACATTCCATGGGCTGTTCATGTGTCTTAATGCATGCAAAGAAGGTTTCCTCAATGGATGTAGACCATTTATTGGTAAGGTTTCCTAAATGCAATTGTAGTATCCATGTGATGTTCATGTGTCTCAATGAAGTGTACTTATAATTTGTTTGCAAAATTGCAGGACTTGATGGCTGCTTCATTAAGCTGTCAACTGGCCAGCAGATCCTAGCAGCCACAGGAAGGGACGGCAACAACAACATCTACCCAATTGCTTTCGGACTGGTTGAGAAGGAGGATACCGCAAATTGGTGCTGGTTCTTAACCCAATTGAAGTATGCTCTCGGTGGAGAAGAAGGAAAATTTGGCAAATATACAATAATTTCGGATAGACAGAAGGTACAAACAAATTATATAATTGTTATCATGCTTGTGTGTAGTTTTATGTGTGCATGTGTGTAGTTTTATGTAAAGTTTGTAGTTGTCCTTACATAATTGTTATCATGCTAAATAGGGCTTGCTGAACGCAATCAATCAAGTTTTCCCCAATTGTCATCAAAGATTTTGCCTGCGACATATGTATGCCAACTTCCAAATTGCTGGCTATAGAGGGGAAGAACTTAAAAAATACATGGATGCAGCAGCTTATGCATACACCAAAAATGTGTTCGATGTAGCAATGGAAAACATGAAAGAGGAGTCTGAGCAAGCTTGGCAGTGGCTGAGTAATATTCCTGTATCTTGTTGGGCAAGGCATGCCATGGATTACAATTGCAAAACTGATTTGGTTGTGAACAATCTTAGTGAAGTTTTTAACAGGATGATACTAGATGTGAGATCAAAACCAGTTAGGACAATGTTTGTTGGCATAGCAACAAAACTTATGACTAGGTTCGATGGAAAAAGAACAAAGGGAGGAAAAGCAAGGTGGGAAATCACCCCCACCTTCTCTGAAATATTAGAACAATCGAAGAAGTACTCCAAGTTGTACAAATCTGTCAGATCCGTTGGCAGTTTGTGGCAAGTTAGCAGAGGGGTGGACAAATCATATGATGTGGACTTGGATAAAAGAACATGTGGGTGCAAAAGGTGGGACCTTAGTGGCATCCCATGCCATCATGCCGTGTCTGCCATCTACAAATCAAAGCAACAACCTGAAGATTTTGTGCATGAGTTTTTCAAGAAGCCAATGTACATGGAGGCTTACAATCCTGTAATATACCCTGTACTGGTGAGGACTGTTGGACGAAAACAGACACACCAGATATTGAGGCACCCCTGTTTAACAATGATGTAGGAAGAAGATGCACAAAAAGAAAGAAGGGGAAGTTTGAGGTGCCAGCCCCAAAGCAAACGTCAAGAATGGGTACAATTACATGTAGCAACTGCAAGTTGTTAGGGCACAGATACACCAATTGCTCTAAGCCACTGAAACCGGAGTTGCAGATGCGGAAGAACGGACATCAGGTACAAAATATGTTCAATTGGTCGCTTACTTATGCAGTTACTTTGTTCCTATTGCCTATTGCCTCTGACTTTGACTACATGTGCATATTAGTCATCAAGAAATGCTGATGAAGCTCCACCTGCTACAGCTGCAGCTGCTCCACCTGCTCGAGCTGCAGCTGCTCCTACAGCACCAGCTGCACCTGCTCCACCACCCCGACGTGCACCAGCTGCATCAGCTCCACCACCTCGAGCTCCACCTACAGCAAGAAACGCCGCAAGGGCTGGTTACATTGCTCCAAGACCTGCATCTGGAGATACTTCTAGACCAAGAAGAGCAAGAAAACATACTCATAAGGTGGCTACGTACTTCAATGCAAGTGGCATTGACAACATGACTGCTGAGCAAGTGCAAAAGGAAATTGGTGGCTAGGTACTTCATGTAACGGTGCCGTAATGGTGTCGTGAACATTGTTGGTGTCGTGAACCTTGTTGGTGCCGGGAACCTTGTTTATTTGGTGTCGTGAACCTTGTTGGTGGTGTCCTGCTACCGTGATGTTTATTTTGTGTTATTGTGAACTTATATATATGTATTGGTGTCGTGAACTTATATATGTATTGTTGTCGTCAACTTATATATGTATTGTTGTCGTTCTCTTATATATGTTATATGTTATTGTCATCAACTTATGTTTTGCAAAAATTGGTCATCAACAATTGGTACAAACACATCAAAATTTTATGATCACCTTATATATGTTGTTCAATCTAGCACAAACACATCAAAATTTCATGCCACCACTAGCACAAACACATAAAAAATTCATGCGACAACTAGCACAACCACATATATGTTGATACAACTAGCACAAACACAAATTCATGAGACAACTAGCACAACCACAAACACACATAGAAATTCATACACATATAGAAATTCATACACATAGAAATTCACACAAGTTCACTGCTAACAGCCTCTAAACATAGAAATTCATACACATATAGGATTACAACATTCATTCAGATAGGACATCCTGAATTTTCTTCAGCTTTTCTTTCTCAACTTGCAGAGATTTGTAAAGATCTGCCATCATAGATGCCTGCTTCTTCTTTTCTGCTTTCAAATCATCCCTCTCCTTCTCTGCCTTCAACCTGAGCAGCTTCTCATCAATCAACAGTTGAACATCCTGAACAGTCATTAAACTTTGTGGAACTTGTTGCACCTGCTTGTCCTTCTCAAAATTCTGAAGTTCACACTGCAGAGTGTGCACCATCTTCTCCAACTCTTCTTTGTCCTTGCCCAAACTGTAGATTTTGAAAGAGGCCTCTAAAGCTTCCCTCCTTCTTCCATCTTTTTCTTCATCATACTTCTCCCATAGGGCCGAGAGAGCTTTCTTAAGTGTCAAAGGCCATTCATTGTCAATCCACTCAACTGTGCCGCATCTAAAACCATCCTGCTCATTATACATAACATATGTGTCCGAAAAGTTTAATTATATTTTCTAGCTAAAATTTCTAGCAAAGTAGTGTCTAGCAAAATTTCGAGCTAACTAGTGTCTAGCAAAATTTGCAAAATTTTCAAGCTAACTAAATTTTCTAGCTAACTAAGTTTTCTAGCTAACTAAATTTGTAGCTAAATTTTCGAGTAAAATATGCCACGGTTCTAGCAAAATTTGTAGCTAAAATTTCTAGCTAACTAGATGTACATACCGCACAAGAACATTCAAGGAACCTTCTACCAGTGTAAGAGCTCTCGAAGGCCACAAATTTCTCTAAAATTCCATGGCAGTCACACCGACGCTGGTCACCTTCAATTTGGCCGGTGAAATCGGGATCATAGATGGTCATAGGGCCCTGCAGTAGATCAAATCGACCCAAATCAACATGAACCAAAGCCCAAACCCACTCAAATCGAACATAATCGAAGGATTTGAAGAAACCCTAACCCTAACCAGAAAATTTGTTGAGGACAGAGAGATCTCGAGGACAGAGGATATACCTCCCAGTCGGAGGAGGCGAGACTCTCCGTGCTGGTCTCCCCGTCGTTCCACGAAACCATCGCGGTAGCGGCGTCCTGACGCGGTGGAAGAAGCTCGCCGCCGAAATCGCGGCCGCCGGGAGACAGAGAGAGAGAGAAATCGCCGCAGGCTCGAGGGTGAGGTCGAGCGCGAGTGCGGGTGGGTCGGGCTGAAGCGGTGGAAGATGCTCGCCGCCGAAATCGCGGCCGCCGAGAGACAGAGAGAGAGAGAGGAATCGCCGCCGGCGCGAGGATGAGGTCGAGCGCGAGTGCGGGTGTGAGGTCGAGCGGCTCGGGTCGGGGTCCGACCGGACCTGATACGGGGCCAGTTAACGTTCATTAACGGCGCGGCGCCACGTCATGCCTGCGGGTGGGCCCGCCCTGTCATAAACAGCATCAAATTGCCTGATTCGTGGTCAGACGAAAAAACGTTGGTTTTTGCAACGCTGTCATTCAAAAGCGGTGGAGATTTGCAAATTTTCTGAATACCGGTGGTCTTCTGCGGCGGAACCACCAATTGTGGTGGTTTTCTGCAATTTTCTCCTGAAATCTCCATCTTCTAAACAGATTTTGCAGCATGCTATGTTACGTCAAGGCTTGCATCATCGATCTGAAGTCTAAACTTGATTATTATTTTTGGCAATAATTGAATCGACTTCCTAGAACATATATATGGCCGGCCATAGCGAATTTGATTACTTGCAATTATCCAACATTATTTATAGATACAACGACGCGACAAGAAATGCCATATTAATCTTTAGAATGCTAGTTGTGACTTTGATACTCACTTCACCACACAATATAACATGTTTTATCTTGCCAAACATCTTATATTGTCGGAACGTAAGGGAGTACCATATGTAGAATCTAAAATTAGCCAGTTCAAAACTGCTACACTTATTATGAATAAGAGAGAGTACAAATATCTACATATATATATGTGCTTATAAGCCATACTTACCCGATGATGTGTCTTGTCACCTTCACGGTTGTGCATTTTTGTTCGGTTTGATGCATATATATGCTCTGATATATATGTGCTTACAAGCAACGTACAAAATAGTCCCAACATGGTTTTTTCTTGGAATAATCTTTACTGCTGACATGAACAATATATATGGGCTGGAGCTGCTTGTGATGGGAGGATGATGACTTGTACAGTTCAAACCGCAATATTTGGGGCCAACCAGAGAGCCCGAAAGATTTACTTAGGGTGCTAGGTCATTCACTTGTAGCCGCACCCACAAGGCAGTCCCCCGCAACTCCAGTTCTTGCTCTGTTTTGGTGGTTCACATGATGCTCAGGATGTGTTTGAGGAAATGCAAAGTCAGGGGAAAATATGGAGGACACACATGTTCAGTTTTCTTTTCCAAGCAACGGGTGTCGTTTTTTCTCCGCTCTGGCTAGCAACAAAGCCGGCTCCTTCTCTTTTGTGTGCAGTTACACAAAGACACACACATGTACGCCTAGGCTGTAGCCATACTGAAACATATGCAACCTAGTTGTTGTCAACTCCCCATGCTAGTAGACCAGACCTTATCCCTTCCCCTCCCCCGTCACTGTAGCTGAGGCGAAGAAGAAGGCAATTTTTGGACGATCTCCGCCGAGCCACCGCGTCCGCGCCGCTGAGGCGTGGGATTCCTCCCCTCCGCCGGCCGCTTCGGCGGCGGGAGGGTGAGGGATCCCCGTCTCCGGCCTGTACTTACGGGAGGTTAGGGTGGAGTGCTCGCCGGCGGCGCCTTGGAGGAGTGGGTGCTGACGGCGGCGGTTTTGGTGTCGAGGCGACCTTCTCCGGCGGTGGTGCTCCCTGGGGCCTGTCGCCGTCGCGCTCGGCTTGGAGGGGCTTGAGGCCCGGCGTGGTGCTCGAGCCCCTCTGTCCCCCGTCAGATCCGTGGTGGCGGCGGATCTGGCGGCGGGTTCCCGGAGCTGGTCAAGCTCTTCGGCTTCTTCCTGCGACGGCTTCGATGGCGGCCGGGGCAAAGCGGTGTTGGTGGGGCGGGGGGACGTCTGCCGTGATCGTTCATCGTCGAAAGCTCCGTCGCGGCGCGGCGGACGGGCTGGGTGGCGTCTCTCATAGGGCAAAGTTCTCCCTGGAAGTGGTGAGGTGGTGGTTGGTCTCCTTCGTCTTCGTCGCCGGCGAAGCTGCGGATCTTGGTTGTTGCTCTGTTTTCCCTTCATATTGTACTCGTACTCTGTATTTGGTTCTTTGTTGAATATACGTGGGAAAAATGCAAAAAAAAAAAAAAAAACTCCCCATGCTAGTACACACGAGCATAGTCAATACCAGGTTTAGATTACAACGAGGATTAGATTAACAGAGGTAGGCGCACAGTGGCATGTCCTCTGTTTCAGCTATTTGCGAGGGTGACGGGTTATACAATAAAAGTTACGAAGGTGTAACATCCCAAGTATGAGCACGAGATAAGGGGTGCGGATACCCGGCCTCTGTATCAAAATGATGCACATAGCCATCCGCAATTATTTATCAAAACTTATAAGTTATAACATTGATCAAACCGAAGTCAGCCACTCGGAAACAAAAAGTCGCTACAACTATGATGGGGGTGACCATGATCAGAGCCGCATGCCTTGACCTCCCACCTACACGCATCATCTACAACCAGAGTACCACCCTCAACGCGCACCGCATGCACGCACTAACGAAGTCGCTTCCGCCGTCTTCCTCGAACCCATCTTCAGGCAAAGATCAACGCCATGACCTTGCAAGGCCAGCCAGCGACGTCGCCATGACGTCAAACAGCACCACAGCCCTGCCCCTCGTCCATTCGCACGCATCCACGCCGAGACCCCACCGCACCACGCTGCCGAGTCACCATTGTCGACGCGGAAAATGGCACGCCGCTCTACCAGTAGACCCCTCCGGGCATCCCGTGTTCCAAAACGATCCCCCAAGAGGGAACACCCTAGGGTGCTGTCATCGTCCGATCTGGAAATCCAGATCTAGGGTTTCCCCTGGAACTCTGTGCGGGAGGCGGGTGATTCGCGGCGACGACTCCTTCAGCAAGGCAACGACACCTACGGGTGCCGCAGTCGTTGGCCTAAGCCCGGCTTGCACCGGCCGACCTCCTCACCTCCAAGATCTGACAGCCACGAGGGCCGGGATCTAAAGATGAAGGTCACCACACCGTCGTCGCCGATCTGCCCGGAGAAGCCATCACGCCATCGTCGCGCCGCCGCCGGGAGCAGCCGCACCACGCCCAGGCCCCAGGACGCCAAACACCGCACTGGATTCTTGAGAGCTAGGGACGGAAGAGATCCCCGCCGGCGCCGGCCAGGCTTTGCCCGGCCGCGCCCTCTGGCGGCGGCGGGGGAGGAGGGGAGGGGGTAGGAGGCGCTGGCGGCGGTGGTTATCGCCCACCCGGTCGCCACGCGGGGGCGACGCGAGAGGGACGCGAGAGAGAGCTCCCCTCTTTTGGGTATTTCATGCTTGTTGTTTACAATTATTGCATCACGGCATCATCATCATCTTCATCATGTCACACTTTGAAACAAATATTGCATAATTGTCTACCTTGTGCTTCTTGCCAAACCTTAATTTGTTCTTGTTTTCTTGCTCTCTCCCTCTCTCTATCTCTAGTCTCTTGGTGTGCTTGTTCAAAGTTCAAACCAAAAAACTTATCTTATGTTTTCATCAAATAAATAAAATTCTATAAGGTTAATAATTTAAACCTCCTCTCCCTTCATACTTTTATCTTGAAGGTTTCAAATGCAATCTATGAGATGCTTTGAAAGCCGCAAGGTGTACAAAAATGTTTCCTGTGCAGAATCTCTTTTCTTCTCCTCAAACTCTATTCAACTTCTAGGAAAATAGAAAAGGAAAAGTCATTTTAAAAAGGAAAAGGCCGGAGGCAGCATTCTCTGCCTGCCTCGCGCGCAAAACAAACCAACCCGAAGCCCATCTAGGCAATCGAGTCCATGCCGACCTGTCCTTCCTCCTCCCGACGTCATCGTCCCATATCATACAAAAAATCCACCGCGCCATAGCCACGTCAAAAGCAAGCTCAATTGAGCGGTCTAACGCTTCCCCCTCCTCTATAACATGTGTGCGCCGCCTTCCTCTGAACCCTCACCCTGTTCCCTCTTCCTGATCCCCGTTGCTACGTGGTTTGCTCTTAACCACGTCGTCGCCAGCAGGATATGCGGAACGTGTCCGGGATGCCCACTCAATTTGCAGCAAAGCGCGGCATAAGAGAGTGGGCCAGTGGACTCCCGCATCCGTCTGCATCCTGAAGCCGACGTCCACCATATTACAAGAAATACAATTAATTTGTACTAAATTTTATACTTAAAAAACATGCTAAAACCTTTTTTTGTGGGGAAACATGCTAAAACCTTAACGTGTATAATTTTGCTCTACTTAGGCATTGCTAACCATATAGCAACGTTGCTAAATATTAGTTATCATGTTATTTGTTGTAGAGTTGCAATGTTTATTATTGGAAAATACATTTGCTCTATGCTAAATTTTAACTATATTTTAACAGAAATATGTTCTTGAATTAATGTTGACAATTCCATAAATTATGTATTGTATACATTTTTATGGTATCTGTAAACGTGTAGTCTAACAAATATATTAAAAGCAATTTCTAGTCTACGATTAGGATTGCAAATATACAGAAACTTCTAGAGCATAAATTGAAATGATGACATGATCCTTTATCAGTTTTTCATGGCTAATTGTGAGCCACAATGTGTTTAGTAATAAGTTGCATCATGTGAGTGCTTTGTGTGTGGTACTGAACCATACAGTTTGCTTATTTGATATTATTGCTTGTGACGAGTGTTTGGTATCATCTTGACTATCTAGCTAACTAAACTTATCGATGTGGATAGATTATTTGTTACTACATGATACTCGGTTGTAATGTAGACTTTCTCTTATATGGTGAGCATTTTATTTATCTAAAGATATTCAGTAGTCTGGTAGACTATAGTGATTACTAATACAATATAGTATTTGGCGGGGTGATTGTCGGGTTTGCCTTGGAGATGGCGAGCATCATTGAGATGGGGCAACTCGTCGTTGCCTCCACTGCCGTTGTCACCATGTATGTCAACGACATCCTCATTTCCCCACCTCCAAACATGCACCCTATCCCTATCTACATGGTGGAGCTCATCGCCACCTCTCTCACCTTCACCATGTTCCGTAACAGCAATCTTGTGGCCCCACCTTTAGAAGCCAACATCGGCATCATCGCTCCTAACCTATCCTATGGTCTAGCGAGAGACGGCGTCCACCGATGGCAAGATAGTTGATGGTTTAGCCGACAAAGTGCAAGAAGGCGTGCATCCTGCGGTTGCGCTTCCCTGGGGGCCACGTCTTCTGTAGGCGCTTTCTCGTCGGATGTTTGACTGCAAATTGTATCCGTACTGGCGCTCGATGCTTCTCGCATGCGGTGTCAACGCTTTTTCTTATGCCTTAGTCACTTTTCATAAAGTGCAATTCTAGTCCAAATTAGTCAAGCTCATAGAAAAAATGCAACCGGACAGTTGCACTTTTTCTAAAAAAGTGCAATTACACGGTTGCACTTTTCTCTAAACTAAATTGTACTATAGTTACACTTTTATAAGTTGACTAAGATAAAAAAAAATTCAATTGAGATATATACACTCCCTAAATTTAAAATAGTTGTGGTCTTTCATCGATCCCACATCTAAGGTCTTTCTGTATGTCCAGAGGGTAGGCTAGACGGGAGAGAGTGTTAAAATATATAGTCTACCCTTTTTATATTTTATCAGTTTCGATTCATGGTTCAAATAGCTAGCATATTAACTGAATAAAAACAGTCTATACTTAAATAGCTAAACCGAAAGTAAACTCACATAATCTGGTGATGATTAGCGGGAGGCTTAGGCGGCAACAATCTAGTTGCGGTTGGCCATGGCATATGTCAAATACGGAAAATATCCGCTTTTCGCATGGGTACTTATGCACCCTTGAGTTGACTGACTCATATACGCAACGGAAATACTCAAGAGGATAGGGGATGCCAACATTAGAATTGATAGCATTATTGAAAAGTAGTTTGAATTTTTTTCAAGCCATATCCTGGCCCCTATGATTATTTTAAAAAGTCAACTGAAAAGGCAACCATATAAAGTAGTGACCAAAAACTAATTTTCAAAATTCTGAAACCAATTTTATACACAAAAATTCCGTTCTATACTAGGAAAACAAGCTAAAACAGGTATATACAGCCTACATCGCCATAAAATGTCATGGTGTGTCTGTACCACCGCGGATAGTAAATCGTCTCTCATCTCAAATAAGCATTTCTCGCCGTTCTCGACTTAGGCACAACGTGTAGTAGCTATTTTAATTATTTTCATAAGAAAAAAGATTAATTAGTACATTGTTAATCACATATGCACTACAAATAAGAGACCCATCATATCCGACCACCACGTTGATCTCAGCAGTCTACCGTAGCCTAGGATCACCAAAGATCAAGTCGTGAGTGATCGATAGATGGCATCAACCATGGAGACCTCGTCTCCGCCTTCGCCACCATGTTTGGCAATAACAGCAATAACAACCTGGCCGCCCCACTTCCCATCGCGGCCCATGTACAGATGGAAGAGCTTGTCGCCGCTTTCGCCGCCTTCCTCACCTTGACCCGCAACGACAACATCGCCGCCATGTCTACTACCGCCATTCACAGCCCATCCGACGACTGCCAAGAGATGACGTCCACCAACGGCGCTGAAGACGGTTGTGTCATGGGCGTGTGGTTCCCAGACGGCTGCGTCCTCTGCAAGAGCTTCGACGTTGGACTGTTGACCAGTGTTCTAGTACTGTTGCTCGGTGCTGCTCGCAGGTTGTGCCTCCGCACGAAGACGGGCGTTCCGGGTCATGAACCGTTTCGGGCCTGCCGTACGACTACCAGGAGGCGAGGTCCACCAAATAACAAGAAATACAATTTGTACTAAAATTTTATACATCCATTAAGTTCTTAACATGCCAAACCTTTTTTCAAAAAAACATGCTAAAAAGTTAACGTGTATAATTTTGCTCTACTTATTTGGCATTGTTAACCATATAGCAATGTTGCTAAATAGTGGTTATAGTGTTAGTTGTTTATAGTTGCAATGTTTGTTACTGGAAAATATATTTTCTCTATAATAAATTGAAATAGTAGTTTAACAAAAAATATGTTCTTGAATTAATTTTGACATGTACATAAATTATATACTGTATACATTTTTTATGGTATCACTAAATGTATAGTCTAACAAATATATTAATAGTATTTTCTAGTCTATGATTAGATGTGCATATACAGAAACTTCTAGAGCCTAAATTGAAACAGCGGCATGAAGCTTTACCAGTTTTTTGTGGCTAATTGTGTCATGTAAGTCACAATGGGTCTAGTAATAAGTTGCATAATTCGAATGCTCTGTCCGCGTGGTATTGACCCTAATATTTTTTGAGGAACCGTATTGACCCTAATATGTTTGCCTAATACAATTTGATTATTTGATGTACTTAGTTCCAACGTGTTTAGTATCATCTAGACCATCCACCTTACTGAACTTATTGATGCTGATAGATTATTTTGGTACTACATGCTACACGGTTTGTAAGGTAGACTTTTTTTTAGAAAGGAACGAAGAAGCTCCTTTTTCTTATAATATAAGGTGAACATTTTATTATTTCAAGACAACCAATAAAACCATTAAACTACAGTGATTACTAATATAATATAGTACCAGCAAACTTGCCCGTGCGTTGCAACGGGAAAAAACCCGCCGTGGAAGCGCGCAAAGTAAGTTCTCTTCGGCATGGCGGTGTTGCCATGTTAGATCATGCTCGCCAAGATAAAGAAGTTTAAATATATGTTGACTTGGTTAGGATGTAGATATCAAGTAGTGGAAAATTGAAATAGGACGAGAAAATCAAAACAGTGTCATATTAAGCTGTCAACGTAATAAAGTTGTTGTTTATATGTGCATGTTGATTTTCTTTGAACGAGGATGTGCATGGGTTTAATCGGTGATATGAAAAGACAACTTGGAATTTGAAATCATGTTTGGATACAAAAACTATGAAATTGTAAATTCTGTTCCATTCGGACAATGTATATACAATGATGTGACTCTGTGAAAATATGCATTGGATATATCGGAATATATATATAACAATTTGCACACATTAATAACAACAATCCATCCACGCTCTTGACATGGGGATTATTTTCTCGACAATCCAAATGACTCTGTAATGTGTGTGTTCGCAGCAGTGTGTTTGGATCGGAAGAAACAAATACACAAAGAAAATCAACGTCAAAAATAAAGTGAAACATGCAAGCTGCCGTCATTAAAATACAGGGGAAAAATTCAGATCGATATCTGACTGCGCTTCGATGCGCAAGCAGCGTGGGTCTAGCTGAGGGCAGTGTCTGCTAAATAAAAAATCCGCACCAAAAAGTAAAAAAAATCCCGCACCAAAAAAATCCCCACCTAGGCGCCGCCGCCGCTGCTCACCACCGGGAGCCGGCGCTGCTGCTCACCTCCGAGCCGCCTTCGCCGCTGCTCACCATGGGCGCCGCCGCCGCTGCTCACCTCTTCCGTTTCTGCTAAGGCAACCTCGCCCACGAGCAGACCGCCGCTGCTCATCTCTCCTGCTACCTCGCCCACGAACTCGGCCGTGAATTGCCTCCCTGCGCGCGTGCTGCACCGTCGTCCGCAACGCCGCGACGCGTGCCTCGGCCGCCGTCCGCATGCCGCGCACTGCGCGTCTCCTGGTCGAGGCCGGGTGTTGTGCTGCCGCTGCTTCTAGGCTTGCGAACAGGGAGGAAATCGGCCCTCTTCTGTTTGTGAACGGGAGTGGATAGTTCGGCCGCGCGCTAGGTGTATGGGGGAGTCTGGTGGCAACCACGCTTGCGGAGGATGGAGGCGACACAACACGCGAGGTGGAGCTGTGGAGGCCGGCGGCCGCGCGTGACGAAGAGGATAAGGGACTGCGGGTTAATTTTTCGACACTTGAGGGGCTGAAGCGCAAAGTGCGCGACGTGAACCGGTAAGTTCACTTCGCGGTGGCAAAGGTGTAATATTTTCTGACTTAGCCTAGTGCAAGGGTAAAATTAGAAATTTAAAAAACATACCACCACTACCTTAAGCCATATATTATATAGTAGAGATATTAGTATTTGGTGGGGTGGTTGCCCGGTTTGCTTGGGAGATGGCAACCATCATGGAGATGGAACAACTCTCGCCTACACTGCCTTTGTCACAACAGTGGCGGAGCCAGGAATCAAGTGAGACCTGGGCAAAAAAAAATCCTATATGAAAAAAAACGCCATGACTATATGCTATGCTAAAGCATTAATAAAACGACTCGATGCAATTTTTGTGATTCAACCGCCACAAAATGGCCAAAAAATGTTGCTCCATAGCGCAAAAATATATGCAAAATGAACAAAAACCCAACAACGATTTGTGCAGCGAAGTGAGTGCCAAAGGGATTGCTAATGTTCGTTTGTGCATATGGCTTATATTTTAGGAGTTCTGTGCCTTTTTTTAGAACAAGGAGTTCTGTGTCTGCATGTGCGGTGACCCTGGCTGGCTGAATCGATCACCCTGGCCTCGGTCCGTGCTGGTAGGCTCAGTTCTCTTCGGTCTAGGCCACTAGGCTGAATATTTGCTGCTGGAAAAGGTTCGAAGAGATAGCTAAAGCCTGGACCAAATCATACAACGAAACTAGATAATAGGCTGGAAACTTTTCCAGGCCCCGGGCCATGGCCCTGGTTGCCCGGGGCCCAGCTCCACCCCTGTGTCACAATGTATGGCAACGACAACCTGATTGCTTCGCCTCCCAACGCACACTCTGTCTAGATGGAGGAGGTCATGTTCCCTCGCTCACCGCATGCTCACTAACAAAAATTTGGTGATGACTGTTGGGAATCCCAAGTGAAAAGTATGATGTAGTGTAACAACAAATTTCACTCGATTAAGAAATTAAGATTTATCGAACCAGTATGAGTTGATAGCTACGTGAAGTTGAAGTGTACCTACAAGCAAGAAACAATATCTCTCTGTCCCCAACAACCCGGGAAGGTTGTCCTGTCTCGCTAAAAATAAAGGGTTAAACGTATAGTGTGGAAGATAATAGTAATAAACCAAAATGTAAAAATGGACCAGTAAGCCAGTGATGGTGAAAAGTGTGAAAATAAAGTTATAAAGAATGTAAAAAGATGGACCGGGGCCATGATTTCACTAGTGGCATCTCTCCTTAAAAATAGCAATTGTTGTGTGAACAAATTACAGTTGGGAAATTGACAGAATTAAGATTTTGATAATTATTACGATAAATTGTGCAAGGCTAATATTTATGTAGGCATCACGTCAAAATATAAATACCGTTACGAAGCCGCATCTTTAACTAATACTCCAATTCGAGTGCGCTTCTATGCTTGCCACTCTAGGATTTAAGTTACCGAAATAACTATCAAAGTAAAAATAAACACCGTTGTTTTACCCTTAGTAGCTGATGTGTGGATTACACGTTCGTTGGGAAACTCCAAGTGTAAGGTATGAAGTAGTGCAGGAGCAGTTTTCTCTTGAGAACAAAACCAAAGTTATCGATCCAGTAGGAGTTGGAAGAGTTTCAACACAGTGTCATTCTACACTCTCTGACGCCTATAGATTAACGTGGACCTACAAACAACACAATCAAAATATTTTGCCCCAACAAAACAGGAAGGTTGTCAATCTCTCTGGCTTGATGAATACAGAGGATTAAATGTATGGTGTGGAAAATAAATGTAAATGTAAAAAATGAACAGAGAGCAAATGATGGTGGAAAGGTGATTTTATCAATGTCAAAGAATGGACCGGGGTCCATAGTTCACTGGAGGTGTCTCTCCATAAAACAGATAAACGAACATGCTGGGTAAACAAATTACAGCTAGACAATTAACAAATTGTAAGGGCATGACAATGCTATTATGACAAGATAAAGTTCACTGTAGTATTTAATTGGGCATTACAACAAAATAAATAGAACGCTTGCTAACTGCATCTATGACTAATAATCCACCCCGGGATCACTGTCCAGCATGTCAACCGAAAGTATTAAGTCGCAAGCAACAAATTATTACAATAAGTAAAGTGTGTAATGTAAGCAGCAAGTATAACACGTAGAAATAAACACCGCTGTTTTATCCCTAGTAGCAACAGCACATCCAAAGTTTTAGTCGTTTCTGTCAACTCGAGCCCACACAATCGGAGGCATGAACCCACTATCTAGCATAAATACCCTCTCTTGGAGATACTAGCAACTACTTGGTCAAAACAACCACCAGCATCAGAGAGCATGCAAGATCATAAATAAAACATATATATAGATAGATGAACAAACTTGATCATAACTTCACGATTCATCGGAGCACAGTAAACACAACATGTAGCATTACATAAAGATGATCTTGATCATGTTAGGCAGCTCACAGGATCTAAACATGATTGAACAATGAGAAGAGATGGCCATCTAGCTACTGCTATATACCCGTAGTCCAATGAAGAACTACTCACCACTAGTAGGGAAGTGCCTTTCTATAGAACGACCATTTGTGGCGCACCAAACTGGCCATGCGCCACAAAAATAATTCTGTGGCGCACCACACCAAATGCGCCACAGAATACTGTGGCGCATATACACAGGCATGCGCCACAGAAACATGGTGGGTCCCACCTCCACAAAAATATGGTGAGCTTTCTGTGGCGCATTGAACTGGATGCGCCACAACAAGCAGAATTCCCCTCCCAAACTAGGTTGGCGATGGCGGCGGCCTCAGATGTTTTCGTGGACAAGTGTTCGGGTGTTTAGGGTTTTCAGGACGAGAAGAATATATAGGCGAAGAGGCGGTGCAAGGAGGCAACCGAGGGCGCCAAACGACCCCCCTGCGCGGCGCCACCTTCTGCCGCACTGAGGTGGCGTCTAGGCCCCAGGGTCACCACCTCGGCTGCCCTTTGGACTCCGTCTTTGTGTCTTCGTAAAACTGGGCTCCGTGAAATTTTGTCCAATTCCGAGAATATTTTCCGACTAGCTTTTCTGAAACAAAAAGACAACAGAAAACAGGAACTGACACTGTGGCATCTTGTTAATAGGTTAGTCCCAGAAAATGCATAAAAATGATATAAACTGTAACTAAAACATGTGGCATTTGGTATAAAAGAAGCATGAAACATAAAAAATTATAGATACGATTGAGACGTTTCAGTAGCAACGGCACATCCTCACCCTTAGTCGTTTCTGTCACTCGAACCCAAGGATAAAAGGAGGTATGCACCTTCTATCAAACATATACTCCCTCTTGGATACTTGCACAACTACTTGGCCAAATCAATTGTATAAATCAGACAACATGTAGGAACGCAAATAAAGCAATCTAACATATAAGATAACATGAACAATCTGAATATAACACCACAACTAATCATATGCCAGCAAACACAACAATAAGAATTACATCGTATCGATCTCGATCATGTAGTGCAGCTCACGAGAACATGGTATTGAAGCACAAGGATAAGAGACTACCATCTAGCTACTGTCGTGGACCCCTGGTCCAAGGATTACTACTCGCTCATCATCGTTGAGGCGCCAATGGTGGTGTAGAGGCCTCTGATGATTGTTTCCCTCTCTGGCAGGGTGCCGGGAAGGAACTCCAGAATCCCTCTGATCAAGTTTTCGTGACGGTGGCGGCTCTGTCTCTGTTTCATGGAAATAATTGCTGCCCCCGACATTTCAAAACAGTTCATGAAATAAGAGGCGAACGAGGGGACACCCAAGGCTGCCACATGGGTAGGGCCCACGGCCATCCCTGGGGCCATAGCCAGGTGTCGCGTGGCACCCCCTCTGCCTCTTGGCTTCACCCTTTTGGCTCGTGGGTCCATCCCTTCGATAAAAAATTCTTAGTAAAGTTTCGTCCAATTTTGTGGGTCCATCTACAACAACACTGATGTTCAAAGGGCAGTTGTGCAAGGATTGGAGGAAGCTGTCAAGGAGGTGGAGCGCAAGAATTACGAAGGGGAGAAGACTAAAGGCTATCCTTCACGCCTGGGTAATTATCCAGCCTCGGTGATGCCGCGGCGCTTCTATGTCGAGCTCAGCTACTCGGACATGAGGGCCATAGTCCTTCCTCCTGAACTGAAGCCCTGTTGCGGAAGAAGCTCAACCTCAAGCCGACCAAGTCTCAGCCTGAGCCCAAGGCCTTCGTGCCAATCCGGTGGTCAAAGTGATGTGAGTACTTCGTGCAGGTTCAGTGGTTCCAGGAGGACCTCGTCATCTTCAAGGGCTAGAGGGAGTTTGCCAGGGAGAAGGACCTGGACATTGGAGACGTCGTGGTGTTCAAGTACCACGATGGGAGCTTCGACATCAAGGTCTTCCAGCATGACACCTCCACTGAGAAGGTGTTCGAGTGTGAGTACCATCGCAGGGCTTGATCTCCAGCAATTTATATCAGGTAGAAGATGAAGTGGTTTGTAGGGATGTTGTTGGAACCCTATTATTTTGGGCCAGGGTGTGTACCCCTGGCTGTTGGTAACTAATCAGGTTGCATGGGATGCACCTGATACAAACCTAATTAACCTACGTCTGTTAAATTAGCTCGTACTCTATCTAAGTAGCTGATACTCTATCTAAGTAGCTGTTAATTAAGTACCTCCGAGATGTGTGTTTCTATGTCATGTTGTTGTGCTTCTCTTTGATTGTGTGTGCTAGTAAGCTCACCAAATTTGAATGTGGTGAGGGGATCTCACATATGTGACACACATGCAAACATTGTTGTCAACCAAACAACATGTCTCTGCATGTGGAGACTGGAGAGGCAGAAATGGAAAAATAGACAACCAAACGAACTGCGGCTGAGTTGCCTGCAGTGCGATGCAGCCCACCAAACGGTCTGCGGAACCAGGCCCAAAGGCTACATCGCCCAGACCTGGCCCCGTGGGGGCAGGCCCATGAAGGGGCCGAAAACGATGCAGGCTACCAAACAACCCCTTGGTGATCAAACTGCGAACGAAAGAAAACATAGCATGCCATTCTCAGCGAATAGTCGAACATACGAGAATTCGACTTTGGAGCTAAACAAAAACTGTTGAAATATATATTCCAGTCCATTTAGATCAGTTCAAACTTTTGCTTGAGTTTGGCTAGCGCATGAATTCAATATGGTATCAGATCCAAGTGGTCTCATGTTCAAGATCTGGCCAATCACACTGTTAAATCTAAAAATAGTTACAACACTCTTCATCAATCCTACATTTATGATCTTTCTCTACAACCACAGACTAGACATGAGTAGGGGTGTAAACGGATATGATAATTTCTGTACCGAATCCGTCGCCGAATCCGTTTTAAAGAATCCATATCCGGTTCCAAAGAATCTGCCGGATAAGGATATCCGATTCCGAACTAAACACCCGGATACGGTATAGGATATGGTAGTAAAATAGCATCCGAATATGGATTATCCGAATATTAATTAGGATTATCCGATGGTTATAATATGAATAATCCGATTTTCTACCGAAATTTCTAAACTAATAGAGCACAATTTGTAGTTAGTGAGTTGTGAAATTTATTTGTGGAGCACAATTTGTAGTTAGTTCTGTTTGTCTAAACTAATAGAGTACAACTTTGCTAGATTATTACGTTGTTGAGCTATTGTTTTTGGTTATGTGGGTTGATGATGTATATTGCGCATACCGATCCGAATAATTTTCTTTCCGCCCGAATCCGCTCCGTTTCCGTTCCGAATCCGTGATTATATCTATCCATCCCGAATCCACAACCGTTCATTATCCGATCCGATCCGAATCCGAGAAAAAAATATGGTAAAGGATATGGTAGAGGCAAAATCCTATCCGATCCGATCCGTTTACACCCTAGACATGAGAGAGTGTTAAAATATATAGCCCTGACTTCCCACCGGTTCGAATTCATGGTTCAATTAGCTAGCACATAAATTAATAGATTAAAAATCGTGGATAGTAAAATATCAAAAGCGAAAAAGTGGTGTTGGGTGTGTGTGTGTGTGTGGGGGGGGGGGGGGGGGGGGGGGGGGGGTTGGGGTCTTTGAGCTGCAACGATCTTATTACGGTTGGACATGACATACGTGAAATAAGCATATCTCGTTGTTTTCTGACTTAGGCATATGGTAGCCAAATTAATTATGGCATGAGGATCGAACCCCTCTCTCTCTCTTTGTCCCCTCTTCTCCTCCCTTTCTCGCAGCTAGGAAATCTCAAGGGAGACGATAGGTCGATGAGAATGGGACCGGGGCCACCAGATCTGACGGTGTGCTCCGGTGAGCCAATCCGGCGAAGTCGATACTCCAACACAAGGTCGGTTTCTATGGATTTTTTTAGTGCTACATAAGTGTTTTTTAAAGGCTATAAACTTGCGCCTATTTTTCTCCGAAAGCACGAGGGAGATGTTGCGATGATTCTGATGTTATTTCTTTAAATATTTATTGTGAGAACCTGCCAACGTTGTACTCTCATGCTTCATATGTGTGTTCTTTTTTTTTTATGGATATGGATTTGCTACAATTGATGGTGATTTTGTACATATGCATATTTTTTTGCTTCATACGGAGTAGATGTTTTCAAATGCTGCCATATTTTTTCTAGTTTTTGACCCAAGTGGGGAAAAAATTATAACGATGCTACCATAGCACCATTTTTCTTTTGGTACTGCGGTGTTTTTTTCCTTAACTCGGGATAGACGGATAGTTCGGTGAAGAAGGGCATCCGGCAGCGATCCGCAAACTTCGATCGGACTGATTTACTAAAGCTTGATCTCGGAGAACGCTCAGTAATTTCCTTTAATTATTTTCATCAGAGAAAAGAGTTACACGTACGCGTACTATGCCCACCCTACCGACGCCGAGTCCATCTGGAACTCGACGCCGGGTGGAGCTCGGACTCGGATCATACACGATCCATCACCAAGCGTGGGGAAAGCCGTCAATGGCATACTCTATAATAGGAGACCGGTCCATCACGTACCGTGCGTGCACAACGTTGATCGGAGGAGCAGCCTACCGTAACGTAGCGCAAGATCAAGTCGTGACTCGTGAGTCGATAGATGGCGACTAGCATGGAGCAGCTCGTCGCGGCCTTCGCTGCCATGTCCGGCAACGACGGCAACCTGGCCGCCCCGCCTCTCGCCGCGCCCCCGGTACCCATGGAAGATCTCGTCGCCGCCTTCGCCGCCTCCGTCACCGTGTCCGGCAACGAAAACATCGCGGCCACGCATCCTGCCGCCGTTCCCAGCATGTCCGACGACTGCCAAGAAACGACGTCCACCGACGGGGCCGAAGACAATGACGGCGAGCCGGCCAAGGGCGAGGAGGCGTGCGTCCTGCGCGTGCGGTTCCCGGACGGCCGCGTCCTCTGCAGGAGTTTCGGCGCCGGGCTTCCGATAGCCGCGCTGTTCCGTTACTGCCGCTCGGCGCTGCTCGCAGGCAGCGCCTCCGCACGGGGCCGGACGTTCCGGGTCGTGAAGGTCGCCGGCGGGGCGTCCGACGAAGTACGCGCCAGCGGGTCGACGACGTTCGGGATCTCGGGCTGCACCACTGCACGGTTCATGTGGTTCGGATTAATTGCCTCCTGAACTGAAAGGGATCGAATTCGAATCAACCATGAGTGTGGGCTGCTGATCGGATCCGACCAGGAAGGAATTCATCGTCGACCAAATCAAGACCATCGACCGGCTTTGCTTTTGGATAGTTGTATGCTGCATTGTTGCGATGATGCAGTCGGCAGTCCGATCGGCCGCCCGGCCTGCCTTTTATTTTTGCTGATGTAATTACAAGGGTTCATGTATGGTGCATTGCTATGATTGCGTTTATGTGAACTTGTAATAGTACTAGGAAAATGACGTGCATTGCAACGGGTGTAAACTACGAACTTTACATTGTCAATGGCTCTATCATCAAATAATGAACTGCTTGGTGTTATATAATAAGCATGGAAGATGAACACACTAAAACATTTACCTTATTGACAACATCGCAACCGGTTTTTCAATATTAATAGACCATTCATGCAATCGAGTATGTATATAAATCATGAAATAACACATTTGTATTGGTGTACATCAGTACATTGCATTGAGAAAGTGTGATTTTAGAAAAATGTAGTGAGGAATATAAATAGCTGTATTGTGCATATTTTAGGGAAACAAATATTTCACCTTTGGATATGTAGAACTTGCTTAAATCATACCATCCATGCAGCCATTCATCAAAACAAGACGAAGTAGTTATACGTTTGGAGTTTACATTCATAACGAGATTTAGATGCAAAAAATCATTCATCCTCGTTGGTCAATAATATATGCTAACACCTGAAGTACCATCGTTGGTCTAAAATATCATTCATCCTCGTTTTGCACGTGGAAGTACCCAAGTGTCAGCAATATTTGTAGCAGCGATATTTCTTTCTCCATCAGTTTTCAAAATATTAATAAACTCCAAGCAAATCAAGCAGGAGTTCTTTAGAGCTACAAATGTTTCTCCTTTCAAACATATTGCTACTATCGATTGCCTTATGAGCGTAGGCCATGGGCAGTTTATCAGTTAGCACAATGCATGGGGCAACTCGCAGTTTGCTAGTTTCTACAGCAAGTTTCTACATGAAGCATTAAAATGTTCACCGAATTTTTACACTTAAAAGCACTACAGGAAGAAGCAGCAGTTTACAAGCAGAAATTAGAGCATTTGCAATTACTAAAATCCCAACCAAGCCGCACTGTTCCTCCATCGCCGAAGAACACAAGGAAAAGAATCCAGGGGAAGAAGTCAGTTCGTGCTCACCTTTCTTGAGAGGCACCAGAAGGAGGGCGTGATGCTGAGGAAAGAAATGGAGTTTTGGGTGTTACGGCATGGCCGAGGTTGTGGATGAAGATGCCGGCTCTCTCGGCAAAGGCTGCCATGGCGTCCTTGTTGACGTTGACATCCGCCCCTCCTCCTCGCCCCTTCGCGCCGGCACTGGCAGCAATCTGGGCGAGCTTGTCCTTGACGAGCCGCCCCACAATGGTCTTGGGGAGCTCCTCTACTTCCCCATCCGTCATCGCAGCCGCAGCCACTGGATCCGGCTTCGTCGTCGCCGGATCCGGCGATTCATTGTGGGGCAGTGTCCACCTGGAGCAGTCGAAGGAAGAGGAGATCCCACGCAAAAAATAAATGGAGAGTGATGGAGGGATAATAATCCGGTAGGCTCATGAAGAGGGAAGCGTGACCCGTCAGGCAGGAGGCCCGGCCAGGCAAGCTAACCATCAGCATGGGCCAGGTTATGTTGCTGGGCTAGTAGGTTTGGCGGTAACCGGTTCAGGAAGGAAAGGTTCTAGAAGACAAGAGGCGGTTCAGGACTTGGAGGACACGAAGGCCAGAAGAGTTAGAGTAGGACTCCGAGTCTGAGTAGAACCCGGCCTTACCATGTAAAGAACCAGGAGACCGACCGTCTATATAAGCGGGCTCCTAGGTCATAGTTAGGGAGAGGTTTTCACCTGAGAACTTTTACGATCCAAGCTTAGGCGAGAGAATCCAAGAGAGAAACATACGCTACCAAGCGAACCTTGTAACCTAGATCGAGATCCGGCTCTGTTGTCGTAGCCGGGTTATCGAGATCGAGATCAATAACAAGATAGCATGAAGTAGGTCTTTATCTCCAATGGAGAGGCCGAACCTGGGTAAACCCTTTGTCCCTGCAATGCTAAACAATCTCCCAGATACCAGAGTCGCCTTGCCCATCAACTCAAGCTACCCCAAAGTAGCATCTGCCGTGTTATCTACCCCACGACAGTTGGCGCGTCTGTGGGAATCGCGTCCAAAAGTGTCACCATCATGGGAGAAGCAATGCAAGGAGTGGAGAATTTTGTTTTCGGCGAGATCACCCTCAACTCGCAAGGAGAGCCCATCGTCGATGATTCTGGCTGGGGGCCGGAATCGGATCTTCTTGAATCAGGTGATGTTATTCCAATTGGCAAGTTTCATGTTTTTGTTGGTATGGTTGCAACTAGATCTGCTAGTGATGGAGACTATGAATCTGTGTCAGGAGCTGCCACAATTGTTCAATCTGATGGAGAAGAATCAGTTGGCACGGCTGAAGTTGAGCCGTCCCTGGACGTGCACGAGGAACGATCGGGAAACCCGGCTCAAATCTCGGGTGACGTGGTGGACCATGCAGATTCAGAATCGATCTTGCCCCTGTTCGAAGGCCGGTTCGGATATGAGGCAGAAGAAGAGGATGAAGAGGAGCAAGAGTCCAGCCCAAGCCCGGTTAGGAGGGTGGCAGTTTACACAGCCCCGTCTACCAACGTGGGAGCATCACCATCAACTGTCATGCCACCTGCTTTTACTCCGGGTCAACAACAGCAACAATTGCCACCAGTACTGGAGTTGGCGGGTCAAAGAGTTGATGGAGACCCGGCTTCGGTGTCAGAAGAAAGTGAAGACACGGCGCGTTTCAGGAACAGCTTCGGTTTTCTCAATAACCGGGCTCAGGGCGAAGAAAGAAACAACACGACTGGTGCCCAGGCCTTGTTTAGCAATGGCCTGGTCCTAGATCCATCAGCACTCACGAGGTTGGTTACCCCAGAAAACGCGGCGGCTAGAGCTATAGAATTGGATACAGCACGCCGGGCTTTGGAGCAGATGCGCAGAGACACAATGGCAGAGAGGCAAGATATGGAGGTTAGGCGAAAGCAAATAGAGGATGAGGAAAATCGTCTCAATGAGATGACCAGGGCTCACCGGAGGAGGCATCAGAGCCGGCTGGCCCACGGGGAGAATGTCATAAATCCAGCGGTATTGTTTAGAACCCCAGAAAATCAACCAATCGATATAACTCAAGTAGCCCAGTAGCCAGGACAAATGCAGAACCAAATAGAGGAACAGGAGGAGCCGGTGCTGCGGCTGCAGCATTGCCGGGTTTCTCGCTGGGGGAGCCAGGGGAAATCCGGGTCTGCCGCCAGAACACCAAGGTTCCACACGCCGACGGGTCATTTTTCCAATCCAGCAGATAACGTGTATGCCGCAACTTTAGCACTTGACCGTATTCCATTGGGAGACTCGCCAGCAGAGATTGAAGCCCGACGTGCCATTGACATGTTGCGTACCGCAGTAGTTCAGCAAGTTCAGTATTCAAAGAGAAAAGTGTGCTTCATTCCACAACTTATCGTAGTAAGAGTCGCCACGGGGAGAACCCCCATTGGCCGGGCTTGCCGCGGCACAGCAGCAAACCGCCCCAGCAGAACCAGAACCAGAACAATCAGCAGCACCAACCCGCCCCTGCAATTTCTGTGGCTCAGCAGATGTCAATAGATCGCGAGCAGGAAGAAGTGCAGCCAATGCAAACCCGGCAATACCTGCGGCTGGAGTACCACAAGGAGGACCGGGTCCCGCACCAGCAGCGTCTGCAAGCTCGCTGGTAACAATAATTTTTTAGCAAGTTCTTCTACCTTAGCCGGGCCAAAGTGTCTTTCAGATGCCATTAGAGCGGAGCCTTTCCCTGAGAAGTTCAAGGAGCCAAGCAAGATTTCCAATTACGAGCCGAGCATGGACCCGGCAAGCTGGTTGAGTAGCTATGAGATGGCAATGTGTATACGCAATGCCACAGAGAATGTTTGTGCAAAGTACATGTATTTGATGATGAGTGATGGTGCAGCGAAGTTGTGGTTCAAGAATCTGCCAGAAATCTATCAGTTCTGGGATGAGTTGAAAGCAGTTTTTATCAAGCATTTCAGGGTACGTGCAAGCGTTTGTTTTCCATTGAGATCTGGATCGTTGTGTACAGAAAAAGGCGAGTCAGCGCCACTGGATGGGCCGGGTCACGGAGATCCTTCACTCCTCATCTGGTATTGAGCCCAAGGACGCAATTTCATCGATGGAAAAAACTTGCAAGTACGCTCCCTTGGTCCAGAAGCTGGGCCGCATGAAGGAGGGACACCGGGTTAAGCCTGTTACTATGGCAGAGTTGATGGATGCGTGCAACAGACACGCAACGGACAAGACCCAAGATGAAGTGAGGAAGAAAAAGGGAAAGGTACTGCGAATAATGGAGGAAGGAACAACAATGGCCCGGGAAACAATAACAACAACAATCAGAATCAGCACAAGCGTGGGCATCAGGAGGGAAACTCAGAGCTAGTGGCAAACGCAAATGCCGGGTTTCAGAGGCAAAGGATGGACGGAAATTATCAGGAAAACAGAGGTTATCAGGAAAACAGAGGTTATCAGGGAAACAATGGGAATTACAGTGGTGGAAATAGTTATCAAGGATCACGTCCAATGAGCACTGAAGAGGCCTTCAGGATGCCGTGTCCTCGTCATAGTAAGAACGGCAGACCCGCCAATCATTCATTGGCCCAGTGTGTAGATCTGAACAGGTGGAAAAACAATGAGTTCAGAGAGCTTTGCAAGGAGCAAACAGAGGTGGAGGACCCGGCCCGAGTGCTAACCCGGCTGCGGGGCCTTTAACTGGAGCAAATGCGGTACCTACTGGCAACACAGGACCCGGCCAAAATACAGGTAACCAGGGTGGATTCTCGAACCAGCCAAGGCAACTTGGCCAATATCATATATACACTAGTGGCACGACCAGAGAGAGAGAGAAAGATAGTCAAAAGGGCAGTTAACTCAGTGGCTGCAGGGGTACCAAGGTATTTAAGATGGTCAGAGCATACTATTACGTGGAGTAGAGCAGATCACCGGGTGTGGTGGAACACCGGGTCTGCTTGCTTTAGTTGTGGCTCCTCAAGTTCATGGCTTTGAGCTAAAGAAGGTTTTGATGGATGGTGGTAGTAGCATTAATATCTTGTATTGGGAGACATTTATACGCATGGGTCTGAAGGAATCACAGTTACAGAAAACGTCAACGGTGTTTCATGGTATAGTTCCTGGGAAGTCAGCTACACCAGAGGGAAAAATTTCATTAGAGGTTGCTTTTGGCGAGTCTATCCATAACTTTAGGTCAGAGTGGCTCACTTTTGAGGTGGTGAAATTTCCAAGTCCTTATCACGCGTTGTTCGGAAGGCCGGCTTATGCCAAGTTCATGGCAAGGCCGTGTTATGTGTACTTACAGTTGAAGATACCGGGTCCCAAGGGGATCATCACAGTTCATGGTAACAGAGAAATTGCAGCAGAATGTGACGAGGGAGATGCAGCCCTGGCAGAGCAAACTTGTGCTAGAGAGGAGTTGAAAGCTTACAGGTCTAATCTTGACCCGCAGGACAACAAGGCACTCAAAAAACCAACAACAGAAGATGACAGGGCAAAGTTTAAAGCAGCAAAAGATACCAAGATGGTGGATTTTGTGCCTGGGGATTCCTCCAAGCAGTTCGCCATAGGGACCAGCCTAACTGATAAATAGGAAAGCGCGCTCATCGAGTTCATCCGTGAGAATCGGGATGTTTTTGCATGGACACCTAGTGACATGCCAGGCATTCCGACTGAACTCGCTGAGCACCGTTTACATGTTGATCCAAAGGCAAGGCCGGTAAAACAAGGTTTGAGAAAAATGAATGCAGAAGAAGAAAAGCTATAGGAGAGGAGATAGCCCGGTTATTGGAAGCCGGCTTTATCATGGAGGTTTTTCACCCAGAGTGGTTGGCTAACCCGGTTTTGGTTCTGAAGAAAAATAATGAGTGGAGGATGTGCATCGATTTTACAAGTCTCAAAGCATTGTCCAAGGACCCGTTTGCACTGCCGCGCATCGATCAAATGTTGACGCAGTTGCAGGCAGCGAGCTCTTGTGTTTTCTGGACGCATATTCAGGTTATCATCAGATCAAGCTTAATAGGCAGGATTGGGAAAAGACATCGTTCATCCCCTTTGGTGCTTTTTGTTACAAGACCATGACTTTTGGGTTGAAGAACGCAGGAGCAACTTATCAGAGGTGTATTCAAAACTGTTTTCATGATCAGATTGGACGCAATGTGCATGCTTATGTGGATGATGTGGTGATCAAGTCAGAAAAAGCCGGGTCATTTATTAGTGACCTTACAGAAACATTCAAAAATTTGAGGAAGTACAAGATGAAGCTCAATCCTACAAAGTGCGTGTTTGGAGTTCCAGCGGGAAAGTTGCTTGGTTTCATTGTGTCAGAGCGTGGAATTGAGGCAAACCCGGAAAAAATCAGAGCCATCCAAAGTTTGAAAAAACCAGAGGAATTGGCAGATGTTCAGAAGTTGACAGGTGTGTGGCTGCGCTAAGCCGGTTTATATCCCGGCTCGGAGAAAGCAATCCCTTTGTATAAGTTACTGAAGAAAACAGACAACTTTGTGTGGAATCAGGAAGCAGATGAGGCATTTGAAGCTCTGAAGAAACAGTTATCAGAAGCGCCAGTTCTGGCGGCCCCGGGTCCCAAGGAACCCATGTTGTTATACGTCGCTGCCGGGCCTCAGGCTGTGAGTGCTGTGGTGGTGGTCGAGCGTAAGGAGGAAGGCAAGGAAAACCCGGTTCAGAGGCCGGTCTATTATTCAGTGAGGTGTTATCAGAAGCAAGCAGCGCTATCCACACTGGCAGAAACTAGTGTTTGGTGTTTTCATGGCAAGTAGAAAGTTGAAACCATATTTTCAGGAGCATCCAATCACAGTGGTAGTTCAATACCCTTAGCAGATATCATCAGAAATTCAGAAGCTACAGGAAGAATTGCCAAGTGGGCAATAGAGATGGGGCCGTACCACATTGACTATGTGCCTCGCACAGCTATCAAGTCTCAAGCATTGGCTGATTTTCTTAATGATTGGACACAGTTGAGTGCACCACCCTACCCCGGTCTCAAGCCTTGGGTCATGCACTTTGACGGGTCTAAGCAAGCACAAGGTTCAGGAGCTGGAGTTGTGTTAACTTCTCCCAAGGGTGATAAGTTGAGCTATGTTTTGCAGATTCACTTTGATTGTTCTAACAATGTGGCAGAATATGAGGCCTTGTTGCATGGTTTGCGTATGGCAAAGGAGATGACATCAAGCATATCAATTGCTATGGGGATTCAGATCTTGTGGCACAGCAAGTTTCAGGAACATGGGATAGAAAAGATGCAACAATGGCGGCTTACAGAAGAGAGGTGGACAGGGTAGCCGGGTTTTTCTCAGGCTATCAGGTGGATCATATTGATCGCAGGAAAAATGATGCTGCAGATGCTTTGTCAAGACTCGGCTCACGCAGAGAGCCGGTTCCACCTAATGTTTTCTTGGACGAGCTATGGACTCCATCAGTTAAGCTCAGGGGTGGAAGAATTGCGGGTCAGGAAGACCCGGATTCGCAGTTAGTAGCAGCAACTCATGAAATTCCAGAGTGGACAGAACCTTACTTGGCGTATCTTTTGCGTGGAGAGCTGCCAGAGCAGGAAGTTATATCCCGGCAAATTGTGCCGGGCTAAGGCTTACGTGGTTATTGATGGCGAGTTATATAAGAGAAGTGTCTCTGGAGTGTTTCAGAGATGTGTGTCTGGAAAGGAAGGCCGGCAAATTCTGAAAGAGATTCATGAGGGAGATTGTGGTCATCATGCTTCAACAAGGTCTTTAGTAGCAAAAGCTTTCAGACACGGTTTCTTTTGGCTCACAGCCCAGGCAGATGCAGAGCGCTGGTAAGCGATGTGATGGTTGCCAGAGTACGCAAGGCAAATTCATGTGCCGGCTCAGGAGTTGCACAATACCTTTGACTTGGCCTTTGCAGTTTGGGGGCTTGATATGGTGGGTCCTTTTAGCATGTCTCCTTGCAAGAAAACCCACCTCTTGGTTGCCATTGACAAGTTTACAAAGTGGGTTGAGGTGATGCCTGTTACAAATTGTGAAGCAGCTACAGCAGTCAAGTTTTTGAAGCAGATCATACACAGGTTTGGGTATCCTCATAGTATCATCACAGACAATGGCACTAACATGTCCCTTGGTGAGATGGCAAAGTTTTGTGGAAATCAGGGTATACGTTTAGATGTTGCTTCAGTTGCTCATCCGA